>JAVJGG010000061.1:9111496-9121502 GCA_035590195.1 Aviceda cuculoides | reverse complement strand
TAATTCTCATTACCCTGCTCTGGTTGATTTGTAATAAATCAAGTTCATTTTCCCAAGTTCAGTCTGTTTTGCCCGTGTCGGTAATTGGTGAGTGATCTCTCCTGTCCTTATCTCTACTCACAAGCCCTCTGTTATATTTTCTCTCCCCTGTCCAGCTGAGGAGGAGGGAGTGATAGCATGGCTTTCGTGGGCACCTGGCGTCCAGCCAGGGTCAACCCACCACATGCTTATAGATTATTCCTGAGATATATGGACTTGCACTGAAGCATTGAAACCAGATTATAAGATGTTTTCTATTATAAATTCTTTGCGCATGGTGGTAGAGTAGATACCATAATAGGTTGTGCTTTGGGCATGCTGGTGAGATTGTAGTACAGATTAATAGTAAGCACTTACAACTGTTTTGATTGGGTCCTTTTTCTTTGTAGCTTTTAATATCTTTGTATAATCAAATCAGGTGAATTTATTACATTGAACAATGAATGATTTTGGGATGACATTGATGGTATCATTCAGGCAACCTACTCTGTGATTTGTAGAATATCCTCTAATTACTAGGTAGTGTTTGCAGTCTTCTAACAGAGGTTGCTGCTGATTCTTCCAGATCTCTCAGAAATCTGCTTGATGGAGAGATGGAGCATTCTGCAGTGCTAAGGCAGGAAATGGACAACTGGAGAAGGAAAGTAGCAGAACAGGAAGAGCGGCATGCTGCAAAAGTTCAAGCCTTGGCACGGTAAGAAGCATTGAAAGTGTCATAAAAAAGTAACAGCAGTGGAACAAGGGAATAAAAAATTCTGCATACAAGAAAAAATAGTTTTCAAGTAGTTTAGTTTTCAGAACATAAGTGATTTAGGATTAAAAAACCCATGGACTTTAGTTGAATTTAAGCTGAAAAAAACTTTGGAAGGTTTTCTGACAAATTCAGTGGGTTTGTGGTTTTTGTTTTAAGTAATAACAGTAATTGAGGGTGTAAAATATTAGTAAAACCACTGTTACAGCTCCAGAGGAAAGAATGTTAGTGAGCTGAACTTAGGACAACAGCAAGTTTAATTTTAAGAAGTAATTAAGAAGTAATTAGACTAATATTAAGAAACATAAGCCATAAAAATAGCAACAGTTAGATAATGAGACTAGATACAAAAGAATACATGTATGTGAAAGGTAAATGTTAGAAGACTTTTCTCTCTTCATATGTCTGTTTTGTCCAGTTCTAACGCCCCTCCTCTCCCTCTCCCCCTTTTTTTCTAAAATTAATTTTTATTTTACTTTATATTTGGGAGATTCTTGGTATAGCTGTCTGCCCAATCTGGAACAAATCACAGTATCAAGGTCCTGTTTTTTTTCCTTCTATTGGATATATCATATTCTTAATGTTGTTAAAGTACTTAGCACTGTCTGCAAACTGTATTTTCCAAACCCAAATCTGATAAGGGGGCAGGGAGGGGAACAGAAACACCATGTCAATGTTTATTGTGAACAGACTGATGTTGCTGTCCTAGAATAATGCAACACTCATAGTGGAAATGGCTGCTTTGGTACGTGTGTAAAACAGTTTTTTTCAAAAATAAACAGGCTAGATTGTTGGGATTCTAGCTGTCAGGTCTGGAGCCAGTGCAGACTTGTGTTGGAGACTCTTTCATTTTAATATTCCTGGAAGTAGTATTTCCTCTGGTAGATGTCTTGTATGGTTCCACACTGAGATTAGTATGGGGACCCCTCTCCTCCCAGCAAGTTCTTACTTCAGTCAGTAGAAATTGTGCTGACTGGTCCTAGTGTCAGCTGAGTAGGAATATGTGTCTTTATTTATTGCTTTCAGTTATATAGAATATTTCACTGTCAGCTGCTGCTGACACAGATACTCTTCCATATGTACCCTCATGTATGTAAGCAGTAAAGAATGGATTATCCATCCTCTTCAGTGACATTTCCATCCAATCTGTCTTCCTTCTATCTGATTATTTAAGCGTGACTGGTTTCCTTGGGCTGATGTTTTTTTCTTGCCCTGTTGTCAGGTTTCATGGCTGACCACTTTATCAACCACTGTATCATAAGCAATAGTTGTTCCCAAACAGTATCAACAGTACCAATTTCTGAAGGGGTACAACTGCTTCCCTCTAGCTCTAGGAAGGTCAGCTAGAACAGGTTGCCTAGGACCATTTCCAGTCAGGTTTTGAATATCTACGCAGATGGAGACTCCACAACCCCTCTGGGCAATGTTGGCAGCGACCCATTGGCAATGCTCTTTCAAATGCCGTTCAACATGCTGTTGGCTTTTTTTGCCGCGAAGGGTGCATTGCTTGCTTGTGGTCAGCTCGTTGTCCACCAGGACTCCCAGACCCTTCTCTGTAGAGCTGTTTTCCAGCCCCCAGCGTGTGTGGGTGCCTGGGGCTGTTCCTCCCCAGATGCAGGACTTTCCATTTCCGCTTGTTGAACTTCAAGGGATTCATCTGAGTCCAGTTCTCCAGCCTGTCCAGGTTCCTCTGAATGGCACCTCAGCCATGCGGTGTATCAGGTGCTCCCCGGTTTTCTATTGTCTGTGAACTTGCTGAGGGCGCGCTCTGTCCCAGCATCCAGGTCATTAGTGAAGGTGTTAAACAACATTGGCCCCAGTAGTGACTTGCCTCCAGCTTGACTTCGTGCCACAGCTATGCTGAAAGAAAAGAATTTTAACCCTCCCCTTGTCTAAATGTGATTTAGGACTTTTGAAGGTAAATACTGCTGTAATAGTATGCTTTTCTTCTTAAAATTCTAAATAAGCTCTAGAGTAACCTATGATGCCTAAGATCTAGGGGATGATTCACATGTATAGTAAACAACAAACTTATCCCAAGTGTTAAATAAGATTAGTAATCTGTGCTTTATCAGAGAAGTGTTTGTTTTCTGCATGTGCAGGCAGAGTGCTTAGTGTCAGTCATGAAGTACCACAGCTGAGATTCCTATAAGCTTTTTATTGCATAGCAGAGCTAGTATCTGAAAATGATAAATATAAAGCTTTCTTTAAAAAAACCAAACCAGTATTTAGAAAATTACTAATTCTGCTTTTGATGACACATCAAACAGAACTACTCACTTTGAAGGAGGGGCAGATATGCATAAGTGTGTTTGATGTTCATGTGATGTAGGGCAATTGAGACAGTGCAACTACTTCATCATTTAATAATCATGTTTCAGGTTATGGGAATTGTATAATCATATTTCTTTGACTCACTTCCCCCACAGTTTTAGAATTTGCAGTGGCATATGCATGAATCAGATATTTGTCATGCACATACCTTTTAAAGAATAGCTAAGGAGCCTTTATAACAAGATCTAAAGAGATGCTCACTTAGACTAACTTACTATTTTTAAACAGGTTTATTTCATTTCTCTTATTGCTACAGGGACTGGGTATGTTGTGTTGATTGTTCTTCTGAAAGTCAGCTTACCTTGTCATGTGATAAAAACAGTGTTGGGAGCTGCTTAGGTACAACAAATTCTTGTATCACTGGTTGTTTTGGACTTTGTATGCATTTCTTTAATGATTCATTGCAACTAATTTACTAGCACATAAGAAACATTGCTTACAGTTATTTTGTAATATAGGTTTTTCTTCTCAATTGTTTTGTTGGTTCACTTTGTACACTGTAGGGGATGGTGCTGCAATAGTAAGAGTAGTAAAATTTTTTAAATAAATAGTATTTTAAACCAGGAATTTGGGCAAGCTGAGTAATTTGAAGCAACAAAAATTTTGGAATTATTTTGCAAGTACTGCATAATACACTAGGTGAGTGAGAGGAAACTAAGTTTCAGATATTTTGTGATAGTGAAATCTCACTGTTTACCTTGAAAACAATTGATCACATGACTAGAGTAGAAAAATTTCCTCAGTTGTAATTTTCTGAACATCTTAAGGCAAGGAAAATAATTCAGTAACAGTCTGACTATTGTAATTTGATGAACAAATGTGCTTCAGAATATGAGAGTTGATATTTATGTGTGTGTCCAAAGCTCTTGCAAAGAATTTGATGTAAATATCTTCCTGAAGGCTTTGAAAACAGAAATTTTAGTGACACATCAGTCAGCGTTGAAATGATTACTTCTGGATATCTGCAAAGTTGATTTATTCAGCTGGTCTCCTAGATAAAATGCTAGCTTACTTAGAGAAGTTTTCCTGACTTTCCTAAGTTGTCTTTGAAGAATGGAAAAATTCTTAGGTCATTTTAATTTCGAGTAGTAGTAATCTCATTCTTCCATGGGAAGTATTTGAATAGCTCTTTCATAACAGTTATGATATTGTTTCAAAAGGAGCAGGCTCAGCATTCAACCTATCTCCTAGCCTTCCAATAGAATAGACTAAATAGACTCTCTAGTATAATTTTGTAATCTGTTTTTTGGTTGTGTTTGGTTTTTTTTTTCCCCTCGTCAAAGAGCCTTTGTCAAATTGCATGGACATATCATGCTAGTGACTTCTTGGCAATGCTGAAGTTTTTTAATTGAGATTCTTTTTTCTGTATGGAATACTGTTACATCTCTTTGCGGGGCAAAGAAATTTATTGAAGTTGACTGTGAAATTGGATAATCTCAGACCACATATTCTTAGACTATATTCAGAAATGTTGGATGAAAGCATTTTACAAAGGATGGGCTTTGTATCAAGAAAAGCAGATAGAAGGAGAAGGTGATAATGCACTGTGTAGGGAGAGCGGGGTGAGAATGTGACTATGCTTTATCTTACACTTCTATGTACCTTCTGTTTACTGTACATTCTGTAACCTAATCTGCCTCCTCTTATCTAACGTCTGTATTATTTAAGCCATATTGCTTTTGGATTTGGAATTTTATATTAATCTGTTTTACAGCACTTCATTCAGAGCCATAGCAAGCACTTCAGTGATGGGTGAAATGATGTGTTGTGCATCTTGAAATGATTACATCACTTACCTTAACCAGCCTCTTAGAGAGAGGAAAAAACCATCTCTTGTCCCTGCTTGTGAAAACTACTTTGAATATTCCTATATTCAATGATTATTTTTCCTGCTTAGTTGGTGACGTGTCACAAGTTACAAAAACATTTTGTAAACAGAGATATGTAATTTCATAAGATTAACAACTTCCTCGTATTTCTTCTCCACAAAGCCATTTTTTCCTTTTTCAGATGTGATATCAATGCTAAGATAGAACCCTTTCATAATTTAGGTTTGAAAATAGTCTATGTTGTGAAGCTATCATGAGAATAGTTTTCAGTTTATCATGCATATGGTGTTTGCCTTTCATGACAGTTAAGTTTATCACATTATTCCTAGTTAGAGTTTTTTCCAGAGATTGGATTTGTACTATAATCTCATATTGTATATAGTTCAACTTCCACTTCTATGAGTAATAGTTCTCATTTTTCATATTTCATTTAGGGTATATATGATTACAGTTAATTGTGATCTTGTGCCTCCTAATAGTAGGATCATAGGATAATTCAGGTTGGAAGGCATCTCTGGAAGTTATCTAGCACAACCTCTCTATATAGATTCTACATATTCTTGCAGTACACTGTTTATTTCAATTCATTCTCAATTCATGCAATTTTTTTATTATTTGGAGATTTGGTACTTTTATAGTGTTTTAGAAAACACTAAGTTTTTATCAAGACATAGACGTGTTGGATTTTTGTTGTTGTTGTTGTGTTTTGGGGGGTTGGGGGGGGTGGGCTTGTTCTGTTTTGTAAGCCTGAGTTTAGAAATAAGACACATTTTAGGAGTAAGCTCCACAGAAAGTAGTTGTTAGTATCTGATGTTTGTCACAGAAACTTAATTACGTTATTCTTCAGGCCACTATAGTTGAAACACATGAGAAACTACTCTTTTTCAAATTCTTTTCTTACCATGCTCATTTTACAGAAGCGCTAGAGGAATTTTTATGTGGTTTTTCAAGAAGCAGTTGTGTGGTTTTGTTTTGTTTTGTTTTTTGCGTTTTGTTTGTTTGTTTGTTTGTTTTAAGGTATAGGAAAGTAAGTCCTATAAGGCCTGCTCCTCTGCAGCAAAAATCATAACTTAAAGATGTATTGTTCTTTAACCTTTTAATAAAAGTTTTTCAAGTCAGCTTTTATAAAACACTTTCTTACTGGTATTCATTGTATTAAGAGCCAGAAATCTTATGACAAACATAAGATGCATCTAATCTGACTTGCATAGCAGACCTTAACTGTGCTTGGTGTATGTATACATGCTTCAGTAAGCACAACTGTCTGTCACAGAAACTTTGTGGACATTACTGGAAAATAACCAACCTCCTCCAAATCCCCTTGTCCCGCCCACCCCAGCGACAGTTTTTCAAAGGGATGCTGTAGCACAAGGAAGGTGGGCGAGATGTCACCGTGGGGCCCTGGTCCTTCTCCAAGGATACAGCAGGGGGACTGATCCACCGCTGCGTGCGTGTGAACAGCATCGCTCCTTGCGCTGTCCTCCCTTGGATGTGAGCACGTGCTGCTTGTTATCCTGTTACGTTCGTCCTCTTGATATGAGGGTCCTTAGGGAACAGTTGCTACTTCTCCTGGCGTGAGTTAACTTGTTGGTGAGGATGTGCATTTATCAGTAATATTGCATGCTATCTTTTAATTCATTATATGCATAAAAGTCAGGTATATGTTTCCCAAAATGCAAAATTGTTTTATGCTGCTAAAAAAGAAGTATCATACTTATAGTAGTTTTGATTGTCTTTTAGGCAGGGTTCCCTTAAATGCTAATTTGTAAATAATAAAATTGAGAGGAAGTATAATTGGTTTTGCTTCAAAATTAGGCAGGGAATTGAAGCTATTCGACAACTTACATTTATTATATAATTGATCATTCCTTGTCATTCCAGATAGTTTTCAAAAAAATATAATAGGTAAACAAGTTTGTTATTGCTAAGGTGTTCTGTGGCTGTGTACCATTAATGGATATTTAAAGAAAATTTCTTTTCAGTAAACCAATATTTTGTTTCTGTATTACTATGATCAGTGTCACTAAATATTGCCATTGAAAAGTAAATCCTTTACTGTTAATGTTTTATTTCAGAGTTTTGGCAAAAGGGATACCTTACACTAGTAATGCCAGTCAGGTATTGCTGTATAAACAAGCCCTAACCATATGCATACTCTCGAAAGAAATTTACTGAATGTTTTTCCTTATTCTGACTTTGGTTTCAGTACAGGAGTTTAGTACGATCCATAAGATTTTTCATATAATTTGTGAATACATACTGTGGTTTCTGATGAATTTTCAAATATGTCTGACAATAGAAATATTTACAGTTTTGGGGATTTTATGAGGTGGTATCTTCCATTTTAGAAAATAGATAAAAGTCACTCATGTATCACCATTTAAGGTTTTGATACTTAGATTCCTCATCTCTTTGCTTATAGTTGTTATTATGTACCAATTCATTACCGTAATTAGCGTTGTATTTATCTGCTGTTTTTAAGCAAAGACACTGTTAATGGCTGAGAGTGGATACACAAAATTTTTTAATATTCTGATTTATCTTCAGGAAAAGTACTAAAGCAAGAAGCTAACTACAGAGTTGAATTGTGTCTTAAGTTATTTCACTGGGTAAAAGTGCTAAGGAATAAAATACAGTCTGCTAAAAAAAGTTGATCCTTACTGCATTAGCTTATAAATAGTTTGTTGGAACCTGGAAATATCTTTATCTGGTTTTCTTTGGAGAATAGTCACAAAACTGGAGAAACTCTTACAGTTGCTTGAAAAAGCTTCAGATGGAATAAAATTTATCCTGCTGTTATAGATGTGCCATTTATAAGTTGCTATATTTAAATGTGTTTGTATTTCTCTAATACTTTTGGAGAGATTTTGCAGATATATCTGCTCTGTCAGAAGCTAACTTTGTATTTGTCTTAAGGAAAACAAAGTGGGGAAATGCATATGTTTTTTTCTTTGTCTTGAAGACAAAGCTTCAGAGATGTTCTGCTAATCTGCTTCTTATGTGTACCCAAATAATAATAAATCATAAAGAGACCTGGAGAGGAGTTAAATTCTAATTTCATAGGATGCTTTAAATCCATTTTTTTTGTGTGATTGGATTTCAAACCTTAGTATTTTTTTCAGTGTAGCTCTTAATGTGCAGTTTTCTAGTTTTATAATCAAACAACCAAAGTATGTCGTGTATCATCATTCTGCATGTAATCACCAATGGTATAAAGCTTAACCAACAACACACACTAGACCTGTGCCATTTGAGCAAAAAAAGTAATCTGTAGGGATACTAGATTGTCATCCTCTATCACTGAGCTTATACAGGGTAAAACAACATATTATTACTCTGTCTTTCAGCTACTTATTAACATGGGAGAAGTGATCAAGCAGGGAAATTTCTTATAATTGAGGTTTTGGAGATGAGTGTGCTTTTAGTGGCATAGTTCTCTGCTTTCCCATGTATTTCAGCCTGTTTTTTCTCTTTCTTTTTTTTCTCTATCCCCTTCAACTTGTACTTACAGTCTTGTCATTTGTTCTTCAGCATGGAATGTGGAATTGTTTGGAGAACTTCAAAAGATGCTGAAAGCATTGTGTTTATCACTGGTCTCATAACAGGCTAACAGTTTTGCTTCAAGTTAAATGGTAAAGTTTGGAAAAGTTGCAGAAGTAAAGCTGGGGCCTTCACATGGAAATATTTAGCATCCTTCAGAATAGGTAGTACTGTTGGGTCAGCGGGACAAGAATTTCTCCAAATCTGACCATTAACTCCTATACAGGAGTTTCTCCTCCTATAAAATAGTTGCTATGAATATCTGATATAATGCCTCTTGAAGTCACTAAAGAGTTTCTAGTGAGTGCTTGCTAATTTTTTTTTTTTTTAATCTAGCTAAATAGTAGTAATGAGAAAGACATGTCAAAGTATGTGTAGTGAGGCTCAGGCTTCAGTAGTAAGAAAAAGGAAAAGTTGTCTGAATTCACTTTCTTGCAACACATTTTAGTTATGTTTCTTCTGTACAAACACTTCTGTCATACTTGGTTAACTGAATGGGCTTAGACAGCTAATTGAATTTTCAGACATGCAATTTGTCAGCTTTGTTTAAAATTCAGTCAGCTAGAACCCTTTTTATTTCCCCCCAAATATAAACTAAGGTGCTTAATGTTGTTAGGTTGGTGCTATGATAGTACCTGGTTTGAATACTTGTACTTTCTGAAGAAAAATGAGACAGGCACAGGCACTGAAATATAACAAACAGATAAACTTAATTTCTTCTCTTATGGTTTTCATTTAGGAATGGTACGTGGATAACTTTTACCTTGAATATTGTTGCTGAAGTGCTGGCATTTTCTTACAACGATAAAGTCTGTTTCTAAAGCTGAATTCTTATTTGCTTGACATTAAATACTTGGACAGCTAGTAAAATGATTGTCAAGTTTTATACTGGCCATTCTGAATTTCCTTGTCTAGTATCCCATCCTCATTTTTTTAATCGACTGTTGATTTAGATAGACTGTATTATTTTTCTACCATCAATGTAGCATGGTGTAAAAAATCTAAATTAAACAATTAGTGATGTTTTTTTATTATGAGAAAATCGGTTTCACTGATGTGTTTATGTAGCCATAGAAAGCTACTTTTCCTGGTACTCTGCTGTTGATGTATTATTTAATGTGTAAGTCTTTTTTTTTTTTTTTTTTTTTTTCATCTTGATGACACAGCTTAGATAAATCTTATTATTACAGATAGCATGTTTGTTTCCATTGAAAGGGTCTTTCCTCTATTTTGAGAAAACAATATTCTGCCCTTTTTATCAACAGAGAAAATGAGGTGCTGAAAGTGCAGCTTAAGAAGTACGTAGGAGCTGTCCAGATGCTCAGAAGAGAAGGTCAAACAGTGGAAGGTAAGGATAAAATGAAGGAAACAAAAATAATAAATCCATGCACAGGGTTTGTGTTACCATTGAGACAGAGTTTATTGGAAGCATAGGTATAGTAACCAAATGATGGAAGTGACTCCTAGACTTGTATCAAAACTGACAATATAAGAAAACCAGTGAACAGGCATG
>JAVJGG010000061.1:9080773-9108650 GCA_035590195.1 Aviceda cuculoides | reverse complement strand
GTTTCTTCTTTTCTGTTCTATTAAACCGTTCTTATCGCAACCCACGAGTTTTACTTCTCCCGATTTCCTCCCCCATCCCACTGGGTGGGGGGAGTGAGTGAGCGGCTGCGTGTGCTTAGTTGCTGGCTGGGGTTAAACCACGACATTGTCCTAACAAATTATGAAAGATAGAGCTCATAGAAACAGTTCACATGGTGTTGCTTTACATCATGACATTATGGGGGGAAAAAAAGAAAGTAATGTAATTTACCTCCTGCTTGGACAACTGCTAGATAAATTGCAGTTTTATAACAACTCATGTCCTTTAGGTATTCTAGTAGGCTCCTGGTATAAAATGAAAATATAAAAATAATTTTCTAAATTTATTTCTTATTGTGATGGTGATGCTAAGTTACCAAGTAATTTGTATTAATAAATTTCCTTTCAGAGAGATCTTAGCAGGGACACCTGATTACAGAAATAAAACTAAAACCTATTTTCTCTGTGAATTCAGAATTTTAACTACATTCCTCTATCTTTCTGTACCTGTCAATAGGCTTGATATTATTTCCCCCTCTCCCTCCGCCAATGTAGTGCTTTATAAATATTGGCAAATTCTAATCTTAATCTCTGCAGCTTTTTGGGCAATTGCTAGTAGTAAACATATTCAGTGATAATTTTTTTAAAAGCAGAGAAAACTAAATATTGAATACTTGAGATCATTTGGAACGCTGGAGAGGCTTTCTGCATGAAAAATCTGGTTTTCCTCATTGTATCAAATAAAATACCTTTACATGAAGGCACCATAAATAACAGGCACTTGATACCAATATTCCTCATTCAGTCAATTTTTATTTTAGAAAACAGAATCATCCTATCTGAGTGTATATGAACAAAAAATTCTGTTAAAGGAGCATCTAGTCTTTTGAGTGGAAGTAAAGTTCAAAGACCGTCTTTTATCCCATTACTATTTGGCAGTTGGGGTGGTAAACTGCTGTATTAATGCTTTTTGGGGTTTTTTTTGGTTGGTTGGTTGTTTTTTTGTTTTGTACACTGTAAGCACTGTTATGTACCATGATTCTAAAGGGTTTGGGGGTTGTTTTGTTGTTGTTGTTTTAAATTTAGAGTCTGTATTGGTCTTCAGGGCATTTTCAAACCCGATAAAAGAAAGAAATTAAGAAAGAGAACTGCACTGTTGGGGGAAAGCACTGAAGTGAGACACATTTTAACTAATACTGTTGATAGTTATTACTGTAATATAGGCTAGTGAAAAAATGGATCTCAATTTCATGAACTGTTATCGTAGTTTCCAAAATCTCCTAAGTAGAAATACAGAGCTGATAATAGTTGGTCTGAGAAGAAAACAGAATTTCCCTGTTCAGTAGTTGAGCGAAAGAGAAGCCCTAGGGATCTTGCTATAGGCTGCAGTTTTCTACTGATGCTTTTTAATGACCTGTTGATTCCTGACCAGTTGACAAATTGACTCATGGTTGGCATTTATGTCTTTAAATAACAAAGTATTTAGATCACACTGGATCTTGTTAGCGTAACATTTCCAGTTGAGTTCTTTTTCTAACAGTGGCATTAAACACAACACTAAAAAGAGGTCAGTTTTAGTCTTATCCTCAAGCTCTCTTTTTTTCTGTTGATATATTTATTCGTTTTTAACACTTTTTCTCAAAGAGGGTTTTGAGAAAGTTTAGCCTTTTGGATGGATGATATTGCTAGCTTGAAAATGCCAGGTATTTTAAGAAACATGTTTGGTTCCATGATTCTGTAAATACCTGAGCCAATTTAGAGAGGTACAAGACATAGTTTGACTGAGATTTATTACACGGGGGAAGAATTCATCAAAATGGGATTGTCTGTTGTTTCGATAGGGCCTGTGCACTGCACACTCGCATGTATCTGTTAACATGCTTGTGCTCTGGACTTGCTTAGAGGATGCTATACAGCAACATTATATTCCAAGAAAGCACAGACAAAACCTTAGTTAGCTATAATGCTGTGATATATAAACTGTTCTCTTAAAATAAAAGGTAAGACTTTTTTCCAAAAATTAAAGTTTGAATAAAACCTGTATTTGCGAGGCATAGATGGGGCTTGCAGCTCTTCTCATGACCTGAGAAGAGGTTGTGCGGAGCAGCTTTGCATAGTACTGCAGGAGATGCCTCAAGCCTCAAAAAATCCAAAATGCTAATGAAAATGTTGCAATTGTCCACGTAAATTTGTGCTAGACTGAGAGCATTGAAAGGACCGTAGCTCACCCTTAGCATGTCTGCTGTTGGATGGTTTTGCAGCGATGCCTCTTTCAAATGACTTTATCTAAAAGCATTATGTACTTTCTGGTATCATTGAAATGAACCGATGGTTGGAAATGGAAATGCATCAACTGTTTTAGTAGAGAAATACAGAATAATAATTACAATTATGTAGTAAATCTCTGTTTAAAGAAAGATTTTGTTTCAAAACTGACAGTTCCTTGATTTCTTCTATGTATCTCATCTTCTTAAATTCCTGTTTGTTCCGCTGAACAGTAAGTGTACAAAGAATCTCACAGTGGGATGGGAAAAATGGGAATTTCATGTATTGTATACCCTTGTTTTGTTGTATAAAGCTAGCCTGATTCTGCCATACAGAAACTGGCAATACAAGTAGGATGGAAATTTTAAGATGATGTAGTTTCAATAATTTTGAGAATATTTTTGCTTAATATGGTAGCATTTGGTATATTTAGTATTGGAAACTGTACGTCCATAAAACTGTTTCATGATAGAGTAGTTACTGAAGGACAGGTGTATTCAAGTCATGTTTTATTGTGACCTTTGCAAAAGTGTCAGTTAGCCTGTAAAAATTAATACTTGGTATCTAACTGTTTTGTAATCACAAAACAGTGAGAATGACTCAGCAGTTGAATGTTTAATTAGCTCCCATTTCAGCTTCTGATTTCCAGCTTCATTTTCAGGTTAACGATTTGGTGTCTTGTAAATAGAGAAAACCTGATATCATTTTGCTAAGACTGGTTGACCAAGACGGTAAAAAATATTAGGCTACCCTAGAACAACCTGAGTTTATTTCTGCATTTGCAAGTTCATTTTTGAATAGCACTATTGTCAGCTTTATTTAGGATGGGATGCGTTGTGTGGTATCAGAGGCTGATACAGCTCTCATTGAAGTCCTAAAGCCATATTTCCTTTTATTTTCAGTTGGATTGAGCCCTGAGCTGTTTTGTTGTTTGGTTTTGTTGTGTGTCGCCCCCATCCCCCCCCCAGTGCTAACAATAGGAGGTTAATTAAACGATAAATAATAGTTAGAACATCAGAAGCAGGGCATTTTATGTTGATCACAACAGCACCAAACCCAGAATATAAAAGTGTTTTATCTGTCCCTAAATTGTGGCAGGTAACCATGGCAATCATACCATTTCCAACAGCTCATCGAAAATACTTGAAACATCTTAAGTGAGCTGTCCCATTAATAATGAAGAATATCAATGTTTTGCCATCTGTTACATACTAACAGTGTATATGAAAGACCAGCAGTTGTGTGAAACAAATTAAACTGCAAGTTGGAATGAACTTGGCTCGTAATGAAAAACTGCAAAGCAGCGTAACATAAAATCTGGTACATTAGACTCTGCTTTGTAGTTTTAGAGCTTAACATAATTTTCTACTATCTGTTGAGAGTCTATAAGATTTCCATTATGTATTCTCATTTTTAGATATTTGTAATTCGATACTAGCATTTTCCTGTGGACAGAAACTTGGCAAATTCTCAGTCAAAAACAATTTCATAAAATATTTTGGGAGACGTTTATTTCAGATTAAAAATATTTTCCCAGATGTTTTTTTGATGCTCCTGCAATCTGAAGCAGTTTTGCTTGTTAATTGAAATTTTGTGGACTCTTAACCAAAAGTATATTCTCTTGAGCTGTAGGCTAGGAAATAACTTTGACAGTAGTTTGTACAGAAACAGTAGTAGCTTTATTTTTCAGAAAATATGCCTACAAATTGAAGGTGAATGCTAGTACGTTAAGTCTCAGTTAACAAATTCTGTACAGTATAAGTTTTCTCTGCATAAATTGGTGCTAATATGACCAAGATGCCCTACGGATATATACCAGAGTCCCTACTTTTTATGTAACCGAGTCCCTTTCTATATAGTGTCCTTTTTTAACAGGGAAAGAGAGATTCTTAATCAAGTACGAAGGGCAATGGATTATGGTTATAGGCAATGTATCCCTGCACGTACTAGTTCCTTTTCTATGTGCAGAGTGCTTTTAGGGATTGGTAATCAGGTGGTACTGAATAGGCGAGGCTTTCTGTCTGGTCAGATCGGAGCCGCTTTTCAAGTACAATAAGGTAATTTCAGCATCATTACAAAGATAATGATCCCTCACACTACGGATATATGGCTCCAAAGAGTTTACCGTTTGCATTGAAAAGAAATCTCAGATCTTGAAAGCAGAGCTCCTGCCTTCAAAGGAATACTCTTTCCCCCCCTGGATTGCCACGGGATAAGGGATTAGGTTTATCGTGAATACACTAGGAGATGTTTTACAGGTAATAGTGAAGAGTTAAAGTTTTCAAGTTTGGTGTGATCACTCGGTCTACCACTGGACCCAGTTAGAAGAACTGAAAGGGCCAGCTAGCCTTGCCTTTTGGTTTTAAAGTGAGTAAGGTTGTAGCCAATTGTTCAAATACCTTCAAGGAAAGATTCATAGAAAAGGCATCTAGGGCCTGACTCAGGGAAATGCTTAAAAACATGTGCTCCCAGATCGGTTATGGAAGAATCTAGTACATTCTGTGTAAAAATGGAGAAAAACTTAATATAGAACAGTCTGTTTTTTCTATAATAATTTCAAATTATATATAATTTGTGTTCTATAAACAGTAACAGCTCTTGAAAGTATAGGAACCAAATATGTATAATGCTGGTTTTAGTGCCATTTTTGGTATGTGCTTCTGGAAAAAAAGTCAGTGCCACAATTATTCAAAATTTATTTTTATAGCCAGATTTGAAAGAACTTAACTGTTTTTTGTCCAGAGCTCCTGCTAGTGCTGGTTTTTTGGTTTTTTTTTTTTTTTTTTTTAAAAAGCAACATATGTAATAAAGACAGGTAAAATTCATAAAGCATTCCTGCAAATAAAAAGAGGCATTTCTGAGGCAAAGAAAAAATCTTCATTGTCATTTGGATCCCAATTGGTCAAATGACTGGCTTAATGATTCAACATGCAAGTTCTTTTTCCTTGTTAGAGTCAAGAGCTGCTATTTATTCAGCTTACCCATTCCATTTCTTCTACACATTTTTCTTACATGAATTTCAGAAAATACCTTTGATCTTTGTAATAATACCTATCCATATTTTTGAGAGCAGGTCTCCTTTTTCAGCCATGTTAGCAGGATCCCTCTTCAATGAGATCTTGAAAGTGTGTGTTTATTTAGCACGGTTACATGCATTTATTTTCCTAAAAATGAAACTATATAACCTTTAATACTGTGAAATTGTAAGGGGTTTTTGGAAAAGTGTATGTAGTTGTAATTTTAACAAAATTACTTTGTCCCCAAAGTACAGTCATATCAAGCATACATAAATCTGTTTCCTGTGTGACTAGATATGCAAGTGTAGATTTGTATTGACAGATACAGTCTCACACAGTCACCAAAAACATGTACTAAAAGTATGGGGTTTTTTCACTGATACAAATCCAAATCAAAACCTTTCCCTTTACTTTTTGCTTGTAAATAAAAATATCATTTAGGAGTTAGAATATAAAATACTAACTAGATGTCAGTTGTAGATAATTGGGTCCAATGAAAAGAGGGTAACAGTTACCTTTTTAGAGTTTGAGACTGAAAAAATTGGCCAGGCTTTGAACCAATTGTGGTTTTCCACTACCAATTATTCTGTTTACTGTTTTGAGACAAAAACTCTTTATTATTGCAACAGCTTGGCAGCAACAACTGTGTGGTAAAATAATTTCTGTGAGTAGCCGACCTGCTGTTGCAAAATGCACATTTAATAATATAGACCTACAGCTGAATCATTTTGACCTTGGTTTACATTACTTCTGGTAAGGACAATGGGCCTTAGTACATGGTACAGAATTTCACGATTGTGCTCAGTGTTTGTTTTAGGGATCAAATTTATATCAGGGAAAAGAGTGTTTTAAGTGTTTTCAGGCTGAGTTTAATTTCTGAGATGTTCTGTATTTCACTTGAATAAATGGCAGAAAAATAGCTATATTATAAGCACTAATTTGATCATCTGTAAACAGCAAAAATGCATTCCCTAAGCATGTTCTGGCAGTCTTAATTAGAAAACTCCTTTGTGTCATTATTATGTGTAGTTAATGAGATTCTTTACAATAACATAAGGGATAGAAAGTACCTACATTCAGCATTTTGCTCCTGTGTTTATAACAAAGTGGTCCTGCCTGTGAAAGAAGAGATATTTATTTAAATACATGTGCAGTACAGAAGTCATACTAAAAGAATGCAGCTTCTGCTTAAGATAAAATTTTAATATAATTGAAATTATTTCACTGAATGTACTGTTGTTAAGGATTTGTGACCAAAAAAAAGGTTAAGAACTGAAAAAGTGCTAACGAATGTGGTGCTTGAAAAATGGAGATTTTCTTAGGGGCTTGAAAACAGAATTGCTAGTAGTGCTGAAAGCAGAGTCGAGGAAGCGTAGTGGGGGAGAGTCCAGTTCTGCGGAGTGGCTCTAAGCTGAGGCTGTGCCTGCTGGGAGCGGGCTCGTAGACCAAAGCGACGCTCCTTCCTCCGTCGTACGCCGTCGGGTAAGCCGGGGGAGAGGATTACTCCGTGACTGAAATGGTCTCACATGCCAAACATCAGCACTGCTCGTGTGGTTGAAGCTTTCAGAACCAAAGCTGTTCCACAAAGTTTTTCTTCTTCTCCGAGATCCATGTGCCGCACGTTCTTCTCTTCTGCCTTGTGCAGCTGGTGGTAGCAAATTAGTGTCCCTACCAAGGTGATGATGGGATACTTTAAATCCTTTGAAGGAAAAGGTGGGAAGACAAGGCTGTTCCTTGAGCTAGTCCAGTAGGAAAGAATCCAGTAGGAATAAAAATCATAGTGAAAAGAGGGAAAATAAGAAAATTTATGTTAGTCAGTTAATTAGTATTGCACTACACTATTATTTATTATTAGCATTCCATTTTATTCTAATATTATGTGTCACCACGTATTAAAATTTTTGCTTTAACATTTCCCAACAGCTTGTATAGACTTCTGTTCCACACATTTGTCCAGACTTCGTCAGTGCAGCGGGGCACGGAGCAAGCTGTTGCTCTGTTCTGTTTGAGTAGTAACTGTACTCAGTTGTGCAGTACTGGGTGAGTGACTCTGCAGAGTGGATTGCATGAAGTGTCAACAATGCAGCTTTGTTTTTTAATAAAGTATCAGTTTCCGAGAGTTTTCAGACTTCATTTCTTCATTTTTTAGTAAATCAATTAACACTAGAATCACTTGCTATACAACTTGTGTGCGTAGTGTATGTTGCTAAAAAACAATGTTACTGACAAAGAAATGGCAAACCGTATAATGCATAGGGTTCTTTTATTTTCACACTGATCTCGATTATTACATGTATTAATATAAAACTGGAATATGAAACAGGGCTGGACATCAGTGTAAGTTTATACCTAGAAAAGAAAAAAATGAATCTGTATATATTTCGGAATTTTGTGAACTTAATTAAACAACACAAGCACTGCCCAAGTTTTCGAAGCCTGTAAGTATGAATGTCTTCGGCAATTATCATTGTTATGGTAATTACGATTACATGTTATTAAGTAATCACGTGCAAATAAAAGACAAGAGCATAAAAGACTTCCTTAAATTATAAAAAAGGAGGCTATTTTTAGTATACAAGATTATTTGCCAATATTTGCAGTTGTTTCTTACTTAACATCTGTTGGATTATTTTTTTATAATTCTATGAATTTAAATTACTACTTTGAGAAACGTCATTCAGAACCTTTTATCATTTTCTTACGTCTCCTAAAAATATTGCTGTTCCTGGTAACTTCTCCTAATGAGAGATAAGAACAGAACAAAACGTCAATAAATGTTCTAGGAACTCCACAGCAGTCCTGAATTTGAGGAAGCATCCCTGCTTTGATGATGAGTTAGTCTGGTTTACCTAAGGAAGGCATAATCTTCCAATTTGCATCCTATGCATGGCAGCATGGCTTGAACCTTTTTAATACAGTGAATTTATTCAATGTTGTTAAATGTGTTTATGGCGTTTTGTTGGTGGGTTGTAATTTTTTTTGCAAGAAACAAGAATTTGTTTCAATGGCTTGTCTTACATGGATAAATAATACAGGTTGGATAAACACATCTTATAGGTAATAGTCTTCCTTTGAGAGCTGTAATTGTCTAATAACAGTTTTGGCTTAATGCCTAAAGAACATACTCTGACACTTAAACCGGGTGATCAGAATGCCTGCGCTCCTGAGATATAGCATCCTGGCTGTAGCTCAAACCAGCCAGCACCCGATTTCGTTGTAAACCTGTTGTAGTCCTATGTTAGTGTGAAATGTGTAGGCTTTATGTTATAGTTCACTGTAATTGTGATCCCTCACAGGAAAAAGTTGAAGCTAGATGTAAGTTACAGGATGCATGGCCTTGTGCTGGTTGTTAGACTTTTAATTTGTAAGTCCCTCAGCAGAATGTGGACTTGATAGAATTATTCTATTTATTGGGGGCAATATAGTATAAAATCCTGAGATCTAAAATACTATAGGAACTTCAGTAAAACATTTTTATGGGAGTTGTGATATAATCTTTAAAAAAGCAGTCTACTACGTGAAAACTGCATCATAAAATAGTAATTTATTAACATAATAACGAAAAAGCTGGAGAAATATTAATCCATTCTGGAGTTTGTGTACCCAACGTCTGAAGAGAATGCATTGTGAAGATATTGTGGGAATAAGTCAGTATTTCCTTCTGCGAAGACTGGTAATTCTGGATCTCAAAAAGAATTGCATAAATTGTTATGCCACTGCCTCTTTGCCACTGTTATGCACTGCCTTTCTAAGATTGTGGTATTTTTATGGAGATATGCTATTAGGAAAAGAATTCTGGTCCATAGAAGAGACATTCTGCCAAGGAGAGAATTCGGCATCCTGTCAGTGGATGTTTTTGTGAAACAGGTTTTTATTAGGTTGCATGATTTTCCGTCTCTCTAAGGCGGCCAGAGTCATGGGTTTTTTACATATTGCTAACATTTCTATAGACATAATAAACATAGATCATCAAAAGACCAAATTTTATGCTTATGAGGACTGTTTAGTTACATTATAGAATTGAAGAACACGTTCTTTGTGCCATTTATATTTGTTCCTTTCTATTTTTAGGACGCAAAGTTTGTAGAGGAGAGACGCAAGCAGCTACAAAATTACCTAAGAAACGTAATGAACAAAATTATTCAAACTGTGCCAGAATTCACAGCCAATCCCAAAAAAGAGACTCTTATTCAGCTGATGCCCTTTTTTGTGTAAGTATCTGTCAAATAGTCAAAAAAATATTAAGTTTTTTTCATCACAATTTAATTTAAAATGTAACGCCAGCACCTCCAAAATCTTTGAAACAGTGTTTTTTTAAAATAGAAGGCTCCTGTTCAAACTGTAAGTGCTTTCATTATATTTAAAGGAATATATAGTAATTTTTGTTTATTTAAATGGTGAGTTTGAACAAAAATCACTGTGTAAAGCTTTCAAAAATATATGTGACCTTAAAATCTTCATCCATACGTATTCTAGAAACATTAGGTGTTTTCAATTTCTTTAATTTGGCCTTTTTCAGTTTTGTTTTGCTTTTGTTTGTGTGGGGTTTGTATTTCTGTTTTTAAATTTATTTTGAGGGTTGGGGGTGGAGCACTATTAGGGCAATTACTAACCAAATTAAGAAGTCAAGCTGTTGAACTCTTTCTAGCTACATTTTGCAATCTGCTGACACATGTTCTGATCTCATTAATGTTAGTGTTGATTATGTCCAGAAATAGTTTAACACAATCATCTGTTAAGAATCTCAAAACAAACCCTTTGATATACAATCATACAAGGGATATCATCTGTTAAAATCCTTCCATTTTGCTGTAAACATCGTTCTTTACAGTATTTGTAAATGATATTTGGAACTGTTTAAGAAATAACATTAATGAAAATTTGTTTTTTAAAGTGGTGTTAACTTATTTCTTTCACTAATAATTTCTCAGTATAATGGTTTTTCAGTACTACGCCAGTACAAATTATGTATAGATTGAACACACGTTCATAGTAAGCCATCCTACTAAATTTGCTGTCCACAAGCCTCTGCACAAGGATTGCGCATCTGTGCCTGTGAATCCATGGATGGATCAATTTGCAGAATCAAGACCAATTTAAAATTCATATGTTTCAGTAGAAGCGTGCATACTTAGCTGTACTATTTGCATGGTCTTCTGTAGGGTTGCAGATTTTCAAGTTGAAACTTTGTTTCAAGAAAGCTGTATTTATTAGAAAATGTAATAGATAAATGGAAGAATGCCAAGATGTATTTTGTGGCATTCATGTTTTTTCAATTTCTCCTGGATTCGAAAAAGCAAAAATCAATTTGATGAGACATCTTGATGATGATGTTATAAATGGCAAAATGATGTTTGTAGGGGCAAACATCTTGAGAGATGTACCTTTTTCTCCCTGAGAGCCTATTTTGTAGAATTTGACTAAGGGCTGTAAAGATTGAAAAGGTTTCAAGTACTTTGAGTTGAGGGGCCCATATGTGGCTTTTTGTTAAGTCATTTTAAAGTAGTTGTCCTTCATGTTGTACTTCATTTTGTCTTTTTTAAAGAAGAGGGGGGCAAATAAAAAATACATTTGCAATTGAATTTTCAACTCAAATAATTTTTGCTCTTCCTGTCCCATTAAGTTTTATTTTAAGATGGTTAAGTATAGCTGTGTGAAGTAGTGAACTGATAATTTCTTGTCAACTTCATTTCACAACTTACTGCTTTAAATGTAGAGCAGGAAAATAAATTCCGAACAGTGTGCTATTTATGATCCCATCTTTTCATTGCCTTGTTATAATTGATTATCCTGAGTACCACACAGACAACAGGTAATGCAGAATGACATCTGTAAGTCGAGGCTAGATAGTTTTTCTTCCTCAAACAGTTTGCTTATGAAAGAAATTAAATTTCAAGCTTTGTGGGGTATGAGATATTTTAGTAAATGATGATTATGATTTCAGGTGTACTTTGACTTGCTGTAGTTAATTATCATTACCTCAACAGTGCAAGCGGTAATAAAGATAGCAACACAACTGATATTAAAATATGACAAAAGTGGACGACAGTTTCAACCAGAAGCTATTAGATTAGGAAATACTGTGGATACTCCAGTTAGAAATACTAATTTGAAGCTTTGGCCTTAATTGATGGAAAAGGTATTCTAGTAGCAGTTCATTACTTGAACTGTGATGCATTATTTACATGCTTTAACCAAAATTGTTTGGGTTTTAGATTTTTATTTAATTTCAATTATTAGAATTTCACATATTTTTTAAAAAAATCTATCGTTAATTGTACAATTCAACAGTGACCATACTGTGAGATTATAACTATGAGATTATATGATGATACTACCTTTCAGGTGGTTTTTTTATATTAATACAGTGTTGTTACAGAAATACTTGATTACAGTATCTTTTATTCTACTTTGAGAAATGACATTTCAAGAATAGTTTATTTATAATCTCTTAGCCACTTATGTTAAAAACAGGAAGGAAAAAAAAATTCCCCTTATTCCTCAGCCCTAAACAATTAACTTGCTTTCTGATGGTTAATCTCATCTCTTTTATAAATGTGTAAATAGAATTTAGATCTTGTGGTTTTGTTTGTTAAAAGAAGTGCCAGGTATGAGGACCTGCACAGGAAAAGATTCAAAATCACAGCCTCATGTAATGGGTTCTACCGATGATGCACAAATCGGAATAAACACCATTTCCCTGTTCTGCTGATGTAAAAAAAAAAAACCCCAAACCAAACAGAAACTCCCAACCCTGTTTCTTTTAATAAATGTAATGAGCTGAATGCAACATATACAATTAGTTTCACAGAAAGAGCAAAGTTTTATTGAGAAGGCTGCATATTTAAGTAACCTGTTTTCTCAATAAGTGTACAATTTAGTATGTGAAACATTGTGATCCAAAATTAAGCAGATATCTCTAAGGAAAGAAATTTGTTCAAGGAGATTTGCTCAAGGAAGTTTGCCAAAACTATTTGTCAACAATTTGTAAGCACCTATATGATGCACTGCATTGATGCTGACCTTTTTTGGGTATAGCAATAGGTCGCAAAAAGACCATATTTATTTTTAGAGGGTTTTTTTGCATTTGGCAATTTCATTATTCTCAACACATCAGATGAAGCAGTGGACTATAGCGGATTCAAGATTATTCTTTGATATCTGGACATTATGGCAAAAAGGTTCTGTTCATATATGTATCTGTGAATTATTTCCTTGGAACTTTTTCTCAGCTAATAGATGTATCGGCATTCTTTCTTAGCTAGAGTAGATAGTTCTCCATGAGAGTATTAGGGGGATTCTGGAAAAGCTTAGCTGTTGAGCAAAATAACTATATACCTCATCTACAGCAGACAAAGTGGATTTTTAATGCATTTGTCTACTGAGATATCAGACTCTTCCTCTGCAGCTAGAGCAGTAGTATTAAATTAATATAAAGATCTTTCAGACAACGATAGGAGTGCATTTTAGAAAGTATGATCATTCTAGGCTATCATTTGAATTCTCTATGTCCTTTATTTTCTGAGAGTCATGACCTGGCACTGTTGGTGAGTAAGAGAAAGCATCTAAAAGAAAATGCATTTCTGTTCCACTTCCTATTGCCAACATCTCCAGTATTGTCCTTCCTTAATGCATGTTGAGCTTCGTCAACAGGAGGTCTTGAACATGCGGTACTCTGTGAAATGTTTATTACATTATTGAGTTGTAACCTTTTTACCGTACCTGCAATTCTTCTACTCTGTTAGGTTTAATAATATTTTGGTCTAATAATATTTTAATATAAACCATATAATAGTTCTGATATATTTAGTTTGTGCTTTACAGCACAGATGTGTGTACAGTTGCCGATTACATCTCTATTAATGAAAGAGCAGTTAAAAAACATTGATATAGTAGTCATAGGACAGTGCTGTAGAGAGTAGTGATACCTCAGCCTAGGAGAAAAAAAATTACAGTGTTAAGATGCATAAAAAGTCTCTAGGGCATTAGATCTGTCTATTAGGAAGCAATGAAATATAAAATAATTTTTTAAAATGGTCTTAAAGACTTTCTTCTCACTGCAAAATTAAATGACCACACTTCAGTGTGATAATGAAGAATGCCATAAAGATTATGTCTGATTAGGCATCCTGTAGCTAGAAATTACAGGGTCAGTTTTATTTAATCACTTTTAAGATCTGATTTACATCCTAGAATATGATTATGGTGAATAGAAAATAAGATTAATGTGTCTCAAACTGAATCCACTGATTATTAAATGCTGGAAGGAATGTTGCCTAAGATTTTTGTTGTGAGGTTGTTCCTTTGGGGATTTCTCCCTTCCAAGTGCAGTGATTTCATACAATCAGACACAGATCTGATGAAGGAAAACATTTTAATTGATCTGTATGAAATAGCCTGCCACTGTTATAAAGAAAGAAATTTATTTTTAAACTCAGATACAATTAACGGTTTGCAGTAAAATATTGTGAATCAGTTTGCTAGCATTCCTCTTGATTATTGTATCAAATGCTAGTGGTTAATCACGGAAATGTAATTTGCTTTGATTCCTTATGCTGTGAACTGTCATTAATGTGTTCTTTCTGTTGTCAGTCTCTATCATTTGTAATCTGGGTTTGTATATTTTTCAATTTTCATGCTGTATTAGCTCAGTCACAGGTTTGGTCAAAGCTTCCCTTATAGTCCACTTGCATATCTTAATGTAAAAAAGAGATTCTGGCTCTGCTAATTTGTCTGTTACATGCTGAATAACAAATTCTTTGTAATAATAAAATTGACATCACAAGTTAAATTTTCCAGTCCATACAGAGCAAAACCTAAATCAAGAATTGGAACTGCTGAATTACATTGCTACATCTGCTAGCTGGTGAAGGCCTGTCTGTTAATACTTAAATTAACATTTATTTGCACTCATGATTGGTACATTACAGATAAATAAAACTTATTATAACGAGTACACTTGTGTTTTAATCACATTTTTATCAATCTATCCAAAAATTATCACACACGTTAGCTCTTTGTAAATACATGTATAAGAACAGGAGGGATCTTTGGCAACAAGTATCACAGTTCTTTGGACCATATAATTGAGTCTTCAACATAAACCTTCATAATAGGTTATATGATTTCAAGTATATAAAAAGCTAAAAACTGTAAAAAGTGGTGAAAAGAAACAGTAAAATGTTGTGATGTTCAGTTTTTCTATTTCTGTGGTTTCTGTATCAAAAGTCCTCATTTTTTAGAAGATAAAGATTTTCTTCCCATCATCCTCATAATAGGCACAAACTGAAGTATAAGAAAAATAAGAAAAATCTTTTTTTGCTGTCAGGGTGATGGAACACTCTAGCAGGTTGCCCAGAGGTTGTTGACACTTCATCCTTGGAGATGCTGAGGACTTGGCAGGACACAGTCCTGGGCAACCCTGTGCAGGGGGATTGGCGAGGCGATCTCCAGAGGCTCAAATAGTCTATGGATCTGCGATCCCCAAAACCTCAACCTGCAGTTTTAACTTGAGTTACCCCACACAAAGAAGTGTTAGCTAAATATACAGCTGGTCAAACAGATGTTATATGTCAACAAAAAATAGCCTAAACAGTGTGAAACTACTAAAACGTACTCAGCTATGCAATGCTATTCAAATAAGAATACTGGCACTTTATTGACTCTTTTGCTTTGGCAATGCAAATATTTGGATTAAAATATATGCAAGAATGGTATAAACAGAATTTTATGACTGTTTTCACGATTACTGCGCTGAGTATTTTTTTTTTAATCTTGTTTTCTAAGCCACAGCTACATGTTACAACAGTTTCTAGATAACTTAGTTATATGTTCTGCTGAGCTGTAGAGCTGGACATTTGTTCTCATGTGGTAGTTGCTCAAACATACACTTTAAGGAAAGCAGAGAATCTGCTCAGTAAATCATCAGAAAAGAGGCTAGAACAGGTTCTGAGAAACTGTTGTCTGCAGGATCTGTTTGAACACCAGAGGAGTCATCAGTTCTCCATGATGGTAAGAGGATTGTGATGTTCAAAAAATACGTTGTCTTCATTTCACTGGATGACATTACTGGCAATACATTTGATAGCAAAAGTTGTGTTCTTCAGGTGTTTTGTGTCAGTTGTCTTTGAGTCACCAAGTTAAATTCTAGTAAAAAAAGTCACTGTTTCTACCTCTCTTTGTAAATGCTTCCTCCCTCCTGGGAGGTAAAGTTATAAGAAGCCCGGTAGAGAGATACAGGTACCAACTGACAGGCAAATTTCAGTAACAGCCAATCAGCCACTCAAAAAAAATATGTTGCACTGAATATTCCTTTAAGATTTATTTAGCACTAAACAGTATGTAAAGCCAAGTATCTGATTTTGGTCTTGCAGACCACGAAGTTAAATAATGTGGAAGAATAGGTGTTTGTTCTTAGTGGGTTGAAGAATTTTGGTTTGGTTTGGATTTGTGGGTTTTTCTTTTCACCTCTATTTCAGTTGCAATTGTCAGTGTGTCACTGAGAACATCTAAATGTGTATATTAAAGGTATGAGAGGTAAAAAGAATGTTAACTTCTTGTTAGTATTAAAATATTGCTTTCAAGCATAAATGAAATATATCTTTTAAGAAAATTACTGCGAGGTTCCTATGGATGTTGTATCTCTGAATTAATTTTAAAAAATTGAAAATTGACTCTTTCACAGTTACTTTCAAAATATTGTAGAGGGATAAAAACATTTGCTCAGACTTAAAGTTAACTGCAAACTAGTCCATCAGTTGTATTTCATTCAATAGCTTCATCTCTCAACGAGGGACAGTTTACAGCAGATATGGGCACTGTTGTAGTGTAAAGAATGAACTAAAACCTTTTCACAGAAACATTTGTGGAATATTATTTTAAATAAGATCTTTGAATACATAGCCATTGATATATTCACATATAAAGGCAGAGGAGAAAAAAGTTTTAAAACAGTGCTTTTACTAAGTGTTCTTGGCCAGTGAGAGTACTGAGATGAGGTTTTCATGAATTAATCAAAATTCTCAAGGAATTGTAGGTTTATAAATTTCTGCATTTGCAGGACTTTAAATCTCAATCTCAAATAAGGTGAAAAATGTTTTTGTAATCTTATTCTGTTCATGACCTGTTCTAATGTTCTCTGCTTCATTTTATGATTTATAAGAAATCTGCTTTATAGGTACAGAGAGGTATCTAAAATACTATAATAATTTCGTCCCTTTAGGACTTGCTTAGCTGGACTGATAGTACTGTATTTATAGCAGCAGTATAGCTATTATTTAACTAGTCTTTCTGGATGAAAAGCTACAAAAGATGATTCTATGAAAAAGCAAAATAATTCTAAAGTATGTTTCTCTAGCATATAAACAAAATAGCAGTAAAGATAGTTAATACAGAATTTATGCGTTGAATTGGGAATTTCTCCTCTTATTTGAATTCCATACTGTCTATATATAACATAAATAAGCAAAAGCCTACACACATACATATATACATCTATATCAACCCAGCAGCGAATGTTTTGTTTTATAATTTTATTCTGCAGAAGAAGTTAGCTTGGAATATTTTCAGGTATTGATATGACTGTTTATCCATGAGTGCTGAATACTCATTGAGATTATTCCTTTGACATCCATGTGGTTAGGGTATGGTTATATATTTAGTTAGTTAGGCATTACATCAGTTACGTATGTATTTTGGGCAATACTAGTAACAAGGTTTTTATACTGAATTTTTGTTTTGCACATTCTATAACACGTTGGGTCTGCAGTTGCAGCGCAGAAGTTCTTGGGCCAGTTGGAAATGAGACGGCAAACTTGTCCTGTCCGTGCAGTTTGCAGTGTATGTGGTGCCAGTACGCTGCTGTTAGTGCGTTAGCAGATAAGCAATAAGATTAAAAGCCTTCTAATACAATAAATTACAGTATTCAGCTAATGCATTCTAGAGTATTGTTACTAGTGGCCAGATTTTTACCTGATTGCATCCTTTGAAGTGGCAGCTTGTGTTATCAACTTGGCACTGAATGACTTCAGTATCTAACAGGTCACAGTTATGTTCTGAAACAGTAAGCAAGCACTCTGAAAAAGAGGAATATCATTTACATAAACAAACTGGGAATAGCATTTGCTTAAATATGTGACTTTTAATTAGTAAAGCACCTCCTAATCCCTGAATCATGCTAATGAAACTAATTTATTGCTGTGCTAATTGATTGATCTGCTTATAAAACTATGTAGAGATATTACACAGTATTTATCTTTCAATAGGACCGTGTTGCCAAGCATTGATGATTGTTGAAGTAAAAATATCATAGATATCTAAAATTTGATTAGCGTGTTCAGATCATGCAGGAAGTTCCATTGCAAAAATGTACTATTCTTCTGTGGAATTTTTGCTGATGATAGAATTAAAATATTTGGAATGGATTGTTCTTAACAAACATGTAGTTGTCTCACTGTTATTCTTGGTTACTGTGTTCTTCACTTTGTAACTGACAGTTTTGTTTTTAGTCTCTCATAACCTATGAGGCTTGACGTCAGACTTAAAAAAAGCATCATGCCTGTTTTGATCTAACTGAAATGTGAATAAGTAGGGCAAAAACTATTTGGTCAAAGTATATGAGAATTCATACTTTCGTGTCTTTTCCTTCTGCAAGAATTGTTTTATGATGTTACATTGTCTTTTATTTTGCGTTTTGGCACATATCGACATTGAAGATGTGTATTACATGGCATTCCACAAATGTATTAAATTTTCCTTTCCCTGCTCTTAGTAGTTGAGAGGATTTGTGAATGTTAGAGGAAAATGAGGAAGGAAAAAAAATAGGAGGAGTAGAAGCAGTGATAAAGAGGGCAAGAATAAGCAGGGAGAGAGACACACAGGATGCTGAATGTTAAATGAAGACGGGTTGAATGTAGTAAGGAAGCGTGGAGATATACGGATGCTTGAGGCTTACTAGAAGCATTTGGCTTTATAAAGCTAGTTTTATCCAAAGAAATGAAGATGATGTTACAGGTGCAGTTTTTGATTTTACAAGTGATGTATCTGGGATTTGACAGGTTGTCTGTGAAATAATTAAAACTTTGATCCTGACTTTAAAGTATAGGACACTGAAAACTTGAATAGTCATTGGAAAAGTGTGTCAAGTCTGTCAGATAGCATTTGTTGTAGCTCTGCTACTCCTTTCCGTGTGGTAAAGAGCTGTCCTGCATAGTCCTATTTTGTTCAGACCTAAGGTTTGCAAAATTATTTCTTACTTTATTACCAGTGGCTAGTCTTTTTGAATGGTCTGAATAAATGCTGAAATCTGTAAATTGAACTAGGAAAAGACAATTATCTGTGGAAGATGATTGCCTCCATAATGCAAACTACAGCTTAGTTTTATACTATTGTGTGTGAAAGACATTGCAGAAGAGTTAAGGAACCTCTGTTTTAACTTGAGTACATAATTGTCCAAATCTTAGTTTATCTTTGCGGATTTTTCTAGCACATTTACGTCAGTTAAGAGTGTCTGTATGGAAAAACACTCCCTTGAAATACTAATGGAAGATGCCACCTATGCTGGGATGAATATTGTATCTGTACTAGCAGGAAATCTTATTTGCTGTTCTCTCTTTTGATCCCAAGGGGCAGTCTGCAGTACAGAGATGCCATTAAAACTATTGTAGAGAGAAAAGCTCCTCAATCTGGTTTGTAATCAGAGCAAAGGTATATCCAAATTTGTGTTCATGTTCCCTGTGTTCCCCTCCTCCTCTGCCTTGCCTATAGTGTGGTATTCTCTATTTCATGTTTGACAGAATTGACATCTTCCCCATCAATGTTTTTTCAATGTGTGATTTTCTTTTGATAACCCTTCTGAGTTAATATATACATATTCCATCCAAAGAGTTTTCAGCCCATGATGTCCTAAGTTCAGGATAGTTGTCAGGGCAATATGATTAGCAGCATTCACAGTCTTCAGACAGTTGCTGTTGATGCAGATATATTCCAGATACCCATCAGCACTCAAGATACCTGCTGACTTCAACTCGGTTCTGCTGTTAGCAGTTTTACAGAAGTTAGTGGTCAAGTAACTACTCACTAGAGCTTCAATGACAGTTCTTAATCAGGAAGAATGTTATGCATACTTCCTAACTTTATATGCCTCCCATAAATCATTATCGAGAGCTGCTTTACATACTAATATTGTAATCCTTTATATTTCAGATCAAAATTTGAGCAAGGTGAAAATTTGGAGTCAGAATATATGTTTTAGTATTTTTAAAACTATTTTTGTAGTTGTAAAACTTTTTCTCAGTTGTTAAAGTAAAAAGGACTAGAAACTCTGTTCAATTTTCTTAGTTCTTTTTTCCTCTCAGCTGCATTTCTATAGGTTGTATTTCTTTTTCCAGCAGTTGGTCTTAAGAGAAATTTGCCAGCAGTGCCCAATGTAAATAGGTTTTATTCAGGTGAAAGAATCTGTTTATGTGCATGCCTCTGACTCCTGCCTGCCTGTTTCCTTGCTCTCACTTGCATTTTCTCAAACTTTCGCTTTTAAGGCAGTACTGAGCCAGAAGTGTTTCAGTATAAGTACAATTGAAAACATGTTCTCCTGCCGATTATGGGTAATAGTGAAAGTGTTACAGAAACACGTCTTTTGGAGCTGAGTGATTTAAGATCCTTAAAGAATCTGTAAAAGTGCGACTTAACAGAATTCAATGGCAAGGTTCACTCTATTACTACATGGGAGAAACAAAGTAAGAAAGAGTTCGAATTGATTTAGGATGATTCGCACAGAGATGGGAGATGCAAAAAGGTAAGAGAGACCCTCCCGTTGAGTCACAACGTTCAGAATGGACCCCCTTGCTTTCTAAACTCCAGATGGAGCTTAGGTGCGGCTAGATGCAAACTTAGTCTCCGACCTGGTCACTGGTTTATGGCAGAGAGATTCAAAGTGTAAGGAAAACCTCCCATTGAGTCACGAGGTTCAGAATTGATACCCTTGATTTCTAAACTCCTTCTCAGAGAGGAGTCTAGGTGTGGCTGGATCCAATCTTAGTCCCAGACTTGGTCAAAGGTTTATGGCTAAGGGAATTATATGTGCACAATCAATCCTTTGTATCACTCAGGATTTCAAAGTTTAGCATGCTACTAATCACTTACCAGTCCATCCAGGCATCCGGTGTTAGTTTGCTCCGAAGTTTGAGCCCTCAGTTTCCTGAAACAGACTCTCAGGCATTGAGTTGTATAAAAATAAATAATTTAATAGGGTGGTACAGTAGCAGGGTCAGCTTGAGTGGGGTGCCTCCAGGGAGGCAGGGGGGAAGGAGAAGAGGAAGGAGGGACCAGAAGAAAGAAGTCCCTGGGCAATTACACCCTTACAGACTTTCACCCACCCCTCTTGCACTCTTCACACTCTCTTCGCACGTCTTCCACACGCCCTTTGGTCCAATAGGGATTCTGGTGTGACACCTTCTGACTCCTTATAGGAGTCCTTCACTGTCTCCAGACAGGTTGCAGGGGCTGTTGAGAGTTGTAGCCATGAAGCCTTCTTATGTCCTGATTTACGCTGGCTCTGGAGGCCCCCGTTTTGGCTAAGTAGATACACGTTCAGTAAATCTAAGTGAAAGTTTACAGATTGCGGCCTAAGGCTTCAGCAAATCTAGCTACTCATACCAAGTAAGCAAGCTAAGCGAACAGCATACTAATCACACAACTTTATAACTCTAAGTGATTCATTCTATTTAAAACTTATTTAAGCTAAACAACTAATAACTCTTAATACTGAGATGCGTTCCTGCTCAAGGGGGAGAGTTGCCTGGCATGCAGTCTGGTTGCCGTCCAGGGAGAATTCAAATTGGGCTCATCCGATGATCTGTCATTGGTACAAGATCTCGTTGCTGGAGATTGTTGCCATGCGGCCACGCTGCCGAGCAGGGAGAGCTGGAAGGAGGCTCACTTAGGCTGTCGTATTTATGGGATAAAGTGGTCGGCTCGTAGTCAGATAGCATACAGCGGGAGAGACATGCACAAGACTCCTTGTACCCACAACTTCCACTCTGTTGTTCTGCGCCTTTGTGGGTTTCCTAGAGGAGCTCTTGGGCCAGCTATGGCTCAGGCCTTCGCCTCCTTTGGAGCCTGTACCAAACTGCTGCTGGTTTGCTTCAGGAGGCAGTCAAGTGCATCCGTCACACCATCCTTCTAAACTCACCCTAGTGAAACACCTCAGTGTTGTATTGTTCTGGGACTACGACACCTCAAAGAAAAGGCGTTTGTCATTTGTTTGCCTTGGTGTGATGCTCAATAAAACTGGGATGTCATGCAGCAACTCCATAATGCTTAAGGGGTTTATGTATTGTATTTATTGCCTCATTATTGAGTCTTGACATTAAAAGAACAAAAATCAACTTCACTTTCAAATAGTATGACTCTTACACTGATTACTATCTCAATGAACACAGCGAGACTTGCTCTGCAAAGTTAATTGCTACTAATTGTTCAGCAGGCCTCACAAATAGGTGTTTATGAGCATATTTCCATCAAGTAGATTTTTGTCATGCTTCTACGTATTCAAAGTGACCTTTAAAGTGCTTATGAGAATAATAATTCAGTGTATACTGTACTAGAATTGAATATTCTCCAGTTGCCATTGGAAGCATTTGAGGGCTTGTGAGATTTTACGTTTGCCTCAGAATAAACTCTTGGTTAATGCTGCCTGAGAAAATAAGAATGTTAAAACTGGCAATACTGATATTTTGTGTCTAAAATTGTTGAAACAAGTGGGGGAGAGGATATGATATGGTATTTCTTCTAGATGTGTGGAAGTGTACAAGAAATGTTCTCCATTGCGTGGTTTAAAAGAATGGGGCAAAATTTTAAAACAAGTACATTGACAGTAACAGTAAAAAAGCACTTTATATGTTGCTGTTTGTAGCTAATCAGTATATATTGGTTTCCTTTACAAAAACACTACTTATAAAGCTCTGAAACAAATGGAGATTATGTTGAACAAAGCCATGTTCAATTTTACAGCAAACGTCAGTGCTGTACAAAACGAGCTTTGAACTGTGCTGCGCATTTTCTGATGGGTCTATTTCCATCTGTCTTTTGCAAATAGTAAAAATGGCTCTAAGAGTTAGTGAAAATGACAGGTTGCCTATCATGAAAATATGAAATCATCAATTTACTTAATATTTTTTCATTTAACACCTTTATAACATGCAGAAATAGTTTAAGGCCACTTCAAGTCCCTTTTATTACTCTTGATTATGCCTGGTTCCCAGTTTGTATAAGGCAATTGTTTTGCATAACCATTTTTCTTGGTCTGGGCAACTTGGTTCAAGATGGAATGCTGGTCAGTTTAACTAAGGAATTGGTGGGATCAAGATGCTTTTGAATGTTGGTTTTTTTGATTGGGTCTCAGGAATTGTATCACCACTTTCTGTGATTTTTCCCTCCCAGTTAACAACAGGCTTAGTAATGAAAGATCGTTTTGAGAGAAGAGTTGTCATTCACAGTAGCATTTACTTCTTCCTTTTCATCTTGCTCTTTTACCGCTTGCTAATAAACTCAGCAAGTCTTTAGCAAGTGTCAGGTTTTCTAAACTGCAGTTTACGTCCCTAACATGCTTAACTTGTAGCAGTGCAAGAAAAGGTTAAGATTTTTCTCATGAAAGAACACACAGCCAGTTAAAGTTTTGTGTCATTATAGCAGTGAGCCCGTTACCTTGGTAACAAGCAAGTCACATGCACTCCCGTGCTAAAAAGTGAACTCTCTACATATTCAGGCATTTCTGTACTGCAGCAGGTGTTTCTGAAATTGGTAGCGAAGAGTGGGCTCTAGAGCCAGTAAAGGAAATTCCAGTTTTGAGTTTGGGCAAAATAGGGAGAATACATTTGTAATTCTCTACTTTACTTTGCAAGCAACGTAAAATTAAACCAGAAGAGAGACTTGCAAAAATATAACTTTGATCTGTATTTCTCTCTTGCAGTTCTCAGCTCTGATTTTAAATTCACATTTCTGTCAATGAGGTAGTAATATAACAACAAGTTGTAATGCTGAGTACTCAAAAGTACAGGTTAGCTTACACCAATAAAGTCAAATCTTTAATACATTTCAGAATTAAATCAAAAGAGCTGAGATTGTAAATTATCTTGAATAAAAACAAGTTAGTTGGAAGACTCATGCATTTGAGCACCAGTTCTTGGTATCCAGCAATGAGTAGTCACACATAGGAAAAACATTGTGGAATAGGAAAGGAGTTGTTTGTGTCTCACTTCTGCAAGTGAATGTGACTCGCAAGACTCTCCACCGCCTTCCCTGTGTTTGAAAATTCTTGTTTCTGTGGCTTGTATCTTTTTTTGAGAAAGAGGTTTCTTTCTGCTTCCTGAGGTTGGAAAGTTTAGTCCTTCCTTGAAGGTCAGGTTGGGTTTTTTCCTCAGTTCTGGTGGCAGCCGTGACAAAGGAGCCCCTCTCCTTTGAAGTCCAGTTATAAAAACTCAAATTAGCTATCCATTTTCTCTGCTGGGATTTTTACAGCAAACACTAGCCTGGTAACTGAAAATAATGCTGCTTAAGACTATAAATTGTAAAATGTAAGATGTGACTACCATCCATTCCCAAATATATCTTACACAGGTATGAAGTCAATTTGTAGAGCAAGACAGATATTTAAAATAAATACGGAGATCACTTGTTATTTTAGCAGAAAGAGGTAACTAGTAAGTTTTTAGACATCTAGCCATTGCACTGAGAAAATATATAAAACCCTTCACAGAGTTCTATAGCTTAGGGCCTAAATGCGAATCAACTTGTTTTCTGTTGCCCATCAACAAAAACACATAATTCCTATCAGTATACTTACTGCATATTCCCCTAACTGGCAAGTATTTGCCAAGGTGGATTTGGTTAGCTAAATCATAAACTATTTCTAATTATAAACACACACACAAAAACTCCGACTTGTATTATGTCTGTATCTAATTCATAAATAATAGATCCAATATTCTTTAAAGCTCCGTATACCAGTTTTGAATCTGGAACAAATTTTTGCATCCTAGCTATGAAAAGTGGAATACTGGAAATGCTAATATAATTAAGTGTGCAGTACTTCAAAGTACCGTCCTCATTCTTGATAGCATGAAATCATTTTACTATGGAAAAAGGTATCAAACAATCAGTTTACCTTTTTCTGCTTTCAGCAACATTGATAGCCATCTTGAAACCTTTTCTTTGTGATGAGGCATGATTTTCTGAAGTGAATGGAAGAACAAAGTTGTTCTTGTCAGGCTAGCCGTATGATAGCTTTACCTGCCATTCAAATACAGAATTAATGTATGTTTCTTGTAAGCATCGTGGTTTTGTACCTATATGCTTACTTTAACCCTCTTTTTACTATCAGCACTGATAGTAAAGGAACATATAGGAACAGAAATTAACTCAAGAAGATGTCATTATCATAATATATTAGGGTGCACAGCACAGTGTCTAGGTTCTAGTTTAAATTAATTTAACAACAGTGCATAAAACCAGGAAAGTCCAGATTGCAACAGTAGGCAGTTGTTCAGCAGAGTCATTCTTTTAACTGGAGTGACTTGTCCAGGAAGAACTTTCAAGTGAGGTTTTCAGCCCGGAGAAGTGTACTAAAAATGCCTTAAACTGGTAGTTTTCACAAAATATATTTTGGAAGGTAGAACAGTAGAATAAAAATATGTCAAAGACTCAGCAGAATTTCCTCACAAAGCTCGGGCAGTCCAGTGTTGTGCTCTGATTGAGGTCTGGGTGGCTGAAAACCTGAAAGAGTCAACAGGGAGTTGAGTTCTATATTGTAATAAAGAAGATGTGAAATGAGGGCAAACTGAAAGATGAAGTGGGTGAATTGGTTTGAAAGAGATAACGATGTCTAGGTTGTTAGTGCAGGAGAGAATTGTTTTAGATGGAGAGCTGTGAGAATGACTTGACTTCTGGGCAACAGAGGTTTGACTCAGCTACATAGAATCAGCTACATAGAATCAAGTCGGCACAGGAGTTTAAGGGAAGAATTAGGCATAAAGAAGAGAGAAGCAAACAATAGCAGGGAAAGTACTGGGTAATCTGTGTTACGGCTGTTGGCGTGAATTAATAAAGAAAAATTGGGGAAGGTGGGGAATAAGAGAATAAGTGAGTGGAGTAAGAGTTGAGGCGCACTATAAAAAGTAACAAGCAAGAGGCTAAGACAGTTTGGACTGAATGAAGAGAATGTATGTGAAAATGAGGTAAAAAAGGAAGATGGTGGGAAAGAATGAAAAGAAGGAAAGATGGAAACACTCTCTCATGGGGTTTGTCTTCCTTTACTGGATTTTGTGCACACAGAAAAGAAGCCATTTCACTAGGAGTGATTGGGATTTGCTTTATTGAAATGGCAATGGTAGCTGAAATAGCAACAAAAGAAGAGGTTCACCGTAGGCATAGAATTTTTACTTAAACACTATGTAGAAGGTATTTTGTCTTTCCTTTGAAAATAAGCCTTGAAAAAACCCCACATAGTTGATCCTGGTATTTTAAGAGATTCTTATTGGGTTTGAAGATCCACCTAGGATCTTGGTATGACAAGGTCTGGTGCAATAATATCCTGCGTTCGGTTGTTACCCCACGTATAGAGCAAAGTAAATGACTGGCAAGAAGAGATTCCTCCACTCTGTAAGTCTGACCAGCTTGGTAGTCATTCAGTGTATCTGTTCTCTGGGTACTGGGACAAAACTTCGTCTTTCTTCCTTTAATCCTCAGATCTATAAGCTGCCATTCTCTCTTTCTCATACCCTGGATATATTTTTGCAAAGTGCCTTTTTTCTTCACCTAGCAAATAATTTAACTTCCTTTTACCTAAGGAATGACAGGCTTTCAGAATATTGGCCTTCTTACAGCCAAGGCCAAATGATATTCACCAATTGCAGCTAACATGGCTTAACTCACATTTAACTTTCAAACTTCTAGTTTTAACTCTTTTCCAGCAGTGTTAAACATATCCTGAATATACAAGCTGAGCTGAGGGATAATGAGATTATAGCATCACCAATAACAGGCAACTAAAAGCTAAGCTGTTGAAGTGAATTTTATTCAGACTGTTTGAAATTCTTTTTATATAATATTTACCTGCCTCCAGTGAAGAAGATACTTTTGTATTTAACTAAAAATTAAGATTTCCAAAATGCTGCCATGCATATTTTAGGCTTCTGAGGAATCTTTCAGCGTAATTCAGGATGTCTAGATGTAAAATTCAACCTTTTTTTTTTTTTTCAAGTCCTAGAAACTTGGAAAATGCACAAACAAATTTCTTCTATTTTCTGTAACTTCATTATCTGCATACTTTTAAATCAATTTTTGCACATGTAAACATTCAGTAGATTCTAAGGTAATTTATATGTAGTTTTTTGTGGTTTTTTTTTTTTTTTTCCCATGCTGCGGTATATATACAGTATTCATCCTGAAGCCTTAGAATCAGGATGGTTTACCTCTGTGAGAAACATTACCCTTGTACAGTTCTAAAACTCTGTTGTCTCTGTTTATTGGTATCAATATACTGTAAGTGGATATATAAAATTATGAAATGTGTACATGTGGGGCATATGTGCATCCTCACAAAATTAAATCTAGATGGCAATTTTAATACTATTTAAAATACAGACATTTGTGATACCATCTGTATCAGGCTACAGTGGTCATTCTCTAGGCCTAAGGTATGAACTCTATGGAAAAATACAGGAAACTGAAACACTTGCCTAGGTAAGCTAACCTGCAACTCTTCCAGATGCAATATTATGGTTGATTCTGACCATATTTGTATCTCTGATTCATTGTGGCATCCTGTTAGTCTTTCAGTTGTGTGCGCTGCTCAGTCTGTGCACGTTGCATAGCTCAGACAGGCTTGCCAAGAGCCTCAGAGTCTGCCTGTCAACTCAATTTACCAGTCTCTCTGTTACATTAAGTCTCATTGAGAGCTTGAGATAGGTGTATTCTCCGTTCAGCAGGCTCTGCAGTGTGTTAATATGCTATTTGTATTGTGTTTGTCTCCAGATGGAATGCCATAGTGTTATACTTAAATCTTGGATAAAACAAATGCATGTTTTAGTTCTCGTATAAAATGATAATCAAAAGTTGCAAAGTATAACCATGAAAATAGTAAAATACAAAACAATGTATGTAAGACTTCTTTCCGTTAACCTCCTAGTCTGCATCTGATTACTAACAGTTGTAAAATAATGACATTTGAAATTGCTACATTTGAAAGAGATTGACATTTCTACAGGAGTGATAAAAACTTTCCTTGTAAGCACATAGAATGTAGTTCTACTTCAATAGCTAAGAAATCCTACAGGGCATTACCTTTCTTCCTTCATTCTTTCACACTCTTCCTCTGCTCCAGCTCCCTCCCACGGGAGACAGTCCTCCACGAACCTCTCCAACGTGGGTCCTTCCCACGGGCTGCAGTTCTTCACAGACTGCTCCAGCGTGGGTCCCTTCCACGGCGTGCAGTCCTTCAGGAGCAGCCTGCTCCAGCGTGGGTCCCCCACGGGGTCACAAGTCCTGCCAGAAAACCTGCTCCATGGGCTCCTCTCTCCACAGAT
>JAVJGG010000061.1:9041230-9080355 GCA_035590195.1 Aviceda cuculoides | reverse complement strand
TCGGACACAGGGGAAGCTTCCAGCAGCTTCTCACAGAAGCCCCCCCTGTAACCCCCCCGCTACCAAAACCTTGCCACACAAAGCCAATACACAAGTATACATGATTTGTAAAGGAAGCTAAGCGTAGTACTCTTGTTTGCAGTTGTCTGGTTACTTCTTTTTACAATGTGACACAGTTTTTGGCACGATTACTTGAGTAGGATTCTTTTAAAAAAACCTGCTCAATAATGTACCTAATTTAATGAAAAAAGGTTTTTATTTTCTATGTATTTTCCTAAATTCTTTAGTAAATGAGACTAGGTATGTCTGGACGCTTTATTTCCTAGTTACCTTTTCTGTCCATAACAATTTGCCCCATTATTCTGCTGGAGCTGACTTTTCCAGAGGAGAGCACAGAGGAGTTTGCAACTCAAACAATCAACCGTTGAGAATGTGCTAAAACTTTGGGATTGTAAGCAAGTGCAGATGCCTAAATGTTTTTGCTGTCCCTACTGTATGATGGTGTCTGCCTTCCAACGTGTGGGAGCTCTCATGCTTTAAACTACCAAAGCTGTATCTTTCTGTGTCTTTTCAATCAAATTCCTAAATATTAATATAATGTTTTTAAATGGGCACAGAATTTTCAATATAAAAGGTCCACAAACATACAGAATATTATGTTACATCTTAATACATATTTTTATGTAGCATAATCAAAGAGCACCAGACTGGCAAAAAAATCAAAGTGAATAATTTTTTTTTATATGAAGATAATTTTTTTTCTCAGTATAATTTTTTAAACTGTTCAGCAGGTGAGAATACACTAAATTGTCTCTATAGTGACAATTACCAGAGTGAATACAAAATGGTAAATGTGGATGATAAGAGCAATTTATTGCATGGTTGTTCAGGACTGTTTCAAGTACCTCACGGCTTCATGTGTTACACGTACACCCCACACATACCTCTGATATATCCGAATAATGTTCTTTTCACAAAATTTGCCCTTCTTGAGCCAGTTTCCTGCCCACTAAGTTACATTTCCTCCTGGTTAGTAGAATCTGATACCAGACTTCATGACAATTATAAACCTAAAGCATTGATATCCGCTTAATTACCCTTGTCTGCCATGGCAGTAATGTTGTCCAAGAATACAAGTTAAACAAGAGCCCCCTTGCCCAAATCTACATGAATTCCCTGTAATGGAATCATGGCTTTCAAAGCTTACTTTTTGGCCCACTAAATCCTGCAAAACAGTTTGTAATATTTATTCTACAGCTGCACTTAAACTAGCTGATCTATAATTGCTTGTTAAGTTTCTCTTTCTGGAGATTATTTTAAGAAATTGCCAGCTTTAGATATTCACAGTCAAATATCAGCATATGTAGCTGAAGATTGCATAACAGCTAGTTCAGGAGATATATTTTGGAGAACTTACAGGTAGGGGAAGGGAACCATCTGCAGGTCTTTTACAGAAAATATATGTACAACCAGAAAGTGTTTTGGAAGCTATTCATATAAGCATGTTGTTTTGTAAGAAGCCATCTGGTCAGTCAGAGCAGTCTATGTGCAAGTGCAGAGGAGTATGAGAGCTCTGGGATCCATGACCCGTAGTTACCCATTCATGATCTTCAGAGCAATACCTTCGAGGAGACCCCTTCCGATGATGTATTATTCCACTGTGTACAGCGATAGCTCGAGTGCTCCAAAATCTGATCTCTTTTTTTTTGGAAAGGCAGAGTACTGGAAAAGCCCATAATATTTCCAGGAAGAGAAATTTTCAAAGTTACATTCTCCATACAGCTGAAAGCAGATTTCAGGTAGGGTAGCATAGCATGAGGGCTTTGAGTGGATTGTGGACTTTCTTTGTTGACAAGTTCTCATATCCCGAATCACTTTTAGTGATTTTTTTAAGTTAGAATTTGAAATGTACAACTGAAGAGGGAAGTATTTATTTAAATATATGTTCATAGAATGAATAGAAACTGATTAATGTAGCTGAAAAAACCAAGCCAAATAATCTCTTATTTATAATAGATTTATATTGTATTTATAATATATTTGGAAGATGCATACCATGCAACCATGGCACTTTAAGAGGTTTTTGAAGCCATACTATTCTAACAAAGGGCAAGGTTATTTCTACTTCTGACTTCCTTGATGTGTTGAAAGGAACTTAAGGGTTTCTGACTTACTCTAACCAGTCTGCATGGCAAGATGTATCGCTTAAAACTACACTAGCCTGGCCTGGGTGACATGACCTGGACAAAACTCAGTCTGGAGTTCCATGAGAAGTTCAAATCTCTAGTTAGAAAAATATTACATAGTCATGAAACTGATAGACACAGTTTATAACAGATAACTCCAAGTACAAACAACGGTGGCTTGAATTCAGAATGTATAGAGTGTATGTTCAAGAGAAAGTCTTTGACTTCCCATTTTCAGCTTGAATTCTATTAAAGGAGAAGCTTGATTAAGATATTTGCCACCAGTGCAGACCATCTAAAAACCCACTTTTATTCCAAGACTTTCTAAAACATGGATGAATGGAAGAAATCACACACCACTAAATGTGTGTTTGATATACAAAGGCAGCACTCTCCAGTGAGAGCAGGATTTAGTGGATTTCTTGTTTAGGAACCAGGGTCTGAGTAACACGACCTAACAGGTAAGCTGTATCTCCTTTTAGTCAGGGCAGTAGACCTGCGTTCTCTCTTCAGTTCCCAAACACCCATTGTCTTACCAGCAGATTGTCTTTCTGATACTCTGTGAAATTGAAAATGGTATTTTTTTCAAAATACCTGATGCGGAAAAGAAAAAACAGAACGGTTCCTGTAAGTCACTGCGTGCTTTCGTTTCCTACTGATGAGAGTCACAGTGGGGCACAGCAAGCGTCAGTCAAGCGCTGTTTGTGTTCTGTAGCCTGTAGATGAGGCCTTTGTGCAGAAGTGATCACTCTAGGTTAAGGAAAGGGCCCTTTTCCTATTGCATGGTTCTCTGTGACATTTGCAAACATTTTTGGCACAGGATGGCATTTGCAAACAGTTTTGGCATAGTGTATTTATGTAATGCATTGTCAGAAATATCACAAGCTAAGCTCTCAAACATGAGTTTATGATTTTTGCTACAGATCTCCTGAAATGTCAGTGTCTCAGTTCAGTTGCCCTTGAGGAATCTGTTAGGGAGGAAAAAAAAAAAGCCGGGAGGAGTAGGTATTGAAAATACACTGTTCTTTAAATCAGAACATGTGTGTGTAAATATACGCCCTTATGTAAATGTTACGTAATTACTAGAATGGCAGGTTTTAAAAAAATTAATTTTCTAATGAAACAACATGACTTTAAAATTTTTCTCTTCGTGTAATTGTTAGATTTGGAGGATTGCAAGAAAAACTATTCTGTAATGCTTATTTCACTGGGAAGAAAACCAAAGATTAAGTTTAATTACTTTTCCACAGTGGAAAAGATTTTGAGGAGTCAAAGAGGCTTTGCCGAGGGGTGGATATATAAGCTTTATTCCTTTCTCTCAGCACATGAAACAGTAAGGAATTCTCATGAAAAGGTGGTTTAGAAAACTCTGTTTATACATCTTATATTGCAGTCTTCCAGTGCTTATTCATACTCCTTTCTGTGCAATGCTGACAGTAATGGATAAATGGATGCATCCATTCAAATACATGAAGCAAATAATCTTCATGAGGGAGGTATCTTTGTACTTGTGCATGTACTTGGCTTTAATCCAGACCGTAACAAGTTTGTTTATGCCTAACTGCACAGTTTTTCAAAAGGAGGTGGGTTATTTCTTTTCCTCATTTGAACTTGTATTGAAAAATATTTCAGCAGCCATCAGTTTCTCATGTGAAAACAGCATGAATTAGCTACAGGCCATCACTGAAATTCAAAACATCCTACAGAAGCTTTGTTCCTTAGTTTTGTTAATCTGCCAGCTATAAACATAGTCTATTCAATTCTGTTGTATTTCAGATGCTATTTTTATGGCGTATTTTTTATATGTTTGGCACTTCTGTGGTAATAGCAGAATCCATGAACAGTTAGCTGAAGGATTCTAGAATAACTTGGTGTAATTATAGGCACTCATCTATTAATAACAAAAATTAATGGTAGGCATGCATACTTCCCTGCCATATCACTTCACATCGTTAACAAATGAGTAAAGAAAGTGATTATTGCTAATTTTTGAGGAATATTCTTTAGACTGCGTCAGAGGTCTCCAAATACATTCTCTGTAGGTACAAATTAGGCCAAATGTCAGTTCAGAAATGCAAAATTCCCCCAACTGTTGAGATCTATGCAGAAATAATAGAGGTAGCTTCGTCACACGGTTTTGGTTCATCTGGAGCAAGCAGAGATCGCACAGATACCCTCTCCACGCTTGTTCCGCTTACTGCCTCACTATGGCCCTAACCCGGGGACAACATGACTGTGGTGCTGTGCATGTTTACAACATCGGTCTAAGGATAACGTCAGGCTGTTCTTGTCTATGGTGATGTAGTCAGAATAGCTGCAGATTTCCTAATGCATATCTGCTTTATAGTGAAATGGGCTTCTTCCGTTTACTCTTGCTAAAGTAACCCAACTGTAGACAGAAATTACGGGAAGTATTTGTACTGGGATGGCTGATGTACCCATCTCCGAGAGCAGACCAGAGTAATTCTTCTTCAGATCTTCACATATTAATTACACAGTGCCCCAGAGTTTGATTACACCAACAGCAGTATGAAGGTTTACTTTTAATTTAAGATTTTAAAAGTGTAACACAATTACACTTTAGTATTAACAGTTTATTAAAACACATGATTTATAGTAAGGAGAACCACAAATACGTGGGTCTGCAGGGAGTGCTGTTCACCGTAGAAAGTGTTAGAAACCTGTGCGTTATAAACAGCTTGCATAAAATTGCTTATTTTGCAACTGCAAAATGACCTAAAGAGCCTCTTCCTTACTATTCTATATCTGTTTTAACTCTGGAATCTTGTTTCTGAAATTTTATTCTAACCTTTAAGAACTCAAATTAATTCTTTATAAGAGATTTAATTTATTAGTCTTAATACAGTTTCTGGGTAAATCATAAATATACTAAGCAGCTCTGAATGTCAGGCTCCTTTAAAAATCTTTCAGTAGAAGACTCCTACATATTAAAAGAGATAAATCCCAAAGCACTAGCTATTGAGAATAGCTAGGTATGACCAAAGGGAAATAAGATGGGGCTGGTTTACATTGTCAGGCAGACTGAATATTTTATCGTATTTTTACTGTTAGCGCTACAGCTGAGTCAAATGCATCTAAATCCTGAAGATGCCTAACACAATCCAGTGCCCAGCTTTTTCTATGTACAGGACAGCAGTATGTATAGGATTAAAAACGCTTTATGTCTGATTGTAGAGCTGTTGTTACTGCAGTCAAGTTGATGTATATCACCTATGTTATATATAGGGCATAAAGAGTCTTCACATTGCATCAGCGTAGTCCTTTGCTTTTCAGGCCTGTCCAGTAATATCACAAGGAGGAGCTGTAGGTACATGCTGTATACGGTGTCTTCCAAGACTTCTCTCCTGCTGCTTGCAAAGCAGAACAACCCTAACAAAGATGATTCTGCCTCATCTTATTGCCTTCTGGTACTGTATACATTCATGTGTAATATTGACCTCTACATACAGATGCTTCATTGATCTATTTCTAAACCAGGGAGTCATACCTCAGCAGCTTTTTCAGCTACCATTTAGCTCAAAATTTATTCAGAGCCATAAAATGTCCTTTATCAAGGTTGGCCAGTCTTCCCAACACCAAAATCTTCACGTGGCCGAAAGCCACAAAACTCAAAGAGACAAGGAGAGGAGGAACTTCCCGGGGAGTTCATAGGTGAAAGATGAAAGTGCCGTCTTGTAATCCTGGAACTTCCATATGGGGCAAAACTCAGCTGGGCTACAGAAGTGATACTTTGAGTAGCAGCAGCCATTTGCAGGCTTCTCTACATAGCTGAGAACTGAGAACATCCAGCAGCTCCCAGGCTGCTACTGCCCGGTTGCCAGGCATGCAACACCAGTGCTGGAGTTGCAGTTAAATGGCTGCCGGCAATATGAGAGTCACAGCTGATCACCGTTGTCCTAAATTGGTTTTTCTTTAATATTCTGGCAAGGAGCAAGCTTATTGCAAATTTTATTTATTTTTATTTTGAACTCATTGGCAAAGTTGAATCTGCATTAGAGAGGGACCGAGATGATATAAAGATTCTGAATGTGATGATACCTGGAGAATCGACCCCAAATTTCATGAGCTTATTGCCAGCAATGTACTGCGCATTTAACTCCCACTGGAGTCGGTAGCAAATTTTGCTTCCTGTTAGCCTAATTTGGAGTCGTAATTAAAAAAAAGATGAGCCTGTATTTATCATTGCCATTTTCCTTCTTACAGAGAAAATAATTCAAATCTAACTAAACAGAAGATGTGGTTTTGGTTGCCAATTACCGTGGTCGTCTTTTTGCTGGCCAGCCTGATGCGTGTTTAGTTTCTGTCTAATCCATCAAGAATGTTGCGTCCCAAGCTGGCGCTCTCAGTCATTTGCCAGGCAATGTCATGACTTCTTTGATTAGCTTCCCTTTCTGTGTTGGACTAAATGTAAACAGTAGTCCTTGTCTTCGTTACCAAGAACAAAGTCAGCATTTCCCTTGTTATTCTGTTGACAGTACTCAATTCTGTACTTTATTTACATATTTTCCCATCTTGATTACTTTTTTTTTATTTAGAGAGTACAGGTTTAATTCCACTATGCCAAGTCTCAGCTCGCTCTCTGTGATTATGTTTCCAGGTGCAGGTACACTATTTTCTATGTACTACCCAACTCAGTATGAATTTTTTTTTTTTTTTTTTTTTTAGCTTAGGGAAACTAAAAATAATAGGCTAAAATTAAGAACAATCTAAAAGCTCCCAAAGGTTGAGATTAAGACCTATATTTTTGAGTTTTTAGGTCGTGGATCACACTTAGTATCAAGCTTATGGTTGGAGTGCAGTAAGGTGCCCTTAGTGTTTAAAAAATAAAACCAAAACCCAGAAAGAGTGATTGCTACAAAGCACTGCTCCTCACTTTTATTATTGCTAACATGTTTTCCAGAAAAGAGTTGTGATTCTGTGGGATTCTAGGAGCAGTTTTTAAGTTTGTTCATTTTTCACAATCATAGCTATTATCGTTAACATGACATCCATTCAAATCTGGATCTGACCCTGAGAACGGTCACGTAAGCTCTCTTCTGCCTTGTTGCATATGTTAATATCATGCTGTAATCTTCATGAGAAATGAAGATACTTGAGAGAAGCAGCTGATACCTCTTAACTTGATGGAGCAATTAAAACTCAAGCACTTGCGTGGAAGATCAAAACATGTTGTTTTGATCACAACTTTTCTTTATCATTCCATTTGCTTTTGTGGTAATTTTAAAAGAAGGGGTTTGTTTTTAAAAATAAAATAATAACGGTAATTGTTTGTGCAGGTTGTTTTCTATGACGGGCAGTTTACTTGCAAAACTCAAAGCAAAGACAGCTAAGTTGCATTATTCCCATGGAGACTATTTAAACTATGTTGAAAAGTGTAAATGCTAGTGCGTGTGGGCAAATATTCTTGCCCGGCTGAATTTGGAGCAAAGAGTCAAGGAGCACGGAGGGGAAAAAGTCTCTCAACAGGGAAACAGCAGCCGACCAGCTGCACCAGGGCCATCACCCCCAGCTCAGAACTAAAGCGCCAACAGCTGTTTGCTCCCGGAGCAAATGGAAACGTGGGTGGCAGATTTCCAGAACAGGAGACTGGTAGCTGTGCTGCATTACCATGAAGCTGAATTATGCGGTGTCGAAGGTTAAAAGTCAGATATGGTGAATATGCACCGTGGTTTTAATTGAAATTGGTCTGACTAAGTACGTTAGTGAGCTCAGTATTGGGTAAATGATAGGAATGAACAGGTAGAAATGTTATAAGCTTTCAGATTTTTCTTCTCTGTGATATTGGCAAAATTAGGCAAATTAGAGGAGATGGTAAATCTTTTTTTTTTTTTTTTTTTTTTTTTTCCCACTGCTTGGCATGAAGGGTGGTCAACTTTTTGCATTTTTTGTTTTGTGTAGGCTAGAGGCGGGTAGCTCACGAGTGTTAATATATAACTCCTTTTACTGGCTTCTCATACACTGGTGTCTGAGAACACACTTTCTCTAAACTCTTTCTGTTGTTACTTCCAATGCCAATTGTATTGATTATGGGCTGTTTAAAAGCTAATTTGGTAATTAAAGTTGTCTCCATTCCGTGTCATTTTGGATGCAAACAGCTTGTGAATATGGAGGAGGAAGTGCCTGGCTAGTCGCTGTAATGCACTGCTGTCTCTGCACGTTGAAATTGCTACTTGTCAGACAAGAGTTCTACCCCTTTTATTTTCACATATATGATGCATTGTGAATCTTGATGCATGTCTTCTGGTTTTAGTTACCTCAATATTTTCAATAAAAATGTATCCTAGATCTGTCTCTGCTTTCCTTAAAGATGATAATTACAGTACTAGCAGGAAAAAATAAATCCAGGTATTCACTGAACACTGTTCTTCTGAAAGCAAATCCTCCATTTTGTTATTATATAAACAACCTTGGAACATGTTCTGCTTCTGAACCATTTGTTCATTAAATTACCTATCACTGAGAAGTTGTAAATTATACTGCTTCCACAAATTGAGCTAACCCCCAGCAGAATAGGATGTTGGCGATTTCTAGATGGAAATGGATGGAATAGCCAAACTTACTGCCTTTCAACTAATCATTGAAATACATGAAGCAATTATATCAATTATAAATAAATAGTGTATTATGGTGACATTTTTCTTACATGTGTGTTCAGTGGTTTCTGGCTTTCTTGTTAGTTGTGAAGAGATCGTTTGCATGAGTACCATATTTATGCATTATTTTATTCTAGCTGGGGAACCACAAAAGATGGAAAGTAACCATTCCCTAGTGCAGATGTCATTATGCATTAGAAAGCCAAGGAACGAGACTCTAGGTAAAAGTATTGCTCAGACATAAACTAATGAAAGGTCATTTTTACAGGGTTCTGAGCATTTCCTCAGTGAAAGTGTATTTCATCCAAAATTAATCATAGGTTTTATTCATTTTATAGATACAACTAATGGATACTAAACATTTACTGTACAGTAACCATCTTGTTATGCCAACTTCAAAGTAAAGTTAGTGGAAGAATTAAAAGACCTGATCATCAGAATTATGTACGGTGTCATGGTTTACAAAAAAATTCAAATATCAATGCAGATGATGTTTATGAAGAAAATCTTCGTGCTGGTAGGGAACTGATTTGTAGCATGAGAATGTTCAAGTTAGGATCATTCAAATTATAACAAATGGAAGCATGATTATGTGTTTGTAATTATTTCACAGCAAGAAGAGATTGAATACGTCATTATGAATACTGTGTTCTGTAGAAGTATGTATGTGGAAGTAGAAGGAGCTGTATATTGATCAAACAGTTGGATAGAATATTGGAATTAATGCTTTTCATTTCTTGATCAATTCAGATCTAATTTTGATAGGAAATGATTATTCAGTTTTTAACCCGACAACTTCGCTCTAATAGTATCTTCAGGATTTTCAGTGTCTAAGTGTACTGTAGAGGATTATCTTACCCATATCTTTCTGTCTCCTCTGTTAATAGCTGACTATTTAAACATCCCTACTCAGTCATTTATATTAATAGATGGAGATCACTGTTTCTCATTAATAATTATATTTCATTTCTACAAAATGGGGAATGATGGCAGGAATGTGGCTCCAATTATTCTTACACTTCAGCAACTGGAAACAAGGATTTTACCCAGATCACTGCAAAGCAGGAGTTACTAGAGTATTTAAAATGATTTGATGAAGTCAGAGTCTTAGTTAATAATGCCACTAAACAGGTCTTTTAGCTGATTTTAATTAGCAGAAGGTGCTGAGATATGTTGTTTTGGCAAGTCAGAATCAGTTCTTATTTGTCTAATAAGGATCTCTTAATATAGTATAGGCATTGTTTAATACTATTTTTTTTTGAGGAGGCTGCCTGCCTGAATCCAGTTTACCACATTAAATACTGGGGTTATAACCAGAAATTAGATTATTGTAATGACAAACAAAAATATTAATAACACAAGAAACTGGCAAAAAAGAGTCACCAAATTTATCTGCCAGCCAATGCTTTTCTTCATGAGGTATGTTTAATACAACTCAAGCAAAATTAGAATCTTGTCCCCAGAGATGCATTTAGATGTGAGAGATAGATAGGTAGGTAGATCGAGAGATATGAAATACCTTACACTGAGCTTTGCTGTGCTCCCAAGATGTGCTTACTACTTCTGTTCTCCAGTCTCTGGCTGGTATGAAAGTATTTCCAATTGCAGACTTGTTATACTATTTTTATAAGAAACTTCTTTCTCTAATTTTATCCTGAAGAGTAGACAATGAGATGGGAATTAAATTTCTTCATGTAAATGTTCACAGCATCAGCTAAGAGAATACTGCGGTTCCATATGCTAAGTATGTAAAGAAAACCACACAAAATGCAGTTCACGTTTTGATACACAAGACCAATAAATGAAAGTTATGAATAAACTAGAAGCTGATTAAAAAGACCAGTTATTTTAAGCTGTTTTCTCTAGATGCACCTCAGGCAGAACTTGACACCAAGACAAAATTGATGAAACGGAATTGGTATCCAAACAAACGCTGGGCAGATCAATCAGGAATGCTTAAAAGCTAAACAATGACCTGGTGGGAAGAAGGAATTGATTGCCTCAGCAGGTTGCTTTTTTCTTCAGAATGGGACAAGGTGAGAATGTAGAAAAGCACTTGGACATTCCACTGCTGAACAGGGTAATACCTGGCAAGCATCCGGCTGCCTGCCAGGCTCAGCCTAGAAAATTAAACCCTGTTAAGACTTGAGTGGCTAAAAAGGTAATAGAATAGGAAGAAGAATATTGTATTAAAACTGAACAGGGGTAACTCGGACAGATGTAGACTTCAAGAGTAAGTGCTTCCCACAGGGCCTGGGGGTAGCTGTTCTGGAAGAGTTATTCTCGACTAGCTACTCCCTGGTTTAGATTTACATATTTTAAATCTGTATTTTAATCAGAGTAAAACTATCAACTGTAGGTGAGCCCTAAGTCAACCCCAAAAAACTAGCCTAGAGACTGTTTTGCTGAATGAATCAAATGAGAGGATGTGCAAACATTGCATGTAGGTATGCTTATTCCTTCCTCCTCGATCCCAAACATAGATTGGCAAAAATAGATTCAGAACAAGTTTCTCAATTTCATCTTCATGTGCATTTGCCAGAAATACTGACAGGATCATTTTAAGGTCTTCATACCTCTGCCCAAGAGTTCGTGGAATGTCTGACCTGTGGAACTGTCAGTAGGTTTAAAAAGGTGTCTTCTTTAGTGCCAGAGACACTGTAAGTATCATTTGACCTCAAGGCCAGAACTAAATTATTAAATCTAGTAAAAAGAGGCAGAAGAGATAGGAGATTAATCTTTTCTTCCTACTCGATTACCATGCATTTGGGGGGGGGGGGGGAAGGGGATGGTAATTTTTTTCCCAAATTTAGTGGTTAAACTTTCTGGGTGTTATTTGAAAGTCACCATTTTAGCTGTGGAGTAAAAAGCAAGAGCTGAAAGACACAAGTGAGATCGCAAGTTTTCTCATCAGGTTTTGGAGGAGGGAGGATGGGGAGGGACTTAAGATAGATACTTTTAGATGTATGACTTTTTTTAATACTCTAAACTTTTTTCCCTATACAACAACTGTTTCCATGGAAGTTGATCAATTCAATTTCAGCTCCAGTTTCCTTTTTTATGCTGGATGCACGAAGATCTAATTCCTCAGATATAAACTGATTTCTGTAAACCTACGGAACGTAATGATTTGTCTTAGAATTTGGATTGTCATTATAAAAATGAGCTAAGACATTTAAAACAAATTATCTCTAATTTGGTTATTAGATATATCTTTTTCTGGAGTAGCATCATTTAAATTAGCAGAATTACTTGCAATTTTTGTCCTTCGTTCACAGACATTGTTGTTCGTGTAATTATCCTAAGATGATCTTATTACCTTAGCCATGCCTATCGGGGCAGACTGATATTAATTGCTGTCTCTTCATTTTAGGGGAATTCATTTTGCACCTTTTGCACTTTTTTCCTTGAATGCCATTTTTCCTCCAGAAGGGAGAGTGACTTCCCATTGGGCTGACACTAATGTCATTTTGTGGACATGCCAGCAGGAGGAGCCTGTGTATTAAAATGTACTTTCAATAAAGCAATCACCAAATTAGAGTAATTGCACATAACACTGTGCTTTCTTCTGCAATGTAAACTACCGTGTATCTGTAAAGTAGCCATCTGTCTGCCTGATAAAGCTAAAGTACTATCAACAGTGGCCACCATGCTGGTAAATTAGCCTATTTTGGATTGAGAAAAGCCCAATGAGGTGAAAATTTAATTTTATTCCATTGTATATTTGATATTTAGATGATTTATGTTTACATCTTCTGAAAGATACATATTTTAACACAAACTCTCAACCCTCTGAAACCAGTATCCCATGTGCTATTTTACAAGCATTAGAGTATCAACACTGCATCACTGCAATTTTATAAATGGTATAAAAATAATGAGTAATAATATTCCTGTTACTAACTGAAATCCATGCTAATGAGCACAGCTGAAATTGGATTCACATGATCAGAATTCTCTATAGCAACTTAGATAGCATTGCTGAGTTTCAAAATAAGAAATCACAGGACCAGGGTTGCAAGTCCAATTATCCTTGGCTACCAAGAATTAATAACATATTCTAAATTAATTTTTAGAATTTTTATTTTAGTGGCAAGAAAAATAAGGAATTAAAGATCTAGCTTGTTAATCTTGTTATTAAAGAGGAGGAGGATGTATACCACAGGTATTTTATGCAATTTTTTCATGTGAAGGACTTCTAGTTACCTAGGAAAGCTACATACTACAATAGGAGTGCAGTGAATCTTAATTTAGAGTAATCCTTTATTATTTTAACAAAGGTTATTTTAGACTTTTCTGCTCAGAAATTTAGACAAGTAAAATACACTGGCATTAAAAAAACCATAATTTTATTTTCTGTTAATGTTTAGCATCTGAATTGGGCACATTTTTTCTATACTGTTTTTTTATTATTATTTTAGTGAGTAACAGCCAATGTGTGCCTTGTAGTTAAAAAGCTAATGGCTACCAGTGATACAGCTGCCTTATCTTGCAGAAGTGCTCTGCTTCCTGCAAGTGAATTTTCCGCTCGGGACCAGGACTTGTTAAAGGCTTTTGCTTTGCTAAGATCTCTCCCATGTGGGTGCTCAGAATGCTGGAGGGGAGCCTGAGTGTGCCAGTGGCTTCGGAAGGGCTGTCTGACCGGTGAGGAAGGTCACGCTGCAGGAAAAAGGGAGCTACACAGAGTAAATTCAGTGATTGTTTTGAAATACAGCTGTCTTTGTTTAATCTGGCAAGAACTGCAGATGAGCGATTCCTCCCTTATGGACTTGTTAATGCAGTCGGAAGATAGGTATCATAAGGTTGGGTTTTTTGACTTATAAAAATAAGCTTGGCTTTGTACACTGTGTAATTTTATTGCCTAGCTGAGTTGCAAAATGCAAAATTTAGTTTTATTTCTTGATCTGTATGTAAGCAGTATAATAAAAAACCCGTGGAGTCCTCTAAAAGAATGGCAAAAGTACAACGCTATCCCTTTATACTGTAGTTTTCCGAGGAGTCTATAGCCTCTGAGTATCACCTAGGTAAGCTGGAATTTTCTGTTACTGCTTGTTTTTGAACTTAATGTACTTCTTCTTGGAGTCTTTTACAAAAGGCTCATTTATGTAAGATTAGTCTGTTGTGGGTCAGAAGAGACTGAAGAATTCTCAACAGGGATGTATTACTAATGTACTTCATCATGTAATGATACATCCATCCATAATTAGAGGATTGTTAAGTAGAGCATCATGCAAGCTCTTGTCTATTTTGCTTGTATTTTTATCACTTCAAAATGCTTTTCCCACCATTTCTGAACTGCAACTCATAGAGATATGCTTTTATCCTGTAATTTGCAATCTTCCATAAAGTATTGAAAGTTCTACTAGTTCTCATTTTTGAAAGAGCCCATTTTGTAATTCGCACTTGAGATACCAGTAGAAAGAATGCAGTTCTGTGTAGTTGAAGATGTGTGCTGTACTTAGCAGTCATGTGCCAGGCTCTCATAACATCTGCTTTTTTCATGTTTGGAATAACTACAGAATAATTTACATAAAACATAAACTAGCTACTTCTGTCTTTATTTCTTGTCTTCCTAGTGATATTCCACCTTCTGGAGAAACAGTAAGCAAAAGCAATCGCTCGAGAGTGACTACACGCTTCCCCAAACTATCTCGCAGCCATCAAAGAGAGCCACGAAGCCTGGAACCTCAGAGTGGTGATCTTTGACACTTTTTCATAGGTGTGAATACTAGCACCACGTATTTTAAGTTGTTCTGCGATTCCTTCCTAGCCTATATTTATAATTTAAGCTCCTGAAGAGACTACAGCTGCATCAACTTAAACCCTGAAAGGAGACATTCATTACTAAGGGTCATATCCTGATTAACTATGGAAGGCAGAAATGACTTTCTCAAAAGATACGAGGGCTCTTCATGAGGGCTCAGCAAACTGATAGGCATTTTCTTTGTTTTGTAAAGCTGCATTGCACATCTCTCCTTTGTTCTTCTGGAGTTCTTCTGTTACTATGAATTCCTTGTTTGTATTGTGTTGTCTCCCTTTCTACAGGTACATTTTTCTGTTCTAGAGAGACATGTTTATCATGTCAAGACAATTTTTTTTTTCCTTAGAAGAACACTTACGATTATCACTACTTAATATGTCAGAGGGATGTGCTTAACCTCACTAATTTATTACCTTTTGTAAATAGAAAGACTGGGGGTTTTTTTATTGTAAACCTCTGACACACACAAACGTTTTTAAAAAACTTGGCAAAGTACATGACAAGGGAAAAACATTACAAGTGGAAAAATAGCTTTTGTACATTTCTAGTTAGATATTCTCAATAGCTTTCATTTGTGGCAAGTAATTCTTTAAAATCGGAGAATGTAATAATTTTTTAGTGACATTTCAGTCTTGCTCTAAGGCTGGGTGCAATATTATTGATTTCTACAAACCACCACAAGGATACACAAAATTAGCATGGTACAAAATAGTGTTTTCAAGTCTTGGGTTATATTTTGTTATTAATTTGTTGCTGAGGTTACAGAACAGTCCATCATTAACAGGGCAGTGTGGAATTCTTACTCTGATTTTGTAAAACCCTTCACATGGTGAAACCTAAAAATTGCCTGTAATGAAAGTGCCTGTTACCCATCACCTCTTATCAAAAAGTAATTTGTAATGATACTACTGTAAGAGTAACTAAAAATATGGACAAGAATTATTACAAGTGATGGAAGTCCTGACATGGATTAACTGGAATCCAGTTCAGTATCCATTAGCTGCACTGCCGTAGGCAGTTAATTATATGTTAGCTATCTTCTGCTCTTCATTACGTTTAAGCAGTGTACATTCAAATTTTCTATCAATTGTATTCTGGTTTTCCTTTGTGTAAGAACATCTTTCTTCTCAGAAGTTTTTTTTTGGATAATGTTACTTAAATTGATGTATCTTGTCATTTTATTATCCATTCATTATATTAAATTCTCACGTCAGTAGATATTGAAAGCTAATATTACTCTGCAGAAAGAAACAAGCCAATGATTAATAACAGATTTTTTACCTCAGTGCTTTACTAAAATTCTACCAAACTGGAACTTCTGTTCTTCAAACCTGTGTTGTTTAGTCAGGTAAGTGGTGCAGTCATTTTCAGTGGCACTTCTTGAGTGAGTAGGGGTTTGTTACATAGTGAGGGGCATCAGAGGGCTGTTGCCCAACTATAAGCCCTAAATGCTGGATTCCTGCCATTGAAATACATAGTTTATAGATTGCACTGAATAGCAAAATGTGGCAAAGAGGAGTGGAATTCACTCTTCAGGTCAAAAATTTCTGTAGATTAAATACGACAAAGTAAAATCATGTCACAGAAATGAAACAATATTTTTCAGTCAGTAAGAGATCTCATTTACAAAATAAATAGATAGATAAATAGAAAACCCAAAAGGCTAGCGTGGGAGCTAGCTAATTCTTTTTTATTAAAAGTTGAGTCACTGTACGTGTTTTGTGTAAACTACAGTGGGACATTTATTTAAGAAGAAAGGAAAGTGAGTAGCTTGTCAGCTAATGCTTCTCCAAACCCTTCAGTCTGATACACTGCTGATAGTTTAGATTGTTGGAAAGAAAAGTAACTATAATAATGGTCCTCCTTTGAAACAATTCTAAATTCATTTTTCAGAAAGTGGAGACTTGTTTAGTAGAAATGTGACACACATCTATTGTCATTGAATTGTAAGTAAATCTGAAAGAAAACACTGTGTGGAAACCTTTGTGATGTATCTGTCACATGAAGCTGTATTTATTTTCAGGAAATAATTCACGGAGTACTTATTCAGAAAGTTGCAAATGGTAAGAAATCTCATTTGGTGCAGACTATATTTAATATTTTTCAGTTGTTTAGAAGGAATTTTTTTGTATCTACATTTGGCTCTTATAATTGTTTCATTCCTGGTTATTTTGCTTGTAATTTTTAATGTGTGTATGTAGATCACATAAAAATACTGAACTTGTTTACTGTGTACAAATTGTTCTTTGTTAACTTTAGCCGAGTTGTGTGTCAGCTCCTAAGATTACAGTCTGCAAACAATGTTCTCTTTGTGATACAAGATACCATAATGGGTGCATTACTAATCCATTTAAAGCTCATCTGTGGTTTGTCTAAAATCTCAGAAAATAATTAAATTAAAGCCTTTCTTCACAAGATAGCTTTCCCACTTTATATACATGGTTATTTTGAAGGTCAGTGAGGTACTTGCATGACTGCAAGTAGATACGTAGTGATATGAATGCCCAAATTCTTAGCGCCTCAAGACATTCTAAAATGCCGTGTCTTTGAGTGAATTGTACGTATCTGCCACAAATCCCACTTCTTCTGTTTATTTACCAGAATCAGCAAAGACTGCTGAAGAAGGTTGACCAACTGGTATTAAGAATCCCAAATGGTTATATTATTCTTATAAAATACCTGTAAGTGTAACAATGATTCTGTCAATTGGATGATTTTGTCACTTTATCCTGCGTCACCTAATTCCGTGCATATAGTTAAAATTTTTGTACAAATCTGATTTCCTTTGGTACTGACTAATAGCTCTTAAACCCTTATATGTGGTCAGTGGCTGGTGGGCAATGAGTTGATGGGTTCAACCAGTTCTTGTTGGCCGCTTCGAACAGCACTGTAGTCGCAGAATAGAGGCCTCGGGCCAGGCCGGTCCCTGGAGTTCGTCCTGCAAGCTTCGGGCCGTGGCCTGCTGTGAGGCAGTGTAGAGGAATTTGTAATATGGTTGCCGTTTCATTCCTGTTCTATCTTTAGATGTATTAGGTCTCTAGGGCTGCTCATCTGGAACCTTTAGTGACTATTCAAAATAACTTGTAAAAGTAAGCGGCACTACTTTTATTTTTACGTTGCTCTCAAATCACGTGCAAAACGAACAATTTCCTAAGAAACACAGGGAGGCAAGACTCTTCCATCTTTTGCAGATGTGATTGCCTATCAGTATTCATTACATATTGACTATGTTTTTTCAGAATCTCATTTATTTAGAGATTCTGCCATTCATTATAGAGAATGCATTGTATTGACTTGGCTTTTGCATTAAATCAAGTTTCTCAATAATAATAATAAATTTCCAAGCTTTGTATGAGGCAGGATATTGACATAGTTATAAAGGCTTAAACTGATACATCCATTAAGTCACATACTCTTAGAAAGACTAATAATTTCAAAGCCAGTGTTTCTTATGGAATATATTGTTGATGTGATAGTTGTAATCAAATTATACTATCTTACAGAATCTACTGGAAGTCATAAACCATCGTGATTGGATTAATACAGGTATTTAGAGAAAGGGCATAATGGTATTAAAGATCACTGGCTCAAAATTGTGACCTACTGCTAAGGTGCACTGTTTTTGTTATAATGTTTTATTGTATAGAACAAGATCTGCATGGTAGCTGTCAAATTAATTAATAAGAACCTAGTAACAAATGGGGTTGACTGACTCAGAGCAGTAAGCTAATAATAAATGAGACTCAGTGAACCCCAAGTGAACTAATGATGCTGTCTGTCAGGACATATTAATGATTTAAGAATATGATTATGATACTTTGTTAACAGAATCAGTTATTAGTACTTTCAGATATGGATGTCATTCTTTTTGCATCAAACCACACAGGGATCTCGGTTCTGCTATGTTTCATGCCATTTCAAAGGTTCAGACCCCCCAACTCCCAGCCCAAAACATTTTTCATCTAATATCTTGTAATTCTGAGGGCAGATAGTATATACCTGTGGATAGAAATAGTTACCTGCTTGAAATTACTATGAGAAACCTGTGGAACAGCCATTTAAAAGACAGAAAAATACTTTTTCACCAAAGTTTGCTCCTATATGCCCTTGCAAATCTTGATAGCAGCACTGTGCTTTTCTAGCTGGAACTCCAGTATATATGAAAATAAACATGTTTAACATGAGAACACAATTTTCTCCTTGGAAACAATAATAATACTTCTGTATTAGAGCTTGAGTCACTTCTGGAGAAGTGGTTAAACAACTCAAGAAAGTAAAGAATTTCTCTCCTTCAGTTTCTGTTGGTTAGGATATTTCAGTCAGCACCCTGCATCACGTGGAATATTAATTTGATGATTATTTAGTCATTTCAATAGTTTCTTAGCATTATGTATTGAAAGAATAACTTTCATATATGAAATATAGAATATGTTTAAAAATACCAGTTAACCTGCTTTGTATTTCACATATTGAATGGAAGATAAAACACTTGTTCTGCACAGTGGTCTGACACTGTACATTTCATTTATTTCTTCTTCTGCACTAACTGTGCTTTTATGGTCCAGTTACAGATAACTTAGACTATTTATAAAATTTCTTTTTAAAAAATAATCAGGGCATACTTCTAATTAATAATAATGGATTAGTTTTTGGTTAATAAGGGCATGAATTTATACTAGAAAACAGCACTGAAATGTTTAGAGAGGAATTAATTTTCCAGATCTACAAATCGCTGCAAATATCTGGACTTAAAAAAAAATATTTTTTTTTGTCGCATCAAAACAAATGTATTGCACTTCCATGTAGGGTGAATCAGTTTCTTTAACAAGATTTCAGAAATTATGTCCATGCCATGACAGAAGTTAAACTGTGGTAGTTGTTTTTTTGAGTGGATTATTAATCATTTAAGAAGCTAAAAATTATAGAAACGTGAATGTGGTTGAAAATCTAATTCTGAAAGGCTGCAGTTTCTTTCTTACTTCACACTGAGATAAATAAGTATCTTGTGTGTGGGACCAAACCTGTTGGCAGCTGAAGAAGCTGGATTTCCCTTTCGAATGGGGGGCAGGAGGGGGGGACTGTTGTTCCTGTTAAACTGTAGGAAAGATAGTATTAATTCTGAAGCGTATATATGTACAGCATTCACATAAGTATTAATAAACTGTTTGTAATATTATTTTAACTTGTTATGCTAATGTTTACATAGAATTTTTAAGCAAATGTGTACATATATATAATTTTCTAAATACTTTCTTGTATTTTTTTTTAAATATCCTGTGGTAATTTTGTTGTAAACTGGTTGAAATATGCTACTTTACCAAGAACAAAATAAAAAATAACACCTTATTTGTTCTTTTCAGCTGTTTTGTAATTGTTTCTGTGATTTATGTTCATTTTTTTTCAAAGTGTTTCTAGAATGAGGTATGTAGGTATCAGACTTTAACTTGTTAAAAGTCTTATTATTTCCCTGTATAAGAAGTAGTATTTATTGAAAGAAATCTTGAACATTTCAGTTTATAATCACATATTAGATAAATCACTCACACAAACAAGAAGGAAAACAATGCCATGCAAGTTTTTGTCTTGCAGGTTGCTATTACAAAATCTCTGTACTGAAGTTACATGGGATCTACTGGGAATTAAGTAGCATACATACAATTTCTGTTTTCATGTCTGTGATGCTGATTTGTTCTGGAAATATCACTCTGATTTTACTGCCTTTTTTAGAAAGCGAGAATTCTAAAGCTGCTTTGAAGTCTGTCTGAAGGTCTGTGATACGTGTACAAGCTGATAACCCCTTGAAGAGTGGTGACTTTTACGACCACTGTGTTCACTGGGAAAAAGTTACGAGGAGAACTTTTCCCTTCCTTTCTATTCATTGCTGGAGCAGAACAGGGAGTGCCTCTTCTCCGTTCTTTCTGCCCATGTACAGTAAGCCAAGTTGCATGCTGCAAGCCAGAATCTTATGGGAAAAGACACTAAAAAAATCCGTTGAATGGTGAGGTTTTTTGCAAGGATTGATTTGACATGCTTATATTATTTTGTGGTGTTTGGCTTTCTTACAGAGTCCACGTGTATACGTTTGATTTCCTTTTACTGAGATATGACACATTTGGATATTCAGATTGACACTTTCATATCCAGTTCATAACTGGATGCTTCCACGTTACATGAAAACAAGCTGCTAGATTTGGATGCTTCTTTGAAAAGGAAGTTTTAAATTGGAAGCATGGTATACATTTAATAAATTTCCACCAAGCAGACAAAGCTTTAATTTAACAAAAAAATAGTGTTAGTAAATTCCTCGTACTCACAGAGTAGTCTGATTAATTCAATTAAATATTTTCAAGCCACTACCATTGTACAGAGATCTAAGTAGCTGAACTGCTCACGTTTAAAAAAAAATTAAAAAAAAAGGTTTGTACAGAAAGACACTTTAAAATTCATAGTGATGTTTGGGTACTCGCATCTTTTAAAACCTGTGGTAGGTTAAGTGTCTTTGTAGGAGTTAAGTGAAAGAACTTTTCTTTTAATTTGTCTTGGCAATCCATAGGATTTTGTTGTTTCTAAGCAAATGTGGATGAAACTTTTTGAACAATTCCAATACCGGTACTAGCTACTAATAGTTACAGAGGATAAGCTTTTCATATCTCAATTATTTAAGATAGTAAGAAAAATTATGCTTACAAAGTTTTAATAGTTTCAAGCCATAGTTTAACTTTTTCCATTTCTGTCTGCTTGAGGTACTAGACCACAGGTAGCCCCAAGTTATTCCTGGGAGCTTTTCTTCAGACTGTGTGAAGTCCAAGATGCCGCTGTTCCAGGTGTACAGTGTCAGCACTGCACAAGAAGCGTCTGTTCTGAATGGGTGCTTCTTGGCCACCGGAGCTTTATTTCCTGGTCTACCAACATGTCTGAGCCTTTGAACTGCGGTGGGAAGAGTCGAATCTGATCTTTAGGGGAAAGACTAGATTCAAAAACCTGGGCCAGAGCGAGAAGGCTGAAAAGAAAAGGGTTTATGCAGTAACCCTTACATGCATGTGGCAGAACCAGCGGCTGGCTGAATTTCACCATATCCCACTGCCTTGTCCAGATGCTGAGATGCTGCAGCTTGATTACCGCTTCCAAAATACCAGGAGGAACAAGGTCATTTAAAGGGGGTACTGATTTTGCTACGAATCCAGGCAAAGATTCAGGTTGCATTTAGTGAGTTGTGTTGCCTTGGCGTTTCTGTGTGCGCCTACAGAGTTTAAAATTTTTATCTTTTCCTGAAAAGACCTGCGCAGGATTTACTGCTTTTTTTCCCCCCAAATTTTAAGGAAATAAGGAGAAACCTTTGTACAAACAATCTGTCAGAAGAAAGAGCAGAGATATTTTTAAGATGTTTAAAGTAAGAGTTTTGCTACTGCATTTCAATCTTTACAAATGACCTTTGAAGTATTGTAAGTGAACTTAACCGTATTCCCAAAATTAAAATAATAGATAACTGATATTTTGATATATTGTAAGTCATGCTTGACTTTGTTCTAGAAAATCATTGTGCAGACTATGGCGTGTGTGTGTCATGCTTATTTTCTGATTTTTTCTTGCCATTTTTTCATTTGCATTGTAACAGCAGGCTTTTATGATGTGTGGTTTCTAAGTACCATGATGATAACTTTCTTTTTGCTTCCAATTCAACAATATCCATGCCATTTTTAACATTTTTTCATTTGCCAATATTTTACAGTTGCTCAGCAAGTGCATATACCTCATCCAATACACCGTATTTGTCATTGCTAAGTATGTATGTCCTTATTTTTAAAGTTATCTTATATTCCTACTCACATGCAGCTTATATCTGTTTCATTCATTTAGGCCATTCATTAATCGCACCATTAGATGTCCTTCCTATGGAGCTTTCTTCTGAGCAAACTGTTGTGCTCTGCCCTTGCTGTGTGCGTGCAGTGCCTCTTCCAGAACAGGGTGAGCCTCTGCGCTTCTTGCATTTTTTTCCAAACGCCAGGCATGCAGTGGTTAGTGCTTGTTCCTTGTGTGTGAAGCTTTATATACTCCTTTTTGTACACTTGGACTTTTGCTCTTCACACCTTCTTGTGTTGAGCTTGTGATATTTCTGGAGTCTCTGTTGGATCACAAAGACCTGCCCTCCCACAGTTTTTTGGAATACGTATGTCTGGCAAATTCATCCTTACATAGTGCTTCAGCTCTGACTTTAACTAGTTCATTTTCCTATTAAGAATATTTTCATAATTAATTTTATTCCTGGTGCTACATGTTGTTCAGAAACAGCTGAGGTGTATCAAGGGTTTGTTTAGCTCAGTGTCTGAGTTCTAAGTCATCAACTTTGCATGGCTTAAGCCTCTTTATAACTACCCCAAGTAGCATCTACCAGAGCTGTCAAATACAAGGCCTTTCTTTGGGAATTCTTGTTGTAAAATAGATTTCACTTTCCTATTATATAGCTTCACTCTGTGAAAAATATTTACAGGTTAAGGTAATATAGCAAAAAAAGAGTTAATAACAGGTTAACACTAATTTTTAAGTACCTCATTTTTATAATTTTTTTCCTTTTTCCTCACTTGGTTCCCTATTTTTTTCAAGTGCTAATTCATCCATGAATTAAGACATTTGCACATGTGTCAAATTCAGTGGCAGTTTCTATGTCTCAATTTCTAGTAGGAAACTAAATTATGTTTATTAACATTCCCAATTTTGTATGTTATAAGAAAATTAATTTTCAGCAGTGGAGATCCCCAGGTGCTTTCCAAAGTGGGAATGTAAGCTTATAGAGGAGTAGAAATGAAATATCATTTAATATAGTTAAGTAACTTTCCAGCTACAGGTCAAAGCAGATGACACCTCAGCCAGTTGTCATCAGAAATATGTATCTTGTCTTCATTGATGTACACAAGCAAGTCTATTTCTTAACTGTAAGACTAAATAAAAAATCAGTATGTCCTTTATACTGTGCTATTTAAGCTGCTGAATGGTTTTCAGGATCTGCTTTTCATATCTGAGCTTTAGATACGTATTAATACTTTGTAGCATACAATTTAGCTATTCACTTAGATTTATCTTGAAGCAGCTCAAATTCTCGGTAGGCTTTTGTTTAATACAGTAGTGGAATACACAGTTCTTTCTGCATCCGAAGTGATACGTATAGCTTCAAGCAGTTAATAAGATAAGAGGCATTTTGCAGTGATACTTTAATTTCAAATAATATATTAGATATAATTGGCATTTTTTGAAACCATCTGGTTGATATTTTTTAAGGGTGAAAAAAAAAAGTGTGAACTGACAAACAAGATACATCAGTACCTCTGAGTAGCTCTACTGTATCAGAAAATAGAGGGTAATTGGATACTAGAAAAAAAGGGAAACAAAAGAAAGCACACATTCTAATGCATCAAGAAGTAAAAGAAAAAGGAGTGAGGAATTCAATGTAGGAATACATTAAAAAAATATTTAAAAACTGTACTACATTAAACTGCCACCATATCTTCCATGATGAGATACAACAAAGTAGATAATTTATGTGTTACGGATTCTGTCAAGCCATAGGACCCCTTGGATATGTCAATAATTAACAAATAACACCTGTTGTCAACTGCTGTACTTAATCAGCATGGACAAGATTCTCCTCCCTGCATGACAGAGATAGACTATGATATTCTGCCTTCCCTTAGTGACTGAAAATTTCTTTGACCACATCGCTTTATGCAGAACTCCTGCTGAGATGTAATTAAGGGGAAATTTGGACATGCAGAAACAGCAGAACACAGCTAGATTGGCACTGCAGTGCTGACTGAGAGTTTTGACTTAGCTTTTGTCTATTTTTCAGTCAGATATGCTTTTCCTGACTGCCTTAATGCCCTACTGTGTGTATAGATTGCACTTCCAGAGCAGATGAGCAGCAGCCTTTTCAGCTATGCAGAGGGACTAATGATAGCCACTACCTCATTTAAAGATGCAGAACAGATCTGTTTTTGTTTTGTAGACAACATAAGTCAGACCTCATTAACTGACTCCTTGGATAGAGAGAAACTGTCAAATACAATGCCTCTTGAGAACCACCAATATAAGGTAAATTGGAAAAGGGCAATTTAAGATCCTGAAGTAGTTCTTAACAGAATTGAGCCGCAAAGCTTCTTGCAGTTGCAGTAATAGTGGAAGTCCACAGGAGATGATCGGTTTATCCTCCCCATTTCTGAATCCATCCTGGCCCGACAACATCGCAAGATTCCTCCAGATTAGAGGAATATTGTGTGCATTGAAGTAGCTCTGTGCCCTTCAAGTGCAGCTGGTGCAGAGAAATGGGGATTTATAAGCCAAAGATCTGACCTTTCATTCATATCCACATGTTCAAGAAAGGGTTTTAATAGAAATCTTCGAAATCTTGTGCCAGAACAACAATTTGAAGTAATGAGATTTTCCTTTACTCTTCATCAGGATTCATTAGACAGATAATATATGATTTATTACATAGATAATGCGTAATCTAATTAGTTAAGATAATGCTCATAACTCTCTAGTAGGCGGTGCTTAAGTTGGTAAATAATCTTCGTAAATTTAAGTAAATTTGTTTAATCACAATTGGTTTGTTTCTGCAGGTGCCACTGTGCTGGTGTAGTGTGCGTTTTAAGCATCCCCGCTGCTCCTACCAGACTGGCCTTGGTTGCACAGAATAGTTCAGTCTCCAGGATTACTGCTTTTCTCTCTCCCACTGATCGTGATAACAAAATACCACCTTTAAACCATAACTGTTTTAAATAAGACACTATAGTATCATCTATGATATCAAGGAGCGAGACATTGTGCACAGTCCCATTTCGAGGAGCAGTGTCACCTTCATTCCCGATTGCTCTGCTTTCCTAACAGAGGGAATTATCTTGCTGCTCTGTCCCATTCAATTGGGTTAGGAAACACGTAGTCAAACACCTCTCTTTGTTCTTGACCCACGACCGAGAGTAAGTTAGGGCTGAGAATCCTCACTGCAAGGTTGTCTTTGCACATAGACTGTTCTGATACCATTTAAAGAACAGAGACCCCTTCCTGAGTTTCCTATAAATACAATGTAAACATCATTCTCTCTTGTTGCTTGTTAGCTCATGAGGAAGTCGCATCTAGACTTCTGCTGCCTTGGCTGTAAAGAAGGGTGGTGAAGAGCTGAAATTGTCACTGAAGCCCACAGAGATGCATTTTTGGTTGCTCAAAAAGGAGGCACATAAAATATGGAAAATATTATCTGACCTGACAATGTAATTCTGTTTAAGAAACAGAAAATATGCTGGTTAATATATGCAGACGCCGCTGTCATGAAGCCTCACGTGGTTTCACACCCAATTATGTGTGACCACCTTTGGTTACCATAGCAATTCTCTCTTAATCAGAAACTCACCCTCTGCTTATGGCCTGTTTGTGCTAAAGCATGAAATTCTGCTACACACTTGGGCACTTTATTTATTTGTTTATATATTGACTGTAACTTACTGTGTCAAATGACTTCTTTATGCGGTAGTAATCTGTTTCTTTGACTCAAACATCGATTGGACTTGTAAAATTCTTCGATGTGTCCTTGACCCACTTTCAGTCTGTGTATAATGGGCAGGCCATACCAAGAGAGAAGGCGGTGGTGTTGGAGGTGTTAATATATGTAATGATATGATCAGTAGGGTGGAGGCAGCTCTCTTACTGCTACTCTGAGGCGCTCACAGAAGAAGGAGTCTTTGGGAAACCTTCAGCCTGCATTCAGGCTCAAGTTGTTCCTACATCAATTTCAAAAGAAAGGAGTCTCTACTCATATAAAAGTATTTGGTAATGTATGAAGTTGGCTATATTTGTGTCCATCATAGGGTGGACAAAACCCATCACAGGGTGTTTTGATGACAGAAATAAGGGATTTGTTCCTGATCTTATAAAAATAAGATGGGGGGGTGGGGGGTTGGTGGGAACAAGTCACCTGCAATGTTAAAGTCAATTCTAAAAGTTGGGCATCAGATCAGTACTTGGGGCACAAGCCTGAAAGCAAGGGTTATGATCCTAAGCGTTCCCTCCTGTAATTCTGGGAAGAACAGAGACCTCGTAATTCTTGGAGTCCAGTCCAAAAATGTGGAATCACAAATCTCTATGGTTTCTGATCTAAGTGTAGAACGTCAAAGTACAAACACCTCTTTTTAAGATAAAACAAATCCCTCCCCAGACAAAATGCTACAGCACAGATAATTTCTTTTGAGGGAACAGGACAAGAATAGCACACAATTCAGAAATGTACTCAGATATCAATGTACTCAGTACATTGATAAGGCCAATGTAAGAACTTGCTTAGGAGAATAGAATGGAAAAGTACAGGACAAACCAGAATGAATTCATGCATTACAAGGTCCAGAGAGATTGTTTGTGAACTTTTGATCCACTTCTAGCAATTACTTATAACATTCAAGGAGTCCAGTCCTTTAGTCTTTACTCTGAAGTTCTTGGGGTGGAAGAGGTTCAGGATTGCACTTCCTTGAAAATTTATTTGACAGAAGGAGAGGATTGAAAGAGAGAACACGAAGCACTCAGCTTAAAACAAAAGATGATGCCATCTGCTGTCTCTCGCAAAGATCTCTTTTGTATGTCATGACATACAATGAGAGAGGCTAGCTTTAGCATTTACGTAAACGCGTCAGCTGAGTTTGAGGCTAATACAATGTGGAGGAATTTTCACTTACTGTATGCTACAAAGATCATATAAATGCTAATGTCTTACTAATATGTATCATGCTGGGTAGTAGAAGCAAGAGTAATCTTACCTTTTAACATACAGTATATTGAACTGTGTCTCTGGATTCTTTTTTAATATACATTTTTGGTTACTGCTTGCAAATGCCACTGTTACATATGAGGAGGACCAGACAAACAACAGCAAAAGAAATCCAAACCAATTTCAGCTTTGTGGTCACTTTATGGAGGTTAGGAGATGTCAGCTGGGTGATAGCGAAGCGCTCTCAACTTTTTTTTTTTTATTTAATGCTTCTTCCAGCTTCGGCTTAAATCTGATACTGAAACTCAAATACTAGATGCAGAACTGAAATGCAGTTACTTTTTTTTGAACATGCCTGGCATAGACAGAACTGGTGGTTTTGATTTAATCTGTCTGAAAACATTCCTTAAACAAGTAAATAGTTCTTAAGAACCACAAGTAAATTGGGCAATAGGCATATATCTTTAATTATAATTTTAGCCTTAAAAATTGTTCTTGAGTCAGCTGTACAGCATTATTACAATAAGAAAACCAGCCTATTTTAAAAGCTAATGTCACAGGGCAATTGGGTAAGGTGAAAGATTATCCAGCAGTCAAAAAAGCTTAACTGAGTACTAAGGAGAGCAGTCAGTATGTATACATGTTAAGTTTGCCAACACTCCCAGTATAAAACAAATGACTTGTTACATGGTATCTCTGTTGTGCCTGGATTCTGAATTTCTATGAGTCATATCTTGGTTTACTGAAATAGAGTAAGATGAGTAAGAGAGTCAAATTATACGGAAAAAAGTCTGCAAGCTGCGTAACGTCCAACACTGTTACAGAGAAGAATCATTGTTCAACTTCTTTGTGCTCTTTATTGGCTCTGAATTTCACATCAGATCCCTCCTGCCATTGGATTTCTCCTACAGGGAGGAGTTTTATAAAAACCTCTTGAATAACCAAGGGCAGTCTTAATTACTGCATAAACCGTGACAGTCTTTCTCCTTTCCGATTACCCTTCTCTATTGAGTTTGTATTCATGTATAGCTGCAAATTTGCATCACTTGTAACACTGTAAATGCATATAGCATGTCTATATAATGAAGGGGATAAAAGCAGTTTCTTATTACCACCACATTAAGCTGGGATTGGATTTTGCATTATGAATTATCATCTTATTGCACATTTTGCTAAATAGGAATGTAATGTTCCATTTAGATGTAACTGAGGTGGTATGTGAGTGAATTTTAAGCATTTGAATAAGGGAAGAGAAGGGTGAAAGAGGAGGAGGGAGCACATCTAACATTTTTAGGTTTTTAGGTTGTCTTCAATGTATAGCAACCTACAATTGTCATACAGAAGTTTTTCACTCAGCGAGGTAAAAAACTATGCAGTATATTTGACTGTAGCTGTCATCAGGGACAGTTTGAAAAATCCTTGATTGTGACATTCAGAAAAAGGAATAGCAACAGTGTCCCACAGATAAGTGTCAAACATTAGAGTCCTCCAGCTGTGCAAGGGCCGACCACATATGGATCAAGTTCTAAAGCAGTATAAAGCCATACTGCAGAGATATATTCTAAAGGCTGAAGCTTTTCCTCAAGACTCATTCCTTTTAAATTATTTAGAGTATAAGGATCATCAATAAAATATCAAATAAGTTATCTGCTCAAGATGAGAACTAATGCATAAATGGTAATGCTAAGGTTGTAGTTTTATAGTATTTAGTTCAAGATAAGCTAGTGTGAAAAGTAATTTTTTTAAATAACAGTTAATAATTTACTTTTGCTTTGCTTTGTAAAATCTTTGTCTGTTTGTGTTTCAGCTGTTCATTGTTACATAACTGTTCCCCATGGTCTTTGAAAACCTGGTTCAGTCTGAGGTTAAATTGTACCTTGTCAAAGCAAGGATGTGACCCAGTATGAACGACTCGTATGGCTCCATTCGTTTTCCTGCTTTGTAAATCTTTTGACTCTGTGTACATGCATGCGTAGGAAGAGAGCAGATGTGAGGGAAAGGTCAGGGATGCTGTGAAGTCTGTGAGGCTTTCCTTTTACCTCCGTGAGATTAAGATGCCATCTTAATGCAGACCCATAAAAACACTCCTTAGTGAACATTACTGTTGTTTATTTTAAGCAAAGTATAAACCAGAAAAGAAGGGGAAAGTACAAATCAGGTAACACGCACATACCAAATGACACCCAAATCCAGTATTGACCCACTATCAGTATAATATTGAACTGACACAATGAAGGTTCCTTCACATATAGACATATCCTCTATGTTCATATCAAAGAACTAAATAACTGAAACAACATTGAAACTGGAAAACTGAAACAATTTGTGTGACTGCATGTGTGTATACATATGTGTGTGTGTATATACACACACATACACAAAAGATTCATCTTTACCACTAATGCAAAATACATGGAAGAATAGAGAGTTTATAAATTACATGTTCTAGATGAAAGAAAATAAATGTTATTGATTCTTATTATCTTTGGGGAGTTAAGGTATGAATCGTCCCAGGTTACAAGGGGAGTTAGTGATATAATCAAGTGTCCCTACATGGTCCAGTACAATACCAGGCAAGAGATCTGAGTTTGATCCCTAAAGCAGTATAGCTTAGGGACATCCTGTCACAGCTCTTTTGCTTCCAGTGCTAAGGATAACTAGAACATTTTTCCCTCTGAATCAAATCTGCCATCAGTTCTCTCATGTAGAAATGGAAGGCATGAATTCTGTAGACTCCTTCATTCTTCTCTTCCTCCTGAAGAAGTGAGTTAGAAGTTCCTTGAGGCTATGCTTTTTTATGTATAATACCTCTCACGTGCCTTACCTGCCTTTGCTAAAATATTTGGGGGTGACAGTAGGGTTTTACAGTTTCCTATAAGTACCCATGATGGAAATGGATGCTGGAAGCAAGTCTTTCTTTTTAAAGGAATTTTTCATACCTGCTTGTGTTTTTAAAAAAGCAACTCTCTCTCCTGTGTATATTAGATTACAGTACAATTAATTTTAAAAATTTAGGGCTCTTCAACTTCTAGTGATTGTTGGAATGACTCTCTCTCCTTTGCCTCCTGTCATTCCATGTTACTTACACAGCATGGTCTATATGAGAGGCATTTGCTTCAATACAAAGATTTTCCTTGACCAAGTAATTTCACCCTGCGGAAACGCATCTCTTCCAACATGGTTTAATATGACCATTAAGATCTCAGGTGGTAATAACGTTGTCTACTAAGAAATTTTGGCTTCTGTTACTCATTCAGAATTGCACCTTTTGATTTGCATTGATAATAATAACGGTGTTTAGCATTTATGGAGTTCTTTGCATTGCACTGGAGGATGCAGTTTTAGTAAATCTAAATTGCAAAGTTTTGCCATGCACTTGAGAACAGAGAAAAAAAAAAAAAAGCTTCTTTGTGGCTGTATATCTTTTGTTAGATTTTAAAGTAAATGGTGTTGAGTTTGATGTTATAACAAATTATAGTCCTTTGAACAGTTCAAGTTATTATGTTCTGTTAGCTATAAACATGGGACAAACAGTGATCATTGTCCCATTAAAGGTGGGTTAGCTGGGACTGTAATGGAGTACACGATATTTTAAGATCAATGCCACCATAGATTAACTGCACCATATACTGAGAGACATTGAGGATTCCCAGTACTTGGTTTCTCCAGATGTACCACATTCTGATGGCAAATACACAGGAAACGCTATCCATGGGCTGAGCCTACAGCTCCTTCCCATAGGCTGCCTCACAGGAAAAAAAGTCAGAGTAGCTTTGTCTAAGGCATAGCCCAAGGTGACTGGCTGCTGTGACTCATGTCCTCCAAGTTCTCTTTGTCTCCCATTTGTTATCTTCCTTTTGCCTGTAGGTTAGAGTTTTACAAGGACTTGCAATTAAAGAAAAAAAAAAAAAAGCCATGCAATTGATTACCTTTATTCTGGTGTCAAAAGATTTCCCAGAGTCAAGATTTATTTTCACATTTCAGTGTGTGTTTTAGACTTGTTTCTCTACATCTGGCAAACATAGATGCCAATGGATCATTTTGGAACGGGATATTGTCTGAGGATTTTCTCTCTCTGGTGTCTCACTTGTGCTTACCTTACTCATATTTTCCTCTATTTCAGACTTGTGTTACACTGCTTGGAAAGCAGTTTGGCTGGCCTGCTCACTGGCTGCGAAGCAGTGCATACTTGCTGTCTAGCAGTTGGCAAGTCACCTCAAGGATACCTGTCCTGGAAGGAATCAGAAAAGGTTGTTATTATTGTATCCTTTGAAAGGAAGGCTGGTATCGAACAAATGTTTGCGTGGTGCTATCTTTTTGTGCTTGTGCAAGAAAGAAAATGTGCTTACACATGGACAGGGAGTAGGAGAGGGAATGCCATAGACTACAGCTGGACGTAGGCAGTTGGGGAGGCATTCTTCTGGAGGGAAGAGGGAAAGAGTACTGGATCGGTAAGCCATGGAATAGATGCCTTACAGCCCAAAGTTAATAAAATAAGGTAATTCAAACCCTACCTCTTCAGCAGTATGTTCATTATGAACCTATATGCCAGTTTTTCTTCTCTTATTCTCAAGAAAACAGCAAATTTTCATGGATGGAGAGAAAAGCCTAGTTTTCATCTAATGGAATTGAAATACAATTGAGAGTAAGCTTGAACATTCCAGGAACATTTAATTGGAAATGGCAAGTGGGGAGTCTATGGAGAGCCACAGTTGTTGCTCATGTGGTGTTCCCTTCTTTGCAGATCAGAGATCTCATAATGGTCAATTAGTGGAAAGGGTGGAAAGGAAACATCTTTCACTGTTCTTTTTTGTGACAAAGGTGTGCCTGAAGAAAGAGGCACTGAAACTTTCATTGGTGACATCTGTGCAAACATATTTCTCCTCCAGTAGGCAGTTGGTGGAAAAGATTTCCAAGGCATTTCCAAGGACTTTAGGAACCAACTCATGTTCCAAGGTTAAGCACTCCTCACTTTGAGTGGTTACATACACCCTGTACTGCATGGCAGCAGACATGAATGGCATGAAGTAATTCAGGGAGAAAAGTTGTTTGTTCAGTAGTCATACAATTCGAGCATAGAGACCACTGGCATAAATAAATGAAAGCAATTTACATATGTACATAAAGAACATAGTACGAGATTCCTATTTGCAAAGTGGTGTAATGTACTACAGAGGCTTTTTAGTGTGAAAGAAAGGCATCAGAAGCAATTCTGAAACATAAAAAGCCGACTGTGTATAATGCTCCCCCAAAAAGAGCCATATGAGAAAACATGGCATCAGTAAAGGTATTGTGAAAAATATTAAAGCAGCATACTAACAGAAAACCTGTTGTGTATTTAGTCCAATATTTACAAAAGGGCTTATGCTCCAGAGTTACATTCAAGGAGTAAAACTCTGGGACTTCAATGTCTCCCACTACTCTTAAAGAAGCAATCTTTCTAATTTCAGATACATTAAAGGCCTGCAAAAAACTTATTCAGGTGGTGAATTCGGGTATTATTCAGATAGTGAGTTATACTTGAAAGCATTCGTAATCTGCATGAAGCAAAATGTACTTTCCTTTAGCATGAGAAATGGATGCTTTTCCTCAAGAAGAACTATATAAAAATAAAATCAGAAAGTTCCACTACCTTTCATCCATTTTTTATATTCCCCAGGTCACCTGAAGGGAATACAAATACAATTAACACAGTACTAGTTGTTGACAGAGATTTATAAAAATGAGCTCTATTATTTATTTCTCATAGTGTCGGTGAAAAGCACATATAATGGTTTCTGCTTAAGATTCTTGCATTTTCATCTTCATGAAACAGTATATTTTTTGCTTTTCATATTAAGCAAAATGGCCTACTTTATTTTGAGACAATTTTTAGCAAGTAAAATACATGCATTCAACAGTTGTGTAACTTGTGTAAGATTCAAACATCTCACAAAAATAAAAGTCCATGTTGTAAGAATACAAAATAGATATATACTAGAAAAAAATGTGGCTTAAAGTGTTTAGTTTTTAAGGTATGATGAAATACAAATCAGATATATATTGTCCAGTATGTAAGACTTTGTAGTCATATTAAGAACTCTAGCTTCATGCCAATAAAGACTCAATCTATAATTAATTTTGGTAAAGCAACATAATGTGTATATTAATATTTTAATATAGTAAGTGCTGGGAGAGACAAAGGAATGTAATTTTGGTAGGCAAAGATACGGAGATACGGATCTTGGTGGCCAGATCTTAGCTCCCCTTGGGGTCCTGATTTTGTAGTCCATTAAGCACATTCTTAAGTTTTTTCCCGTGGAAGAAGGCATTTAAACTCAACCTGAAGTTTAAGATAACACTTCCGTGTTTTTTCCAAGCATAGTTCCTCTTCCAAATTTTTGAGTCATTTCAGTATGGAATCATATGGCTAGTGAAGTAATGGATCTATTTCCAGGCAGTAAGAGAGGAGCTAATGAGCCACGTTCACCTAGATCCACGTTAGTGCAGTTCTGCCCCTCCTTCCCTCACCCCCAGTTTGATTTTACACTGAGCAGAGTGATTTTACACTGAGCATTTGGCCACAGCTGAAATTTTATCATCTACACAAAGACCAAGGCAAGACTAAGGCAAGGCAAGGCAAGACAAGACAAGATGGTAGATTCGATGGCCTTTGTACTGTCAGGAAAACTTCTGCAAGGGCCTGGAAGCAGCAGTAGTAGCCACAGTGGAGGAGCCACATCCCTGCCATTTATATTTGAGTTATAACTTGAGTTACACTCAGAAAATGCCATAGTGGAGTGACTCAAAAGACGGCTCTAGGAGTGCTCAGAACAAGAGGAACATGTTGTAATTATGGCTGGTCTGCATAAAAACTCAACTGTAGAATTCAGTCAGTCTGTTGTGAAAACCAAAAATTGCCATGAGCAAAAAAATTAGAATAACTTCCACAATAGGGAGCTTAAGCTATAATTTAGCAAAGTTAAAATTCATGTAATCCTATCATCCTTTATAAAATATTGGAATTAATATTGTTTGAGAAAATAAAAAGTTAATCAATAATGCACCTACAAAAATTAATACTATTCCCACAAATAAGATCAGCCAAAAGCAGCATGTACATTTTAATCAGGGAACACAAAACCAAGAGCTCTGGGGGGAACCTGGAGTGGTTGTCTAGGAAACAACAACAAAAAACCCAGTCTATGAATACTGCTCTTAACAAGCAGTCAAGGTTCACACAGACAGTGCAACTTTGCAAGGGGCAGACTGTGAGAATTAGAATCTCTTCTGAGAATTCCCAGGTAACATAAAGTTTTTGAAATGTCGCATAATTTAGATAAACAGATGTGATTCAACAAGAAAAAAACCTGCAGCATTGTAGGTAGCCTGAGCCAGTCACCACACCTTGCATATAAATTTTGCATTTTTTCAAGTGGTTGATTTTTTTCAAACCATCTTCACATCCACAGGTAAGTAAACACCAATGAGTGTCTGACACTGGCATATTTATTGTAGGTGTTAAATCTGTGCACGGTACTTGTAAGACAGTATTGAGAGTCAGCACACAGTATTGTACTTTCCCAGTTGTAACAGGTTGGTGGGATGAGGTACTGGCAAAACACAATTAAAATGTTTATATTTGCTTGGGTTTTAATTTCATGCACACCTTAGCTTTCTGCAGATCAGTCTGGAATGTCAGACAGCTGAGACACATCATATCCTTTTATATCGAATGCCCCTGGGTTTTGTTCCAATCAATTACTGGTTTTACTTGTGAAAGGCAAATTGAAAGTTCATGAACAAAAATTGAATCTGCGAATTATCTTACCATCCTGGATATCTGCAGTGTCAAGGAGTCAGCATTAAAGGATAAACTTTGTAAATTGCCTGGACAAAAAAGAAAAAAGCATAGTGTTTGGGGTGGGTTTTTTTCCCCTCCCATTTGCAGCAGGATGGTGTTATAGAAAGTTGAGAAATTGAAAGTGTTATTGACTGCAACATTTTTTCTGTCATATTCTTTGACAGGTATTTTGGATCAAGGCTATCGGTAGCTGAAAAGAGTCTTTTGACTCTAGTCAAGAAACAGTTACCTATGTAATACTACAGACGCAGTGAGTGGTCTTCTCTCTGAACAGCAGGCATGTCTGTTATCTCCATGATGCAGGAGGGAAGGCCGTGATGATAAGGGGTGAGCAGTAATGCCAGTTCCCCTGACACATTTTCTGTCATCCTCCTGAATTTCATCTTCTCTTGGATACCTCTCGACCACCCCAGCCTCATGGAGACAGGTATTAAGCAGGGCTGAAATCTGAATACAGCAACAGCAATATAGATCTATGAATCCTGTGGCTGGTTGGAAAACAGAGTCCCCTTTAGCAGTCATTTCAATGAGCTCTGAGGTGTTTCTGCCCAGGTGCAGGTGGCATTTGGCTGGTGTGGAGTTGGGAGCACGAACAGATGGGTGAGCTCCTTCCAGCCCTAGTCTCTGCAGGCAGCCGAGACCTCCCTCAGGTGTCTGAAGGAGGCTCATGTGCCCTTCACCCGCTCTCTTTTCCAGCTGAAATCGAAGTTGTAGGCTTTGTCGACAAGCTTTCCTCTCTGCACAAAGCATCTGCCACCTTCTTTGCAGTGGAGGGATTTTCTCCTCTGAAAGGTCACCTCAGCTCCCAGCCACCACCGCCGGCTGCCAATCAGGCTTTCTGTGGAAACTTTTCCTTATTCATCAATCTGAAGTCTTCCCATACTATCTTCCCGCGGGGTGCCCTTCTCTAGATTAAAACTTGAGAGGTTGGGTTTTTTTTTTCCTCTGGTTGAATACCTGCTCCACCTCACAGCAGTTAACAGCGACGGACAGCATTTTCCGCACTCGGCTGTCCCGCCACCCACCCCGGCACGGACGCTTTAACCGCAAATGGCAGCAGAGGCAGAGGTGCCACGCTACGAACCGAGCTGGGGGGAGCAGGCGGCCTCCGAAAAGGCTGGAGACTGTGGCGTCCGCTGTGTAAGTACCTCCAGAAAAGGTGGCTTAAAGCAGATTCTGAGGCTCTCTCCTCACAGTGCCTCACAGATGTCGGGGGGGGTGGGGTGGGGGGTGCCCACATTTCCCTCTCAGCTGGCCTGGTGTCACCCCAGGCCCAGGTTTCTCTCACAAGCGGCCCGGTGTTGTCGCGGGGGTGCCCGGGTTTCTCTGACAAATAGGTGTTTCTGACACCCGGTGCCAGCTGGCTGTGCCCACATCCCTGAGGGCTGGCAGCCGGGCGGTTTTTAGAAGCGTCTGTGGGCGGCACGGAGGGCTCGGCCCTGCTCTGGGTGCCTCAGCGGCGCCTTCAGCCGTGCTTGCTGCCGGCGCTGCCATCCTTCCCCTGACCTTGCCTGCCCTGGAGAACGTTAATACGATTTAAAAAAAAAAAAAAGAAAAGAAAAAGGGATATTAGCCCCAAGGCTTGTGTTGCCCTAGGGTGACCATGAGATACAGAGCCATACAGGTTTTGGGAAAACAGGTTTTGGGAAGCAGTGAACTGCTGCTGATCAGTGCACGGCATGTCCTGTCTGTAGCGTGCTGCTGCTGGCCGGGTTGGACAGCTGTTTGGCTTTGGAAAAAGGCACCAGATGTTTAATGTCTGTCTATTCAATGGGAAATGGCACGAGGCTCTTCACTGCTCAACCCTCTACGGTATTTCCCTTATGGTTGCCTTGCTTCTTTTGTTCTTCCTTTGCAAACTAAATGAGGAGGGAACTTGTGAATTAATAGAGGAGGAGGTGTCAAAATTTCAATGATTTTTTTTGCTAGTATTTACTGAATTTGCAACACTTGTCACTGAGGGAAGTAGTGTAGTTACTCATAAAAGAGAAATCCTGTGACTTTTAATGTGAGAATTAGCGAGGCAGAAGGTTCTGGAGGAAACGTGCAGTTCTCACCACCTCAGGACGATCAATGAAGTTACCCTTTGTACCTAAGTTGTGGTGAGTCCTCTGCTTTCACTGTTAATGTCATTAGCTCATTTGCAAAGGATTCATTTCTTTTTACAAAAGTCCATAGCAAAATACTTGAATTTACTTCATAATTAGTTTTTGAAACTTACAGTCACTACTAATTTCTAAATATGTATTTGTGCTATTGATGGAAACCCTCAAAAAGCTTGGAAACCATACAAATCTCTTAGCTCTTCAAAATTAAGCTAGAAACCTTTGTCCTTTCTATCCAGACCATGTTATAGACTCAATGCTCTTTTGTCTTTGCATGTATTCATGTCTCCCTTGGTAATTTACTTCAGCAGCGCTCACCCGCTAAATTAATCTAAAATGAAGTTTGCAACCATATATCTGAAGTTTCCAGGCCTCAGAAAGTACTTGAATTGTGATATGGGACAAGGTTCAATTCAGTTACCTTTTCTAATACAAGTTTAGGTAACAGCCCTTCATAATTCTTTAGCCAATCATATCTATCTGTTTGCAGACTACCTATGATGTGGTTTCAGTTAATTGTATAGCACCCCATCAAGCTAGTAAATACAATTGTCCTCAACTTTTGATAGAATAGAGAAAGGCAAACAGATATGAATAATTTTCCTGGTATGACAGATGGGACCGCAGTAAGAGCATGGTCTTTATGTTTCATTTGCACGAATATGATACGGATCAGCATTACAAAATAAGCCCACTAGCACTGTGGATAAAGAGGAAGTCATTGGCAGGGCAAGGAAAAGAATTTATGAATACCATTTCTTAATCCTTCACTCTAACCACTAAACCCTATTGTCATTAAGAACTCAAAAATAGAGCGTATTGTTATTCCTAAACTGTTATAATGTGTTTTTATTCAAGGTTTACATCACATATTGTAATGTATTACAGAAAATGTTGACAAAGCAGAATTTCTTAAAGTAATGACAACCTGTGATGCGAAGCCTGCTTTATTTACAGTGTCTGTGACTCAGTGGACTGATGACACTGTCACTTGTAGGAAGTTATAAGTGGAAAAGGCTACAAATAAACCAAGTCTCTAGCTTTCCGGTCGTATGCAAGGGAAGTGCTATCTGGTATCAGGAAATTATATAACCATGTAAGCACATAATTTTTTACACATCCCTGAAAGCAATTTTGCCCCCTGTTGTCAATTTTGTATACATGGTTCTTTACTGGGACAAGTGAAATATGCATCAGATACAGGTAAATGTATGGTTGGTGAGTAAATTTCTGTAGGAGAAATACTGGGAGAAGTCTGACCCGGACCTTCTTTCACCATGAAGGTGTTTGGACAGATTCTGTCTTTGAAAAAGGAATACAGAATTCCTCTGAATGTGAAGTGAATGAACAATTTCTGTTCAGACAATGAGGAGTTACTTAATTAGTTCTCAAAACATGTCAGAGAACAGAACTCTCCAGTGTCTGCAGTAAAATGGCCTAGAACATCTTTAGTAGCTTATTTTCTGGTGATCTGCAGCATAATAGCTGTGGAGCAAGAAGATCCCCTAGTGTCTGTTAATAGTGGTGATTTAAAAAAACCAAACCAACCAAACAAACAAGAATCCCCCATTCCTGTGCTAATTAGTGAGTGGCATACTGCAAACCAGCAAGGTAACTATGGCTGTTTTAGTTAAGAAAAACGTGGTAAGCATGCAGAAAAGTCAGATATGGAGATAATCCTCACACAAAACTGAATATTGCATTTGAAAAAGATACAGTGAGTACAATATTAGTCTCTGTTGCTTTTAGATGTGGGAGGATAATTCATCCATTATGATTCTCGCTCATGAGATGGCGGGGCTCATAGAGAGGGCTTTAAACTAGGTTTGAAGGGGGTAAGGGATAAAACTAGGTGCACCAGAGATGAGCCTGGA
>JAVJGG010000061.1:9013990-9041130 GCA_035590195.1 Aviceda cuculoides | reverse complement strand
GAGTCACCATCCCTGGAGGTGTTCAAAAAGCGCATAGACGAGGTACTCTGTGCCATGGTCTAGTGGGCATGGATGACATTTGGACTTGATGATCTTGTAGGTCCTTTCCAACCTAAATGATTCTATGATTCAGGGAGCAGAGGCAGTCACAGGCCATATTTTTTCATTGAGTATTGATGAGATGTATTTGTACACATTGGTTGCGAGTGTTTTGGATCATTATAGTTATGCCTCTTGTGAAGTGTAGGTGTTTGCATTCCTGACTTTCACAGAGCTGGGAGGGCTTGGAAAAAACAGTTTCTGAGGTAGCTTATGTTGAATATGCGTGTGTATGGCTTTCTTTAGCAGAACCAGGAATCTTTGCCAAGCTCTTGTGTAATGAATGAGCTTGATGAAAGTAGAGGATGTAAAGGTTAAACAGAAAAAGGAAGGTAGATGAGTACACGTTTCTTGAAGGTTAGCTGTAGGGAAGTTCAGAGATTCAAGCATTAATCATTGGGTTCTGTGCATATTTATCATGGGCGATTATTGGGTACATCACTGCTACCTTTGAAGTGCTGTGTCCTCTCTCCTTCTTCACAATAACCCTGGACTGTATGTTTGTTTTCTTCCTTATTCTTCTGTGTGAAGATAAAGGTTGTGCCCTTCCTATAAAGGTCATGAAAAGGGTAATTTTCCTCTCTGGTTTTCCTTCTGTACCGCTAAATTACAGACACTGGGATGACTCCTCTGTAGAAGACACAGCTCCACCTCTAATTTCCACACTTACTATACACAGAAAATCCACTTTTCTGTTTCTCTGGGAGCTTGGGGAGGTTTCTTTAGTGTTTGAAAATGAAGTGTCATTTTCTCTTCCTCACGAGAGGACCCAGCTTGATCTTTTGGCTGCAGTAGGAAGGAAGGAGAGCAGTGCTGTAAAACATTCAGGGCAGGCATCGTAGCCTCCTGATGGATGTTTCCCAAGTTGTTGAGTCAACAGCACTATTCAGGATCATTGCCCGGACCCTGGGTTTGCATGGTTTCATACCTTCAGAGTGACTTTTCAAATTGGTTCTAAAGTTACGTAGCATGAATTTTAAAAAGATAGGGCGTAAACAGAAGCAGATCTGCTGTCCCTTGTCTGTTACTATCAGAAAAAAGGTATAAGTAGACCGTGGAGACCAGGAATTGTAATTAATTTTTTTCCAGGTTCTTTAGCTTTTACAGTTATTGAGGTGATTGTTATTGAAGACATTTTTAGACTTTCATCCTCTTGTAGGTTTTATCTTCTGTGTGTTTGGAGTCAGTGTGAGTGGGATTTCACAAGTATGTCTGTTGTTAGTGTTTGGACACCACATTTCTCAGACATTTCATTCTTGCTGTGCTTAGCTGTAGTGGAGATTTTATTTTCCTTCCTCTTTGTTGTCTCTTCTGTAGAGCTTTGGTGTGCTGTTTCTGCAGCGGTTTGTCACTTTGGTCTTTTCTTACACTAGGACTGTTTTCCAAGCAGTTCTGGAATGGCTAATACTGATTTAATTCTGACACTGTTGGTAATGGACACCTTGTTTAGATAGATTATTTGATCATAAAGCTGCAGAAAAGAGATATTTACATATTATTCCTTATAAAAGAAGTTCAGATCTTTATAGGGTTCTTTTTTTTAACATGTGTACACACTTGCAAATACTGTGTCTTCTAAACTATGAACTCTACAGGGTAGCCGGCTTGCCATTAGCTCTGTTTGCTTGTTTTTCACCACTAAATAGCAAACTAAATATTAAACTGGAAATGGAAAACAAAAATTGTAAAGGGAGACTATGTGATGCAAACTCTGGCTTCTGGGGAGGTGGAAGGAAAAAGAGAAGAAAATAAAATATCCAGATTTCTGAAATGTACAGGTAATCCCCTTGTCTGTTTGAATGTATTGTGGAATGTAAATTTCTATTACCTCATATTCCTTCGCCTTTCCAGCTGCCTTGCTTTTTATGACACACGCTGCATTGAAATGAAGAGTAAGCTTTGTGACTCCTCTAATCTTTTATTTCATATTTGCATATAAACAGTAGGTATACATCCCCAAAAAGGGATGCAAATATTGCATCTATGTCATAATTAGTATTAAGACATTTAAGAAAAAGGGAGGATGGATTTACAGTTCGCTATAAAACATATTATTGAAACAGCTATTTATCATTATAGATATTAACTCAAAGTTGTCACCAGCTGAGTGGTGTTTTTGGAGTTTGCATGCTAGGGATGAAAACAAATAAGCCTTCCTTTTGTCATAAGCTTCCTTTATGACAAAAATGGACTGTCTTGCTTTGTACTGTAGTCTACTAAGATATTAAATTGGATTTGCTTATTCATCTATGTAGCAGTTGTTATAATGTTTTCATCCATTTCATAGACCTATTACTAACAACAAAATGATGGTATGTTTAATACTACAAGGCAGACTGTCTTACAGTTCCTGTTCTCAAAACGGTGTAGGGTCAAGGAGACTCTTTATTCTTTAAATGCTTTGCAAGTTTGTATAAGCCTTACTTGGGTTTTCCTGGTTTTAAAAAAAGAATCTCATCGTCAAGGAACTTCATGTTCTCTTACAAATTTCTTTTAAGATGAAGTAACAAAAAATAGGTATCTCCCTAAAGGAATTTCTTTTCAGTTAAAAAAAAAATTCGTACAAGAATTACTTTTTGGTAGGCTTTTCCCCAAGTCTTGTTAGCTGTACAGATATCTAAGTAGGTCTGGTTATGCTGTGAAGATTGTGTTTCATGTCTTAGACTTTCAAACTGCTTACTGCCTGCAATAGACCTTTCAGACTTTGCATCTTGTAACATTTTTGTGGTGAAGTGTACTGGGAAAATACTCCTGCAAGATACACTTCTTTTATGCAACTTCAGTACATGCATAGTGGTGAGTGTGCTAAATTAATTTGGTTGTGTAGATCCACCACCCGGGTATAATGAAACCCTGCAGTGGGGCAGAGAGACAGTAACACCACTGTTCATTGTTTCTCTGTCCATTCCTTGGGAGTTCTCTTGTTGGTCATAACACCAATAGTAGTAAAAATGCACAGAGGATCTTGTTGGGTGACTTTGTAGTAGCATCCCTGTAGTCTTTGTTTTTCATTTGTGCCACTGGGATCTTGTTTGTCATGGCATTTGTATTAGGATTTGAATGGGAGAATCTTATGCTGCTCTGTACTGTCCTTGTGTGTTTCTGAAGTAGCTGCGTGCCGTCCCCCTCTGCTACATGAATTCTTACGGGGAAAATGGCTTTACTGTTCATTGAATCTCTAACTAAAACTGTTGCATTTTTCTGGAAAGCAACTCTGACATGTAGCAGGGTATGCCTATAACAGCTAAGCGAGCTCTGCCTCAGTGTGAGGGTAGGGGGAGAATCATTCCATTCTGATCTTTGCATTGCCTGCAGACTTCACATTGACATTTTTCTCCATTGAGGTGGCAAGGGACCACTTGCATCTGTTTATTTGATGACAAGTTTTGACAGCTGCAGATGGGGTGAACGGGATTTGACCTAGGAGCATACATGTGAAAGGTGATATAGTCTAGTGCCTTTTCTTTGGGCAAACTGCTTTACCATATGATGAACATTCAGCCAGTCACTCTTGATAAGTGTTGCTGCAAGTGGCCTAGACCTTTTTTTTTTTGTTTCTGTTCCTTTTATAATCAGGCAGGCAGAAACATTTGCTTTGATCAGTCATCTTTCTATTTTCTTCTTCCTTTACCCCCAGGTACCAGCTTTTATCATTTCCCACAGCTCCATGCACACAAACACTATAAACAAGTAGTAAAGTGTCTGAGTCATCAGATATAGTTCCTAGGGGAGTCCTGCAGAAGAGAAGTAGATCCTGACTTTTGCTGCCGTTGCTGTGCCTATGTTAAGAATCCCATGGCACTGATCTGGTACTCATTTATAAGAAGAAAAATTCATAACCAGATGAAGAAGTTCAGGAAAATTAGACTATTTGTAATCTTCTGGTGGGTCTTAAGGTGCCTGCTAAACAACAGATACATATATAGCAGTAACTGTTTCCCATTGGGTTTTAAAGCAAAAGCGGGAAATAACTGCTGTCATTAACTACTAAATTTGCATATTTATTATATTATGCCAATGAAGAGCAGGATTGTGAATAAACTAATGCTATAACTGACAAGGGATATTTTCTGGCTGGTGCCTTATGTAGAATCCTATTGCTGTGGCAATTGCTGGTTTGATGCCTTCCCAAATGTCGCATTTTCAAATAGCTTCTTCCAGGGAAGCATCCTCAGAGAATTCCCTCTAGATTTGATAGCTCCTGCCATAACGCAAATTATGTTTTTTGCCTCCATCTCTGCTCAGTGTTCTTTGTATTAGAAAACAGTATCCAAAGTCATTCATGGATGAAATACAGAAACATTCAAGGAAAGGTCCATAAAATGTTTATAGACTATCCTTCTTCCAATCTATTATTTGCTAAGTTAACCTTGCAAACTTATGATGCATATGTATTCCGGATGTTGTTACTTATTTCTACTGTTGAAAGAGAATTATCTAGGAGTGTAAAATAAAGTCTGCATCAACCCAATATAGTCTTAAAAAAAGTACTTTCTATATCCAGAAAGCATGAAGACAGATAAAGCACACTGATAGCACACTAGTGCAGCTGAAGTCAGATTTAACATCAATATCATACGGTCATCAGAATCTGGTGTACTGTAAATTATTACACCTGATCCTGACAGTTGTCCCCTGCAGCTTGTGGTCTTAAGAAAGTGATAAGAGCCTTTAAACAGACAGAAGTCCTTGGCTTGTAATAATTTTGTAATGGCATTGGAGTTTCATTGCCCATGGCAAGGGCATTGACTTAAAAAGAAATCTAGTGAAGTACGGGATGGATAGAAGAGGAAAAGGTAATAAATATATCATAACTGAGATTTTTCTGATGTGAGTTGAAATTTACATGTGGCAAATGGAGTAAGAACTGCAATGATAGATTTGCTACAGATTTCAAGAATTCCCAGTGTTGATGTTTATGTTGCTGGGAGAGGCCTATCAAAGGACATGGATGCTTTGGTCACCCATTTGTAGTGAAGTGATTTTCAAAGGCCAGCGCTTATATGACATCTCCCTGTCCACACTGCTACACACCAGATTGTCATGTTATCCATGTAGTGTGGAAAAAGTCAAGGCAACTCTTTTCAAGCCTCCTGTTTTGAGGGAAACACCATTCTATTATTATTATCATAATATTCATATCGCGGTCTAATAGACATTTGTTTCAGAGCTTGCTTAACCTATAGTGCCATCGTTGTTGTGTAAGAAGGGATGTTAAGTCATTGCCTAATGCTATAGCTGATAGTTATCCGTAACTAGTAGCACTAGTAGCTCCAAAACATACATAGCTACCTGATGTGATCTTCATATTCATCTTCAGGACCATCATCCCTGTCTGAGGCTCTTGAAAACTGTGCTGTTATTTACAAGAGCCTTCATGTGTCTGTGTGTGTGTGCACTCTCCAGACAGGTAAATTTTTGGTGAGTACTGAATATCACTACATAAATGCCCCCAAATAAGTTCTTACTTGTTACTGGGAAAAAAAAACCCTAAAATAATAAAATTGTGAAATATGTGATGTTCTAATAAAATTCAGGACTTCTTCCTGTTGTTTACTAGAAGTTTTTTAACTTGGAGGAATGTATCTATTCTACATAAAATATAAACCTGCTTTTATTATGTGAAATATGCAGCATTCACTATGACTAATAAATGCCAGAAAACAAACATACAACTTAACAGACAGAGGTGGGGCTTTGCCAACGCAGAGTAAACACTATGGAGTAATGTGCAGTCTGGCTTGATATTGCAAGTGCGTGCAAGCAGGCACTAGGAAGCATTGTTGGACTGTACTAATAAATATATGGACCACAGCTGTTTATTTATAACCTGAGGCAACAATATAGCTGTGAGAGCATTAAGCAATATATTACCTTATAATAATAAGCAGATTATTGATTGTTACAAGAGTTTAATGAGGATAGTGGAAGGAAGACAAGAAGGATACATATTGAGATTACTCTTAAGCTTTCTAGTTTGCTCTGTTTGAAATCCTGGTAGTAAAAAGACAGCACTGACTTTAGGATAATTGTTAATGAAACAGGATAAAATGGAAAAGATAGGAAAGAGTGAATTTCAGATCTAAAAGTAACAATCTCAAATATTATATGGGGCCACATATTTTATCTTTAATGGGATGATAAAAAATTAAGACTTCAGATTTAGTGCTATGAAATCATGTCTTTGTGTTCTAACCCAGTAAAAAGTTTTTATATAAATTTTGGAATTCTATATATGTCAGTACTTGTACATCAAGTTGGTACTGCTTTCAGTGCTACAGCTTTTGTATTTTTTAACTCTGTACGTTTGCACAGAAATAAATTTTTTTGAGATAGTACTCCTATATTAATTATCCTTCATTTGAGTAAATACCTCAAGCTCCTTGACTTCTGAGCGCACAGCTTCTAAGAACAGACATAGCACAAGAACTACATTAGAAATAGGCTGTTTGACATGGCAAAAGAAACTTTTTTAATGTATGGAAAGCACTGCATTATTAACTAGGAATGTGTTCCTGTCAGTAAAGGTCTCAGGATACTAAGCTTGATTAGGCAGAAGAAATCTTAACCAATATTCAGTTGATACTTATCTTCCAAGGGAAACCTGTTGGTACTGTAAGAGCATTGTGAAAGCATCTCTGGAGTTCAGACTTGAGTAAAACACCTATGGAGTGTTTATCCGTCATGCTGGATTTCAGAAATAAGAAGTGAGAGGAAATCCAAAAATACAATTAGTAGTATCTAAAGACAGTAAGTGTATGATATGCCTTGACTGCAAATCCAGCAGGTGAGAAATGTTTATTGAACTAGAAAATTATTGAGCACGAGAATGCCCTTCCTGCTTCTATTAAATCTGACATGGTGTGCCTGAGTGTTTGCAAGCAAATTACTTGATATTGCCAAACCCAAACATGTAAAAATTAGTCAGGTTCTCAAAATCATGTTCAACTCAACATTTTAAAGAAAGTTGATGGTGGGTTTTTTCCTTTATTTTGGGGGGATATGAGCTAATGTGCTGCAGACAGATGATCTTTCTAGGTTATTTTAGGTTATTTTCAGCCAATATAGGGATCTGAAACTTCAAAAAATAAAAGCTGAGATTCTTACTGAATTATTACAAAGAAACATGTTAAGGAACCCCCCCTCCCCAGAGGAACAGGTCTTGACATGTATATTGGTTAGCAATGGCTGGCATTCAACTAATTGGTTTATTTTTTTGTTTTATAACCTACACCTTGGTAATGTACTTAGGCTAACATTGTTTCTTCATCTAGATTGTAGTATTCAAACATTTTCCAGAAAATCTTGTTCGTTTAGTTTTGCAGCTTCAGGAATGAAAATTACCATGCAAAGAGCGTGTCAAGAAGCAAGGTCCTGGAATCTCAGTTTTAAATTTGTGTTGGTAGTAGGGAGTTTTAGTAGTACCCTACATGTGGGCAGACACGCTGTAGGATAATGCCATTTTCCTGTGGCTTACTTCTCTGTGACTTTGTAGTTTATGTGAAACAAGCAAACAAATAAATAAGAAAAAAAACCTGGAGCTCTTTCATTTCTCATTTTGCACATGTATGTTTTGTTTCTGACAAATTTATTAGAGAAGAAAGCAAGTCAGAATTTCTTAAGATTTGCTTAAGGTATACACTCAATGTAATCTGGTTCTAGCTGTAGTGAATTAATAGATATGAATGGCTTTTTCCAAAAACCTCATCTTGACAAAAAGATTTGGCAGCCAAAATGTGTCTATAGTACTAGGCTTCTAGGAGATGAAATACAAAAACACATCTGTTTTTTAATGCATGGATTCATGCATTCTAAAAGTTGAAAACCATGGATGTACAAAAGCTATGATTACTAGATCAGACTGGCGTTCTCTTTGAGCAAATAAGACAGACAGGTGTTAATGATATGAATAAAAATAACTTGTTAACAAGTAGATTCTTACAAAATAACCTTGTCCTCATTTATTACAAAGGACTTAAAGCTGTGTTTTCAAGTTGAATGGAATTTTTAGAGTAAAATTCCAGGTTGTTGTAGAAGTTGGGACTTTTGTTCTTTGTGTGACATTTTGTTCCAGTTTGCCAACTTAAAGACCAATAAGCAAATGGCTGCAAAACAACAGGGCTACCCAGAGTGTGAAACCAGTTCAGCAACCCCTTTAATATCATTGTATTTTCTTTAACAAAACTGGAACAGTAAGTGGAACTGCTATCAGAGGGTGCCGAAATAAGATTTTATTTTTCATAAATATTTTATGCTGGGTGTCAAGGGAAGAAGAGGTTATGTGCTTATTTCAGCTTAATTACATTCTTTGAGGAGGGTTTGGACAGATGACCTCCAGAGGTCCCTTCTAAAATAAAATTTTCTCCGTTTCAGTGCTTGATGTATCAACAAAGGATGTCCGTATGTGTGAAACAAAGTGAAATCCTGTTTCTGTTATCTTTGCAGACAACAATATGCACAAGTAGGAATACTGTAGGAATATTAGGGAATGTTTTGTTGCCTCCAGAATACTTCCGTACTTGCACATTAATGTATCAGAACTCATTAACGTATCAGAACTCATTAACATATCAGAACAGTTCATGGAGGTCCAAAGAGGACATGCATAGGCCACACTCCTTGATGTAGTTCCCAGCAATTGTGGTAGGTTGTGCTGGCTTTCATTCATTTGTTTATTTAGCCTTTTCAGGGTCTTCCCAGTTCAGTATCTGTTTAACAAAGTATATTATTGACATTCATCTGCTTCATTATCCCTTACTCCCAGACCATGGAAAGATACAATCCTAGGCACTTCTGCTCAACCTGCTGATGGGCTTTGATAAAACCTTCCCTTGGTAGTTGATGTCCCTCCCTTACAACCCCTTGCTTACTGGAGGACTTGTCACAGAATATGTGCATCTGGAATCCAGGTTTTATCATCATTTATCTTGGACAGAGTATGTATCTTGGAGCCTGAAAGTCTTAGGTTGTTTTTTTGTTTGTTTGTTTCTGATGAAATTCAGCAAAATGAAGTGACTGGCAAAGTTATTTACTTACTTGAGAGTTGTATGCATATGAATATTTTACTGAATAGCAATGTGAAGGACAGTATAACCAGTTGCCATGTGACATAGTTCTCTAGGTGGTATATGAATATGAAATTATCTCAGTGAGCTAAGGTTACTTCTTTTTCTTCAACATGTCAATAAATAGAAGTATTACATGTGCTTAGAGCTCTAATGTGATTATGTCTCCACAGGATAGCAGGATTTAATGTGTTGCATAGAAAGTTTAACATATAGTATTATGCTTTTGCTTACTGTATTTGCAGCCACTGTTGGTGTGAAAACTTGAGCTGACACTAAAAATAACTTGCATTTCATTTGTATTTTAGAAATGAAAAAAGTGTTAATTGATTGTCATGAAAGAGGTTTCACAGTCAATGAGGAGCATTGTAGAAGCATAATTAGTCAGATGATGATCTAGCATATGCAGGTAGAATCCAACAAATTTATTAGTGTGTCTGAAACAAGTTAATTTGGCCACCTTAATCTGTTTCATATAATCTTTATGACAAAGAAAGTAACCTAGTTTGATTTTAGTGTCCAAGAAGCCAAGAGAAATTGTCATTATTTAAAATCAAGAATAGTTCAAATCAGTGAGATAATATAAAAACAGGGCCTTGCAATATTATTTTAACCTCATTTTTCCCAGGAATTTTGTAATTTTGTTGTGATCATAAGCAGTCTTTAAATTGAATTAGAAGTGAAGTCCCAGATTAATGTGTCTTATTGCATCCCTTAGGCTTTTTCTTTTTTCCATATTGAATTCTGATAGCACTATATACTGACAGTTCTTGTATATACAAAGGAGAAAGCTGTTTGGAGGGCAGTGATTAGGTTCATCCTAATGGAAGGCGGCCAAAATTACTTTTGCCTGAGTTCTTGCCCTGTAATTCTCAGAGACCTCAGTGATACTGCAGGTCAGTCTCTGTTCAGATGAAAAGCACAATGTCTGAAGATGGGCATTTGAAAACACAAATGTGTAAATATTTTTGAAACATTGAAGTCTTTATGCCAGCATTTGCTTTCAGAAGTGCCATCTTGCACACGCAGATCCATTTTCTTCTCTCTCCTTGCAATGTAAAAATAACCAGTCTTAAAGAATTGCAGATACTCTGTTGTAGGACTTAAGTAAGCTGTAATCATCGGACAAAATAACCTGCAGTTAATCACTTTTATTCCTGTTCCTTTGCTCTGTAGCACAATGGGTTATTGTAGTTATTGACCATCTCAAAAGGCATTGTTCTGACACCGTGCCTCTCTCCCGGTACTCAGGAGAGCACTGATCCTGCGGTAGCTTTTCAAGTGTGGCTGAGGCTGGCAGCTGTGTTAGGATGTGTAGCTGTTTTCCATGTTGCATAACATCGTCATTGTTTGCTGAGACTTTTTCCCAAGGAGTCCTGCTTTGACTGAAGCACTTAAATGTGATGGAATCACAGAAATTAGTAGGGATAGCTCATGCTCACCTGACCTTGGAAACCTAGTCAGTTATGTACTGGAACAGAATGAAAAAAAAACAAGTGTTTGTCATGGGAATTTTAAAAATTGTTGTAAAAATACTTGGCAAATCTCTTTTTTCCTAAGATAGGAAACCATCTTCTACCATTGGTCCTCCCAAAATCTTCCATTAGGTAACAGATGCAGAGGACTAAAAGTGAAGGTGGTATGTTTGTATACTTGATAAATACTCTGACAGACACAGATTTTGAAAAAATTTTGTGCAAATGTTCTGGATCAGCCAAACTGTTCTGCTACCCTTTCAGAAACCATATATACACACTGTCTTCCAGAGGTGCTGCCTTATTTTCTCTCTTCAGCCTTCAGCTGGATGGAATTGTGGGGAGACTGAGAGTACATTGGCTATTGGCACAAAAATAAATGAGTCAGGCTACAAGTTCTTACATCCACAATTGTGGTGAAAAATAGGTTTTCTTAAAGAGGAACAAAGCTTGTACAATTTCTCTGTATGATCAGGATGTACTCCGCAACAGTGAAATGTTAACACTTCCTGTTGCTTATAAAATCTGTGGCTTGTTTTGACTGTGTGTTTCAGTCTTTTGAACAAATGCTTTTGTTCCGCAACTGACTCAATTATCCAGATTTCTTTAGTTAAATTATACTACCTGGAATGGAAAGAAAAGGAAGAGTTTACTGAAAATTGCTGTCTGATGGAAGTGAATTATCAGATCTACTTTTCTTGAGACAAATGTTGATAAGAGCTTCGTAAAGATTTTTACAATTTGTAGCTCATTGACAAGTTTGATCAATACCAGTGTGGAGGCTTTCAGCAGGGCCTTTCTGCAAAGATCGTTCAAAGTGTGATAGCTGATAGATATGTCTGTGGTGTTTGTTGTGCTAGATGGCAATGTTGAAGAGGCTCCCTGTGTCTTAGACACTGGTATGTTTAAAAAAATGCATGTGTTGAACATAAGTATGAAAAGGGCTTTTTCTCATGCTTGCTTCCTTCATGTGCCTACATTTTCAAAAGAAATCTCTGTTGCTCTAGGACAGAGTGTACTCTGTGTTGTGTGGCAGCGATAAAGAGGAACAGCAGTCAGTCTCACACTTAACAATCCAACCAGATGATCAACATGCTTTATCAACTGATTTCAGCTGCGGAGCACTCTTGAAAGGTAGGGACTTCTTTGTCTTTCAGAGGAAGTATTGTAAGCCTGTGAACCAAACTGATCATCTGCTCTATCTTAAGCAGAAGAAGGTATGGTGATCTGCAGTGTATTCAGTATCTCAAAGCAGTATTTTGCTTTCTTGCTCTCAGTTAAAGTGGAAAACATGCTGTTAAGAGTGAAGTCAAAAGCATATGATGAGTGCAACTCTACAATCTGAAGCATACCTCACTGGGAGTTTCTTTTTGTTAACACACAGTGTAATTTATGTATAAAGATGAAGGGGAGTTCTAATTATGCATTTACTGAATATGACATGTTATAAGATCATTGACAGCTAATTAGAAACTTGCAAACTTGTTCAGCATTCAAAAACCTTTTGTAATCAAATATAAATTTCAAATATACGCCTTTGTATCTAACCTTATGTAGATTCTGTTTTCAGTGACCTTTAATAAAAAACACACCAGAACTTTAGAGGATTCAAAATGTTGACTAGTTTTCTCTTGCACTAATTCCTTTGGAGTAAGCACAAGACCTTTTAGAAAAAGTTCAACAGTTTAATTCACTAACCAAACATACATACATAAATATATAAAAAGGATATTGATATCCTTTTAAAGGATATATAGGAAGGATGGAAAGGGTACATAGGAAAGGATATAAAAGCATATATATCTCCTTTATAAAGGGTAAAGTTATTTTCTTTTTATCACTGTTCTGTAGCTTATATAAGATAGCCTTGCTGTCTTACTCTGGTTCTTGGTTTGAGGTGGCCATTCCTTATTTTCCCAACTGTCACTAAATAATACTGTAGGTGAAAACTTCAGAAGAAGTGTACAAAGACTGAGGAACCAATTTCCCAGCCCTCAACGTGCTACTTTCAGCTTAGAACTAGAAAACTTTTGCTGCTTGAATGGCTCCTGCTGTTAAGAAAAGCCAGCACCTTAGCTGCTTGTCAGCCAAACAAAGTATCTTGGAAGATTTTGGCTAATGGTGATACCTAGTGATGTAACTATGGTGTGAACGAAGGAGTCATGGGTTTTGACCAATTCTGGGTGAAAATGCTTGAATGAATTAGTTGACACTGCAAAATTCACAATATGATTATTTGAAGAATGTATTACCCACATTCTGAAGTGACGTAGTATTACTCTGTATGCAAGACACTGCAAATAACTTAGCAATTTGTCCAAAGCATATTATGAAATGTGTTCAATAAAATATTCACATAGCATTTGATTGGCCTTAGTTCAGGATAGTAATGTCCTAATTTACAAGTAGGGTAAGGAAATAAAATGACTTCCACATGTTTTCGTTGATTCTAAATATTAGGTATTAAATTTTTCCAGTACCTTTGCTACTTTTACACTGTGCTTAGTGAAATTTAATGTCCAGGAGCAGAGATGATGACAGGCTGACATTTCTGAATACAACCCTTCCAAAGAGTTTGATACAAGGTCAAGTAATCAAATTAGGATATTTCAGAGGATTACTAAGATTTTAATTTCTTCCTCCTTTGATGTCACTTAGAAAGTGGCTAACAATTCCAGCACATCAAAATGTTTTTGAATAATGTTTCTGAAGGCTTTTAGAGTCTTAATTTGAGTGAAACTTTTAGTTCTCCTTTGCAAAGGCTGTAAGACTATTCAAACTCATTAGGCTTTTTTACTAAAAAGCTTTCTTTGATAAATGGTTATTTTTATCAAGACTTCTAAGTGCATTAAAATGCATTAGTCACATGTCTTGTTCAGTACTCATCACTGAAATATTAGCTACTCAGGGCTGAGGTGATAAAAAGGTGCAATGCACTTGAATACTCAGTAGTACATTACTCGCTGTCATGGTACCGGTTTTCAGGGAGAGTTCAGTCAAGGAAAGTTCAGTCTTTGAAAAAAGATCTACCAGTCTATCATTTCTTCTTCTTTCTTCTTTATTAAGCCTCTGAATGTGGAGAGCTGGCTGGACAATTCCCCCGACTATTTCTGGGCATAGGTGTTAATTTAAGATAATTTTATTGAATCTAAGTTGACACCATCAGTGTCTGAATTCCCGAGAGCCTCCTGGAAACTTAGCTTATCTTGTTCCCTTCTGTAATGCTTCAGTGTCTCATACTCTAAGAAATCCTATGCATAGTTGGAGGCCTGTTAAGTTTCTGCACTGAAAACACTGGACATAATTTAGTTTTCTGGTAGCATTAAAGTAATGAGTCAAAGATGAGCAAAAACATTGAAGAAAAGGTTCTCTGAGTTCCCCAGCTGAGAAATAAATGGTACTGAGGGATGTGCTCTATATTTGCTAGTTTTTTATTGTGTCAAAGAATGCAGATTTCAGATGTGGTTTTTTTTTCTTTTAGCTTGACTGTTCTTGCTAATTGAGACACTTTACAATGAAGCCTTTTTTCCCCTTACCTGGCAAACGCTGATGTGCATTTTTAAAAGAAAACGAGTGGTTATGATTTGTTTAGGCAAAGTCTTTCCTACTTAGCTTTTCTCTTTAGCCCATAAGGCTGTAAGTTCAGAAGGTAAGAAATAAACCTTATCATTAATTAAATATTACATTAAGGATTTGTATAGTCAATGACACTTCCAGAACTGTGTTTTTCCTTACTGGGATACAGTTCTAGATACCTTCTGTCTGTATCAGGGTGAGAAGATATTTATTTCTCTTAAAATAAATTAAATTAAAGAGTCTTTAAAATTAAAAATTGATCACATTTGCCAAATCATTCCCTTTAAATATGTTTAGTATTTTGTAATAAGCAGTAACATTCACCAGTTAGTCTGTGGTGCATTAGAAGTACATAATGAATGTGTACTAACACTACTATTGTGAGTGAACTATGACATGTCATTTTTAATATTATGCTGAAAAAATCTGAGTGCTGCCATCAAGCATCAGCTTGATCTTTGTGTCATTAACAGACCTTACTTAGGATGTCATTCATTCAGGGTTAATGGGAGGAATAATTAAATAGCCTTTGTGCAGTGGTATTTGAAATGGTAAGAAGCCACCAGTGAGCTGTGGGAAAGTCAGTTAGAATTTACACTGTACCTGATAGATGAAGGTTTGCACTGAAATGTGTGCTTGAAGCTCTACTTTTGCTCAAATTTGGGGCAGAAAGTGAAGACAGCCAGTGGAGAATGAGAGAAGTCATGAGTAGTAATACAAAGGATTATCTCCTCAGGAGAAATGGGGATCTTTCCATTGTAAATAAGCAGTTTTACAGCAAAGAAATACTTGGATTGAACAATCAATTGCTCCAGCTAAAGGAGCCAACTAATTCCAATTTTGGCTAGTAACTTAAAAAAATGAGGTCAATCTCTATCCTCCACACTGCAGCCACGGTTAACTGAGATTTGATTGTAGAGCTGGAAACTGAACCTCTGTCAGATCTCTGATTCTGTCTTGACTGTGTTGTCTGGTTTACAGCCAAATACAGTTTTTCTGCTAAGGCTATGTCCTAGTTTCAGAACAATAACTTCACTATGTTCAGTCCCCAAGGGCAGTATCTACAGCAGATTTAATTAAAACCGGGAATGCTAATCAGCAGGTCTTCCTGTAACTGTGAGATTTCTAAGACCTTGACTCCAGTCACTGTCCCAAACTCAAGTGGCTTTTGCCTTCTAACATTGTGGGAAACATTGAAATAATGCTCCTGGATCACAGATCCAGGAGTCTGCAGTGCCAATGTTCCTTAAACTGAAACTTCTGAACAGCGGCCACTTCATTCAGGGATAGCGCATCTTGGAATACCTCAGAGTAAGGGTTGCATAACTGAATTCTGTAACAAGTACCCCTCCTACATTTGCAAAACATAAAATAACAGCAAGACTTTTTACTGATGAATATGTGTAAGAAAGACAGAAAGGACCTTGAATAATTTAATGCCCTTCTTTGCAATGAATTAGATCACATCTATACGTTATAGCAGATACCTGTTTCAAGGGCATCTCTGTTGCCCTTATGGCCTGTGCAACTGGATTTTCTTCCCAGAGTGTGTATTATAGGAGGACGGAGAAGTAGACGCGCACTTAATAGCGAGGAAGTAGGTAAATGTCCTGAAGTGTGGCAGTTGTGACTAATAGTTGAAGTCAACATGGGGAAGAATTATTTACTTTGCTGCTTTAAAGAAAGAGGAGAGGAGCAAGGAAGAGGGAATCAAGTGCAGATAGTAAGCAGTAAATGTAAATGCTTCAATTTGCATTGCTATAATGTTGTCTCAGAGTACGGAAATTTGATGGGTTATATTTTACTTCCACAGGAAGTTTTGTGTTTATATTTAATTTCTAGGAACCTAAAGGCAAAGCAAAGCAATTAAAATGTTGGAGACTTAAAAATAAACTTCAGAAGCTTCAAGTAAAATACCTTTAGCTGATTAGTGGTACAGTGCATCTTTAATGAGAAATAAATTAAGATTGCATTATTTCTTAGGAGGATAAGGAGAGGCATTAGATACCTGCATTGATAATAGAGGGTTTAGAAATAATCTAACACTATGAGCTGCTTTTCTAGAAAAAAATAGGAAACTGCTATATGGCCTAATACACAGATAAGAAAAGCAGTGAAACAAATAAATTTGTAGAAGTCCTTTCACTAAAAAGCTTATTGCAAAGTGAATTTTAACATAGTCCCATTACTCTTTTGATCTCTTTACACTCATGCCTTTGATATGTATCCGTGTTTCTCTATTTTTGTCAAATCGTTAGTCTGTCTTGAAGTCTGATTTTAATGCAAACTAATTTATATAAAAAGTGCAGGCTGTAAAATTTAGAGTTAATTTTGAATGACCCACATATAAAATACTACCTCCTGTATTTACCCACAGCAAGCAAAATTCTATTAAAAACAGGGCTCAGAAATACACTTTACGAAATATTTCTTCTCAGTTATCCTATTGTGGCAGTGTACCAAATGAAGGGAATAAGGAAAGTCCTTTGATTGGGAAGATTGGCAGCATTTATGTTTTTAAATCAATTGAATTTTAAATATGCATTTATTGTCTGGGTTAGATTGCAACACAGTGAAAAGGAATGCTGTTCTCTAAACAATAATTGGTCTATTTCAGCTCTCAAATTGGGTCACAGTAACAGACAGCGTTCTCCGTTCTTTTTCTCTCTCTTTTTCCTCGCTTTCTTGAAAAAGTGATTGAAGCGCTAATCATTACTGCTTTGAGGCAGTGTACTCATAAAAATAATATTTTTTGTGAAGGCTAGATCCTCTTCCTTACCCCTGTTTTTGATGGTATTGTATTGCAAAACACCTTGAAGAAGAACGTAGAAATCTGCAGTCTGAACAAAATATGCTGAAATGCACCAAATGAGTACAGCAATCCCAGTTATTGCTGGAATTTATTTTTGGTAATGAACACTTCACCTTTTGTATGGGACTGCGGTAAAATGAAATAAATTAGAATGATTAATCTTACACTATTTTACAGTCATATTCCTAAACATGCTTTTTAGTCAAAAAATAAGGACCGGGGTGGGGGTGGGGTGGGGTGGGAATTACAGTACTGGTCTACAAAGCTCACGTGCTACATCATTACTTTTTTCCAGTTACATCTCACATTGCTCTGACAATTAAATAGGTTGGGTAGAGTTTTGTAGAAGGTCATAGCTGTTAAGTGATGAGTCAAAGCAGGAATGCTTTGGATCAGCCTGCTTTTTTACTGAAGTATGCGCACACTTAAAGGGGTATGATGGGATCCGTGGAGCTGTAAGGAAATACTCCGCCCTGGTTTGAACACCGTGAACATCAGGGCAATTGGGGAACCTACCTGTATAGTATCTATAATGTATAATATTAACTAGTATTTATGTTGTTGTTAACAGTGAAAATTTCTTGACGTTGAGTTGCCATGAGTATCCACATTTGACAAATGCCGTAGACCAGACTGGGCCACTTGCCAGCAGGGAACTAGTCAAATAGCCTGCAGGAGCACCCCATCCACCCAGAGCGTCAGGGAGAGGATGGTGCCAACTTCCAGTGAGGAGGGCAGCCACTAGCACATCACGGGTTGCTTCCCAATTGTTTAATTTCATTCTCATGTCTTTATGTTCTTTGATGTCTTCCAGTTCACATGCTGCTGGATGGAAGGCGACTTCGTGGGGTGAAAGCTCAGGCCCTGACCTGTTGACTTCTGCCCTAGCCTTACTGCACTGAGTCTCACCCATCCTATCTTAGATTTAATGTATAACTTGGGATAAGCCCACAGGTGTGGGAGAGCTGGTGGCAGAGAAAACAGAGAAACTTCACAGACAGTGAGTATATTTATGATGTTTGTATCAGCTCCCATCCTGCTCCTGCTGTGGTGGAGGGCTGGAATGAGACCTGGTGGGAATGGTGACTCCCTTTTGCAGCTTGGAAAAAGTGAAGGAGAAAGAGGCAAAGGGAGCGGCTGTGGTAGAGAAGTCTTCCCATCCCAGCTCTACTTCACTCTCACTGTGGAGTGGGGGTGCACATTAATTGCGAGACCAATGGAGGGCAGAAGAGGTTGGGTACCTGGATGAAATGTGCTTCAGTGGAATTCAAGAACTGTGAGAGTAGGAATCTTGGTAAACCCAAATCAGAAAGTGCTCATAAGTGAGGAACCTGAGGCATTATCATCTTTAATTAGGGTCTGGATTAGAAAGAATGGGTTTAATGCATGGTACTCTACATTTCTGTGCAAATGTGTGTGTGTACTACTCCTACTGCACGCTTCTCACAAATAGAGCTGCTGCTGCTGCAAATTCTCTACACAGCTGATGATCTGGGAAAAGGTACATTTTCTATGGGAGGGAGGAAGTGCTTTCATCCCAAAGACATCCCAAATCAAGTAGTAGTGCTGACATTGTTTAGACTCCAAAGATACAAAAGATACCAGGCTCAATAATAAGTGTCTGGATGCTTATTAGATTATCATGTTGCATGTAACCAAATCTGTGACTGCTTTTCAGCTTTAATTGTCCTCTTTGCACATAACAGCATTTTCTGTCATTACAGCGCAGAGCTGAATGGCTGAGAAGACTTTCGTGTTGCTGCATATTTAGGTTTTGTTTCACAATTGGAAATGAAAATATTTAATGTGAAAAAATATGAGTAAGAATGTTAACCAAGATTTTTAGAGTAAAACACATATCTTTTAGCATGTTTTTTATTAGGCAATTTCTGAGGTGAATTTCTGTAAGCAGTAGGAGGCCTGCTGCCAAAGGACACTTTGGCCTCTTTGGAGTGAGTATAGCTGGTCTAGAAGCTCAAGTTTGAGGCATTTTGTGCCTGTGATGATAGACCAAGAAAAGCAAACATGACCCTTGTTTTGAACAGTTTAAAAGTCCCATGATTTTTTTTTCCTACCACAAATCATCTAAACAACTTGAACAGCCACACTGTTTAGAGAGATTATAACTTGTAGTAGGCCTAAGTTTTGTCTTCTTTTGGTTTATTTTACCTTTTCTGCTATATTGAGTCTTTTTTTAGGATGAGTTTAATTTGTTGCCTTAGCAAAAATAGGTGCTTCCTGAAGGGTGGGTAGCAGGTGCTGGGAATGATAATACAAGCTATGGTTAGTATTGGGAGCAATGATCAGAGGAAGAGGTTAAAATAAATGTTACAATCACATAAAATGTCTAAGGTTTGAATTCAAGTACAAGTTTCTAGTTACATAAGCATAAATTACGGATTAAAAAACCCTGTCCCACAAACCTTCACAAATCATAAGCAGCTGTAACATCAGCATCCAACCAACTGTTTTGTTTTGTTTATTAGATGGTTGTCCTGGACACCCAGAGCATGGCTATTCCCTATATTTATATTAGGTAGCCTTCTTGCAAAAAAAGGATTTTGGTGATTCAGAACAGTCAGGTGCAACCTCCTCCAATGCCCAGTGGCTTCTATGACACACTTTGGCCTTCCACCTCTGTGGAGTAGGAGGTAGGTATGGCTAGAGGTAGACAGTGCCTCCTCCAGGGTTAGCCTGACCTTAAGTAAAGGTTAGGAATCTTGTCTAAATCAGTGGATCACCTAGATTATCGCAGTAGTCAGTAGAGGCATCTTCAGGGGCAATTCAGTCCATCTAGTTTACACATCTATTGCAGGATAGGATGAATTACCTGCTGGAGTTAAGGATCTCCATACGTAGAGGAAGGAATCTAGTTGACCAGACCGAACACCAGCTTTTACACACACAGCTGCAGTAAAGTGAGGTGGTGCCAGCTCCTCCTCATTGGTTACGACAGCCCAAGACTTGGAATTCATAGAAGGGTAAGACTAAGTTCAGCTCGGGCTTTGTAAAAAAACAAAAGACAGAAGAATCATTGTCTTTATGCTCTGTACCCTGTTAGCACCCTCTTGGCTTCACTGCTTGTGGTGTGCTGGAGGAACCATGTTCTTCTGCGGTAATATTATCTTTGTTTTGCATGTATCCAAATGAAAGTCACTGGTTTCCTAGCTGGTGTGCTGTTGACGCATTATTCAGAAAATTTCTGGATAGGTAGGTTGCCATATGTAGGACTACTGACCTCAGTTCATTAGAGCAGTATGAGATACCTTCCTAAATTTCTATGTCTATTTATATGGAAATGGGTGAGAAAAATTTGAATATACATAGATAATGCCATTAACATTCGTTTAAAAGGCCACACTATTTTTTTAACAACACTATACCTTTCTAAAGAATGTTCAAGAAAGATAGGGGCACATTTAGAAGATGGATGTTTCAATTGCTGACTACCCAAAAGTGACATAACAACACTATAATTTTTAAATAGGATGAGGCTTTAATGGGTCTCCTAGAGGAAAAAAAAAAAAAGCTGTTTATTAGTAGAAATGTACTAAACTACCTGCATCTGACAAAGTGCTAATGGAGGAAATTACTTCTAGAGAAACAAATGAAAATGTCAATTAAAAAGAAGTAATGGCTCTCTGAGTTGTGGCTTGGTGGTGTTTGGTTTTTTTTTTTTCTGTTCTTAATAGAAGTGCTGGGTATGGTTTTTTGTATTGCTTGAAAAGCTTTTGGTTTGTCTATCTTGCCTTAGCTCTGTGTTTGTGGGGTTTTTTTTTGTTTGGTCGGTTGGTTTTGTCATTTCCCCCCTCCCCCGCCTTCTGTATATGCTGCATCAGAGTTGGATTTCATTTAGACTGGAGGCTAATTTAATATTCTGGTCTAATGCTTTTTCTGTATTATATGTTTTATTTTTTCCAAATTTTTTACAGGGCATCCTCCAATGAAAAGGTGTCCAAGAGCACGGTGCCTGCATTCATCAGCTTTGACTTGCCTCATCTTCAGATGACTGAGTAACAATTAATAAAACCCCTGGATGTTGGGGAGAATGGGATTAGAATGGGTGCAAACAACTCGGGAGTCTTTGTTCCCTAATAAGAGGAAATAATTTTGATTGCTCAGTATCTAAAAAAGCTAAATAATCTAAAAAGAACTTTTCCCCAAAGCCCTGCACATCTTTCATTGCTAAAGTCCTCCTGGTTGTAAGTAAGTCTGCTTTTAGCTGTGTGAAGCTGACAGCATCCATTGTCCTTTTCAGCTCCCCCTGGAATAAACTTACGTGTAGTGGATGTGGAAGTTGCCACATGGCTGCTTTGCCTTCTGGGCGAGCAGAGCTCCAGCAACAGATTCACCTCTTGGGCTTCATATGCCCGGCCATGAAAAGGTTTCTTGTATTTACTGGGTTTTTTTAGTAGATGTCTCATATTTGCCTAAGAAATTTGCCCCTCTGCTGGATGTGATTTTGGTAGTGGGTCATGGCACCTGAGACTGGCATGCTGGCAGCCTAAACTACCTGGCTTTGCATTTCCATACCTGCCAGTGAAGTGATATCTCCTATGTCGGCATAGAGTAGGAAGAGAAAGAAGTTCCTAGTAACTGTAGAATATTAGTGAAGTGGAAATTCTCTCTTTACAATTTTCTAAAGCAAACTAGCATTTCTACATGGTGACTTTTTATCATGAAGTACTAGGTAATGTTAGCGTTTGCTTGGCAGGCAAGCTTTCTGATAACTAATGTATGTGTAAATGTTTCCCTTGCTTTAAAGGATATTGCTGTGTTCAAGTGGTAGTTGCAAAGAAGGCTTAATGAGGGCATTAAGGAAAAAAGCTTATTCACAGCATTAACACTAGCTGAAACAAAGATGTGGTAGCCTGCAATGGCTTGTACAGTGACATACATAGATGGGGGAACTGTGCATTTTTAAGCAGTGAAATGTTTAGTTTTTAATGCTTTGTATAGTTGCTTATATTAGATGTGTCTCTAATTATTTGTTCTCATAGCAGAATAAAAACAGCTCCTTGAAGATAATGTCTGGAAAAACCAGGCACTAGAAAACAAGTTGTTGTGCTGAGGTAAGGGTAAGAAAGCAGTCACTGAAGCAGAGTGAACGCGGGACGTTCGGTCTCCAAACAGCGATGGTGGAAGAGACTTTTATCTCTGCCACTGCCAATTCCCAATATAAAATGTGATTAAGTTTTAACAAGACACCAAGTGTTTATTTTCTGTCCGTAATATCCAGAAGTTGAATACTGTAGTCCTATCAAAATATTGCCTCTATTAAAACTTGCAGGATTAGATGCTGGACCCAAATGAACTAAAGGCAAGCCATTCACAAACAGTGTATTCAAGGCTGAATGACCTTTTCGGAAAGATTTGGAAGTGTGTTCTTCAGTTCTTTACACTGAAACTGGCAAACCAAGATTGATGTCAAAGACTTTTTTTTAGTAATTTGCCTCCTGTTCATAGGTCTCCACCTCAGATTGTATTTAATTATGTAGTATTTGGTTACTTTCACAGGTTACTGTGGTGTGCTAATATGAATTTTCCACATTTAATAAGAGTCAGCAGAGGTTATCTGAGCCTTTTAGCTGCCCGCAGGAAACCAAAATGGATTGTGGTCACTTGGATTTTTTTCCTCTTTGCCCAGCCCCTTGAGTCCACAGAAATGCATGAGGACTCACTCTCCATTTCATCAGCAGTTTGAACTTCTAGTGACATCTTGCTTTAAAGTCAGTCATGTACTGACAGGGACAATTATCAGCCCAGCTGGAGATATAAAAATAATGTCCTCAACATCAAAAGATGTTTTTTAAAATTATAATTAGTGTCTCCATGGGTGGATTGTTTCATAATTTAACATAATCTGAATTATTTTTCTCTACATAAACAAGATGAGGCACTGTGACCACAAGGACCTCTGCCATCTCAAATTAGTTAAGGCATCAGTATTAATTCTGAATTAGCTAATTATGCTAAGAAAAGTGATCAAACAAAATTTGTCATTTATGCTGGTAAAAAAGCACATTCCTATTTTAATTTTTTAACACTTTGCTTCATACCGTAATGTCCAGCAACACACTATGGTTAAAAATCCTTCCCATGATTGTGTTACATAAATGAGGATGTGTTTTCATCTGAGTTACATGATTGCATTCACTTCATATGAATGAGAAATTGGGTGGAAGTTCTGAGTTGTCATTCAAAACAAGAAATGTTTTGAAACAATGTGCATTGCAAGGGAAATAGATTTTATTTATTTTCCCACTATCTTAGATTTTTGGATGCCAAGAAGTTTAATATGTGTGCCAACTTAGACTACGCTTGTCAAACTAAGGCAATGGCAGAATGAACAACTAATGAAATGCTGGATACCCCTTCCTATTTTGGGCTAGTGCAGGGAATTCTTAATTCACTGAAATGAGGCATGGGCTCAAAAAGGTCAAAGTACTGCAAGAGGTCATTTCCTTATTTCAGCTAACATTATGTTCATCAGAATGTCATCCAAGCTACAAAGTAATAGTTATGCACACAGCTTACTCGTCTCTGACATTTTAATTTGCTTCCTTTTGAAAATTTGCAAGGTGAGAACCAAGATAAATGTTTTCCATGTTTCAGATGTAAAACTCAGAGAATATTTTTCTTCATCCTGTGAAGTTAATCACAGTTGTCATCAAGTCTTTAAGAATATATCTGGGTTTTTCTACTTTACCATCTAGTTCAATAGACAGTAACAGAAAGTACACTACTTAGTCATTACCTGTCGTCATGACAGGTAAGACAGAAATCTAGGCAAAAGCCTACATAACGTGTAGCTCCACAACACTGTTGTTACTCCACAAATCCTATACAGGACCAGAAGGCATTTAATAAAAATCAGCAGCCCAACTTTACTGTCTTATAAACTGAGGACTAATCTGGTAATATTTTTACACATGAACACAAGATATTCTCAGAAATCACTAAATAAAGAAAGAATTCAGGATATAAGGAAACCTTAATTTTTTTTTAATTGAACTTCAGCTTTGTACTTATGGGATATTTTCATGACAAAATGCCATAGAATTTCTTAGGGTGAAACGACACTTGAAAAAAGAATTTAAAAATAAGAATTAAAATTATGCTTATATAAACATTTCTTTTGTATATTAGTACACTGTAACCCTGAAAACAAAATTTTAGAACACTGTATACCACTACTATTAGCATTTTCATATTTGTGGACAGACTTTCTCCCAAAGTTATGTTTCGATCTCCCAAGCTTCATATATTTAGTTAAAATTATATCCTTTAATAAACAGGCATATTAAAAAACTGTTTAAACTTTTCCTCCATTCAGCTTTGCAATATTGCACCAGAGCTGAGAGCATATTCCATGCTCAGATTCTCTCAAGTCCTTCTGCTGAACTTTTTCAGCCTTATGATGTAAACTGACTTAAAGATTTAAGTAAGTCATAGAGAGACTATTCTTCCCTCTGCAAAACATAAACTAGCATCATCTCATTCCTGAAATGGTTAATTAGCTATGATTACTAAATAGCTCCCAGCTATCTAAGATCAAATTTTAAAAGTAGTCGGGGGCTTAAAAGATATCTAAGTACACATTTTAAAACCAGCATCTGAACTAATGTGTGCTTAACTTACAATGAAACTGCCACGTGGGTACTTAGGTACCTACCTATTTCAAAGTAATCTAGCCTTAGATTTTAGTTCTCATTTCCCAGATGTTCCATTGAAAATGAGACTGTGAAAACGTTCAACTAAGCAAAACCAGGTGGAGAATAAAAGCAAAATAGTCGTCTTTCTGAATCAAACATTACCTACACTTAGGTTATGGTCATGGGACAGTAGTCCACATTTGGTCCTGTCCACCTGGAGGTACAGCTGTTTCACTGGTGCAAGGAAATGCTACAGAGGTAATTTTAGAATCTTGCAAGTCCCACAAATCAAGCTTAAAGGAGCCTCCTAGATAAACTGTTATGACTAAAATGTAATGAAACTGACTCTTCAGCTCAGCATTTCATCTGTCTCAACATATTTAAAGATCTGTAATATCTTCTAGGGAACGATGTTGTATGTGAGTATATATAAAAACGGATAGACTGCATTACTTTCTCAGCCAGTATTGTTTGTATTCTTCCCTCTTCAGGTGCTATATCTATTTATAGATAACCTGTGGCATGGCTTATAATGTGTTCAACTAAAAAAATAAAACCAGGTATGTGTTAATTACATTAAGACTTTTCTTTGTATGTAACAGTAAACAAATCAGATACACTTGCTAAAAAAAAAAACAGGTGGATTGCAGCACATAAATTTCTTTTTATATAATTTATTTTTAAAGACTTATTCCAGTGAAGAAAAGATACTTTTTAGGGTTTTCAACATTCAATATCATATAATAATCCAGCAAGGCATTCTTAAATTGCATTTGAATATCAAAGCTTTCCCCTTGTGTAGGAATCAACGAAGTGACTGCTGGTAACAATATTCTGTGCAGAATATTCTCCCCATGCAATTATTCCAAATTCTGAAGCTATAGCAAGAAGATATTCTAACTGAATATTAGTTAAATTTCAAAAGGAAAACAGTCATTCCATGTTTAGTTTCTTTCAGTGGCATCTATATTAGCTTCGTTTATAGACTTTTCATTACATAAAACTAGGATATAACAGAAACCCAACGTGTGACTGCAAAACAGAATGTCTTTGCTTTCATATTGCTGCTGGCTCTGAAGAGCTAAGAAAATGAAGTATGGGAAATGGGAGAAAATACAATCTCCAGGTAACAAGATCTGATCCAAAGGTTGCTAAAAGTCAGCGGAAATCTGTTGCTTTCAGACTTTTTGAGATTGTTTTTGTAGAGTAAAAAGAGTCCCATTTATATTTTCCAGAGTGTAACAGAAATTACTAAATCTTTTGATTTTAAAATACCCTCTCAAATATAAAACTAAAATAGACTTGAGTTAAAGGGTTATCTAGAAGCTACAACTCTCACTCTTTGATACACTTTCTTTCTCTCTACTATGAAAGTCATATCTAGGAGCAAAGTTTCAATGACACATTACCATATGAATTCTGCTATTCTTCCATATTCCACATAGGTCTCATTTTCAAGAGAGAAACATGTCAACAACTTTCTTGTTATTTAGGATGATAACAAATTGAGAGCTGTTCTGGGGCATGGTGCACAATTAGAAATCTGTATCTTCAGCTTGGGGAAACTTTCTGAAACTGTTTCTATTCGTCTAATGTGGAGAAAAAAAATCACATCATTTGACATAGCCTAATTTTGCTTAGCAAGCATATCTAGCAGCTCTTTCTCTATGCCTTGGCTGCTCAGTTCATTTAAACTGTAGTATCTATGAACAATCTTTTCATCTGTGACAACAACCACCCGAAGCCCATGTGTATCTTCTCCCAGCTGACACCCTATTGCTGATGAAACCACCACTTCCATTCCTCTGTAGGACCCTCCAGCATTCCTATGGTAATGTCCAGAAAAGACAGCTTTAATACCTGGTTAAAAAAAAGAAAAAGAAAAAAAGAGTAGGTATTTAGTTAGCAGTTGGAGTTTATGTATAAAATGTGATTACAGTAAAAGATATTGGTTAGGTTATATGCTGAGGCTTAAACAGCTGCTGGGCTTGTAAAGAAAGTTCTATAGCAAGTACAGCTACAGGTGTCATGTTTACGTTCATTCTCTAATGGTTCATAAAGGATAAAAGCAAAAGTAAACTATTTAACTGAACTTGCATTTTTAACAAATAATTAGTAAACAGCAATAAATAATTCTAATAGTAATAAATAATTAGTAAAAACTTTATTCTGCCCAACTAGCTCTGTTTAGGGTTACTGGACTCTGACTTCTTTACGCTTACTGCAAGGTGTGTTTGTCATCTTGCTAGTCCTTCGGCTAGAAAGAAGGAACACTCTAGAGGAAGCTGATCAAAATTAGAAAAAAATTTCAGCAACAGATAACTGCCTAAAGAATGATGCTACTGAAACATGAGTTGAAAGCCAAGGATTGTGGAGCTGTTTTTTGTCAATTAACATGCAGAAAATTCACTAAGGAGAGCTTAAACCTGTTTACTCATGGCCAGTGACCTTGGGGGGG
>JAVJGG010000061.1:9000721-9011416 GCA_035590195.1 Aviceda cuculoides | reverse complement strand
ACTGAACTCAAAACACAGCACCGTACCAGCTACTAGGAAGACAATTAACTCTATCCCAGCTGAAACCAGGACACCAAAAAACGCAGGATCCATTACTGCAAGACACTATTCATACCTAATAGATTATTCATTAAAAGAAAAAAGGGGATTAAAATCAGAATAAAGAAAAAACTGTGCAGATAGTTACTGTAAAAAAATCCCACAAAACAAACCACACGCACTGTCTCTGTGATCATCATTGTCTGATGTCAGACTGCATAACAATACAACACTTAGGGAGTATCTGCTAGGGAAACAAGGCCTGAACTGCCAGATTCATTTTTGATCAGAACAGGACTGGAAGCCAGAGACTTAGGCTGGGCACCATCCAGTGTTGGACACCAGGTCTTGCTCTGTCTGTTCTAAAACTATACTTGGACCATGAAAAAGCCTAAAACCAAGCTTCATGCCTGCACACCAAACATGAGTTTTAAGAATCAATCAATCTGCAAAAAAATCAGTGTACTTGTAAAAAAAGGTTTAAATACATGAATTGATTCTGATTTTGGTAAACCAAAGATGTCCTCCTGCCATGCAATTTGCCATCATTTTCTGATCAAGCCCAAAAAGTCCTTTTTAGTTCTGATTTGACAAAGCTGAATCCAAAAGACAAAAAGATTTACTGTTTCCAAAGATCTGATCATAACTCTTTTTCCCTGTAGAACAATGCATTCCTACTAAAGAACAAAATATCTACTTTGGTACAAATTCTGTGAGCCCAAAGCAGCCTATTTAGCATAAGTAACTCATGACATAACAGCCAACCAAAACATGGATTGTTCAAGAGTCATCTGAGGAGATTTAATACATAAGTTGATAAACCTTACACTCTTCATTAGCTTGACCATGAAACAAGTTAATAAATCCTTGTTTTTACGCTAATTCACACACTGCATTATGTCACTTCAGCGTGTAAGGCTATACAGTGGCTTTGGTAAGGCAAGAGGTAAGTGCTGAGGAGGGTAATTAATAGCTTACGTAATTCAGTATGCTACCTTTGATGCTATCTGTATGTTCATGCATAAGCAGAATCTTTAAACAACTCACCTCTGAAAAAATTTCAAACAAAATTAATATTTTAATTTAGATAACTTTTTTCAAGTAAAAAACCTGATATGAACAGTTTGGTCATGGTGTCTATTGCAGACATTTCTCAACAGAAAATTCAAAAACACCTCTAAAGACTTCCCCCCTCCCCTTACTTCCAGTGTCTGCTTTCTAAAGCCAGCTCACCAGTAAGTAGTCATCACAAGACCTTCAGCAAGCGCTTGTTGATCTGCATCTTTCTCAGTTCAACAGCTCTGGTAAGATGGACAATTTTTTACTGGCATTTCCCATTTTGTCTTGGTTGTCTCTTCAAGATTTGTGAACCAAAACAGCATACTGTATTAAAAAGGGCATTTCTTACAGAGATGGTGTATTTGGTACTGTTAAACTGACTCATTGGCCTAATAGGGAAAGAGATCTAAACAAGTATCTGAGATTTGCTTTAGATGCTTCACGGGAAAGGTTGGTACAGAAAGGGATGACCAGGCCAACCAGGCTCAGGAGCAACTGCCATGTATGCAACCATTACATCCTTGCAGACTGCAGGAGCTCTGATTTAAAAGAGATCATTCTTTGTAATGATGACCATCTTAGAGCCCTTCTGAGTTCCCAAACAACCCAAAGCAGAATAATGTTCTGAAGGAAACAGTCCTATATGAAGTATTCACCACTTCTTTCAGGCCTGGTGATACTGAAAAAAATCTGAAAAAAAAACTTTAGCTACCCCAGTGTTGTTAGCATGCTGTTGATTTTATTTCTGACAAGAGTCAGATGAGAAAATAGTTCATTACATGAAAAGAAACTACATACTGAATATCCTGCAGAAGGCAGTTTGTCTGTTAGCAGGAGGTAAGGTTATTTTACAGACTTTTATAAGTACAGGATCTTCTTCCTCAAAATTCTAGTTTATCACTGAGAAACCCTTCTAAACAACAGTTCTGCGGCACCAAGGAGAAGGGTCAGCATGATTTTGACTTAATTGCACTGCAAGAGAACAAAGGCATTTAGCTGTGTCTCACGGGTAATTCCCCTGAGAGTGATTACATCCCAGTCTTTGCTTATTGTGCAGTTGCAGTCCCAGAATTCCCAGTCTCTTCTCCCTTACTTGGTACTCTACTGCTGTTGTGTTCTGTAGCATAGAAAAAGGAAAGGACGTGGAAGACTGGGCATGTTTTCAACTTCATTTGGGGCAGGAAAGAAAGGGAGCTATGGCCTGCCTTCTCTACGTGGACCAACAGACAACGACATCTTTTTTAATCAGTGTTTTGGCCAGCCTTTCTGTTGAAGGAGTAGTTAAGTCATAAAATATCTCTATTTTAAATGTGAAATGCTAGCTAAGTAATCTTTTTGCTTTATTAAACAGGTAACAGGTGTATTCCATAACAATGCGACAGTAAGATTTTGTGAAATACATCTGTTTTCCTAACTTCTTGAAAAATTTGATGTTTGCTAGTGTAATTCAAGAAATACAGACTGAGCCCCAATCTCAAAGAAAATCTAGCTGCAATGATTACAGAAATGCAAATAGATTAAAACAAGACGGAAAATAATGCACCCACATTTATCTTGAAATATTAAAAATAATTTCATAAAGAAACATGCACCTAGAAAACAATTTTTCTCACACAATTGGATGATACTGGGCTGGAATTCAGACTTGAACTAGTTTAAATTCCAGGGATGTCTAACTCTGATTTCTGTAATTACACTCACTTCCATGGCTTGCTTCCAAAAACCCCTGAATTCAGAAGAAGCTGTTTTCCAACTCTAGCTCCTAAGGTACAAAAACCATTTTGAGGCAGGTTTGCTGTGTCCAAAATGCGACTGGCCTAGCCTCAGTTAGAAATCAAACTGTTCAACCCAGCGCTACAGACAGTGTAAAAATATAGGAAGAAAATTACCAATATGAAAATAAACCAAAGAAAAGCAAGCAGATTTTCCAAATTAGGAAAAGAATGCCTGGAATAATCAGCATAGGCAATCAGTAGCATGCTTTATTTAGACTGAGCCTTCAGTTAAATAAATGCTTTTCTCAGCAAAAGCAAATGAGACTGTAAGAGAATGAGAAGGCTAAATTAGTGCAATATGAATGACATAGTAAATATGTAATGGGTACAGTACAGACCTTGCTTCTCCTCCCATGCAATCTGTAGAGAATTTTGGGAAAAAAAGTGGTTCTGACTGAGCAATGAAATTTTTCTCATTGTCCAGATTATCATCCTTTAAGTGCTGATTAATGAACTATCTTTTACAGTAACTGCAGACATGAATCAAAGTTCACTGCATTTCATTTACAGATTTATGGCTCTCAATACAGACTACAGGTGAAGTTCAGTGCAAACAAAAGGAGGCATTTCTTCACATAGTTGTGAAACATGAAACTCCCTCCCGCAGACCACTGTGAAAGCTGCGAGTTTTCAAAAATCAGCTGAACAAATCTATAAAAGAATCACTAAATTGCACTATATTGATAGCATTAATATGATACAGTAAGTCCCTGAAAGAAAAATTGTTGGAGATGGAACATTATGCACTTTTCTGTCTTGTGCTGTTCGCAAGGGTTTGGCTAGTTGGAGGAGCAGGAGACTGGGCTGTAGGGATCATCGTTCTGGTCTAGTTACTCTGCTTTTATGTAAGCTGTTCAAGTTTAATGATAAAATTAGGTTTAAAACAGAATTATGCTTATCTAAAAATCACTGCTTCACTGGCCAAACCTCTTGCTCAATCAAGGACTGAAGAAAGAGGATATACTAGCAAAAGCTGATCCTGTATGTGTATTTGTCCCCGAAACTGCAGGAGCTAGAGAGGAGCAGCAGTAGAGCCAAAATGGAAGCAAATAGGTCGAGAAGCATTTCTGTAAAGAAATGAAATTGTATTGAGTGAAAAACCTGAATGTTATCAACACTCTAGTACCCCTTCAGAGTTTTCATAGGCAGGAGAACGAAATAAGTAGTATCCAGGCACAGGGAGATGCTACTATAAGAGACACGTGTGTAGATATGTATGCGTAGATACCTATTATTAAAAAGGCAATGTTTCTGGCAAATACAACGATTTAAGTCACGTGGATAAACTGATCTTGAGCACTTCCCCTGGAGTATTGGGCGCAAACTGGCTTTTCTGTCTTCCTCTCACTTGCAGCGTACGGCTGCTTTCTGAAGTGCTGAACAACGTGGTCGGTGCAACAGTAATATATGTTCTCAGAACAATTTTGCACTCTGAAATTATGTTCTTTCAGCTTTCCTGCAAGAGCACACATTAACCATAGACATTTTTTTCCGTACCTTTTTTCTCCCCTGGGCCTGTGGTGTACATAGCTTTTTCAAGACGACAATGCTACAAAGCAAATGATAATATTTAGCAGTCTTTGTAAACAAAATCTCATGTGTGGAACAGAATTGATTTTATCTCATTGCAGTTTGAGAGTGCTCACATCACCCCGTCTGCCAAGCAGGTGTTACAGCAGCAAAGAAAGATGTGAAAACACCAGTCACAGCACTGTTAACAGAACTGTTCAGTGCTCAGGCAGTTCTCAGACACTATTCTCAAAAAAAACGCCCAATCATTTCCCACCAACAGAGCTCCAGTAGAAGGAAATAATCCCACTGGTGTCAGGGATCAACACCCTCCATTTCATAACCTCTTCAGTCAACCTTAAATAACAACATTATATTTTGTGTAGTCCTTTAGAAGCTCTGTGTTACCCTACCTTCTTCATCAGAGGAGTTGTGTGAATAAAATAGAACTGAATAATTAGAATTTGCAGCACGTAGCACTGTAAGAATCTTAGTAAAAATATGCTATGTACTGTTGTTTGCACACATGACCCTGCGAAGTTGCAGAAAAACGCTTCCTTAAATTTTCTTTGTAAAGAATCTAGAGCTTGATGCAATGGGTGGTCAGTGGCTCCATGTAAGTGGGAGACACGATATTATTTTGCAAAGTATTTCTATGTCAAAAGTATTTTTATATAGGACAACACTGAACAGAGCTATATAGAGAAGGACCTTAGTCTCACTTGGTTTTCCTACATCATCAGAGCAGAAAAAACAGGCACAGCCAGAGGGTGATTCCAGATCACCTAATTAGAGTGCTGGTCTAAATAAACCTTTAGAGGTGCTATCTGTAGAATGTCACTCTTTGCTTCAGGTTAATTTTTGTGAATGCCTCTTGTGACCTGTCAGTGGAATTTATTTCCTGGTTTTGCTACTTTTTCCATTTGAAAGTGAAGCTTTCGCAGAGACCTGACACAAACCCCAGACAATCCTAGTTTGACGTGTGTTCTTATCAATCAAAACTACAGCCCAGTGAATAAAACAGATTTCACAAATTTATCTAAGTAAAAGTCATTACAGACTATACTAAATAAATGTATTTTGTACTTGCTGCTGAAGTTCTGAAAAAAATGTCTATGTGTGTGTGTATCTACATGCTAGATTACATTATCATACCTGGGGAAAAGTCTTAAAAAACACTGCTCTTGCACAGTAATGTAGAAGATGCCAAATTTGGTCACTCTACCTGTACCATGAGCACATAATTTCAAGGTTGAAAGAGGTTGATCTAAATCACTGAAGTTGAGAATATTTAAAAATAAATTATCTTACATACTGACAAAGTGACATGCATAAGCAAGCACTGAGATTACCCACTTGCCAAAATCGAGGTCTCAATGGCAGGAAGAAGAAAGTATTACTCCCTTGCCAACTTTGATTACACAACAAAGAAAATAATGAAACGTAGCTTATGTTGTCTGGTAAATTTTAGAAACAACAGCTTCCAGCACTCCATGCTTTAATTTTGTGGTCAAATATATCTTAGCTGTGGATGTTCAGAAAGGTGCTTCTTCATTTAATACTACTCTCTTGTCATAACATTTCTAAGAGGAGAATGTAGGTATCACACTCTTTAATGAGTAAAGGTGTGAGAAGTTACAGCACCTACAATCACAAATATAATGAAAAAATATGCCATTTAATAATGTTATTTTCCCCCATATGTACACATTAAGTATTCTTAACCACATCTGAAAAATTGCTTTGAAGACATTTAGATGAACTTAAAACTTTTTAATTAAAAAAAGCTGGAGACTACAGGGAACTTCCTTCTGTATTTTATATCTGTTATTTAGTTGATTTTCTCTTGGATGCAAAATCTCTCACCTAGATAGACCACCTGTACTCTTCATTTCACTCTGAACAAAAAAGCCTTTTCTCAACTTTGTTGGTGAAAAAACAGCTATTAATTTAGGTTTTATTTAACAGAGCTCTTAAACAAGTTCAGACATGAACTTAAATTTTTTAGTTCATTAGGGCCGTTAAGAAACATTTATTGCTATATTGTGTTAAGTAATGTAAGTAATTTCAGTGTGTCAGTGATGGTTCTCAGGACAAAAAGTCTTCAGAAGATTGTCTATAGCTCAACAAAAATACTCATACTTTTCAGGTCATAGAAAAAAAAAATCTTTAACATCCTAAGAAAACTATACTGGAATGATATATGTAAGAAAAAAGTATATCTTCTATTATATAAACTGCGAATTTAAAAACTAATTTATTACTTATGTTTATCAAAGACACATGATATGCAGACCAGATTTTTGGCGAGATCACTACTACTTCTTTATTTTCCCTACAAAGCTAAGAGCAAACCTATTTATATCAGCACTATAAAATACTTAAAAGCTGAATATGCATTTCACACAGCAGTCGAGTGACTCCAGAAGATCTATTATGGTTTAACCCCAGCCACCAACTAAGCACCAGGCAGCCACTCACTCACTTCCCCCCCACCCAGTGGGATGGGGGAGAAAATCAGGAAAAGAAGTAAAACTCGTGGGTTGAGATAAGAACAGTTTAATAGAACAGAAAAGAAGAAACTAATAATGATAATAACACTAATAAAATGAGGTGGCCCGTACGGGGAACCATACCAGCTACTAGGAAGACAATTAGCTCTATTCCAGCTGAAGTCAGGACAAAACTGTTAGGTGGTTATTAGAACACTAAGTGTCCCTTGCTCCCTCTCCCCTCAAACAGATGCCAAATCCACACATCAACAGCAGTCAGATTTGTTCTAGGGATAGAGGTCTCCACTATCAAGCTCCTGGAAGTTTTGTGAAAATTTACAACTGAAAGTTCATCCCTTTGGCAGGAAATGGCAAAGGGTAGCTAGGCTTCAGCTAGGTATCATTCATAAGGATACTGAAGGATTGGGATAGAACAAAGGTAAATACAACCACCTCTGATATCACCTATAACTACGTAACCCATTTTCAAGGCCAATTCTTGCAATAAGACCAAACACTCACTTCTGTACTTGCTGTACAGTCAGCCAAGGGACGTTCTCCAGTAGTTCTGGGCTCTTCTGGCTTGTTTTTATGCTGTGGGATCCTGACAAAACAGGTAGTTTAGAATAGCTTTTCCCCAGAAACTTTCCCAGGCAGACTAACCGTAACAAAGACCTGTTGGTTTTAGTTTTTATTTTGTAAAATTTGTTTAAAAAATCCCATTTGCAGATACTTAGAGAAGTTGCAGTAGCTGAAAGAAACAAGCTATCCACAGTTTTCCAGAAAATTAAGCATCTCGAGCACACTGTCCAAACAGGAAAGTTGCGCAATTCCACAGAGAAGCAACTACAACTTTCTCATGCCACTTCCACACAGCTGCTAGTGATTGTATTCAAGCCAATCCTGATACTGCAAATACAGTCACAGCAAAATTATATGGAATAGATTCAATCCTATATGTAATTCTTAATAAACTGAACTCAGCTGTTACTTTTTTCCTCCTTACCCACTGTTCTCTTTTTCATTCTCATCTTCAAAGATAGAAAATGCAGGCACGACAGAGGCAATGACATTAGTTTTCAGACTTCCATCAGGCTCTTAAAAATAAGAGATAACCAATATTATCTTCACCCAATGATGATTATATATACAGTCACATTTTCACCCCTAACCAGACAACTGATGGTCATGGCTGCATCTGGCTAGACCAGGAGCATCCTCAGAATTGCCACTCAAATCATCTCTCCTATAAGCTTTTAGAAATGGGGAAGATATTTCCATCTCAAAACCAAGACTGGTCAGAGTACAGAAGCCTTCTTGGCTGTATCTGACCAGTTGTGAAATATCTCTTTCAAGCCACTTCTACTGCCTGGTTTTCAGACAACTTTAACTGTTACAATAACCTGGCAATTCAGATACTACCACCCAGCCTGCAAAATGTTGTAGAAAAAAGCTTTAGTCATACAAAGTACCAGCTGTTCCCTTTTCAAAGTTAGGTTTTAAATACCAGAGAAGTCTCTGTGGAGAAGCAACATGTCGAATGAACACATTAATAGACTTGCTAACAGTAAAGTGCTTCTGCTGTTCTCATACTGTGTACCAAAATTTGGAACTTGTCATTAAATTAAATTATCAGGAAAGAAGTTGCTGCTTCACACCCACTCAAACAACTACTTATCTCAAAATTATCAGGACTCGTAGGAAGGGTAAATGGGAAGTAAAGGAGTGAAATATAATGGACCCGAAAAATAAATAGTACATACCACTTTTTCTGCAAAAGACTTCAAATTGCTCCTCACTCTCTTCAAGAGTAGATGGTTCAGGCAAGATGGGTGTTTGAAACATACCCATGAGAAATCCTAAGGAAACCAAACCAAAACAAACCCCACAGGAATATCACTCCCAGTAAAAGAAATTTTCAGAAGTTCTTCCATTGTGTAGCAGTCAAATCAAATGCCCATTATTTATAATATTCTTATCATTTATCAAATGCCAATAACCAATTATTCCTTCATATGGCATTTAAACACTCCAGACAACTGAACAAACACAGGAAGATCTGACTTGGCCAACACATACTTGTTGGTGCCATGGCCTTTTTTTTTTTTTCCTTCCAGTTCCTCCCAAGATGAGATTTCAAAGTTCTCCTAAAGGAACAAATTCTCCTTTATCTTCTTAGATATTTGGAAGACTAACAAATATCACAAGGGGTTTTTTTAATCATTATTTTTTACAGATACATGTTCAGCTGCAGCAGTTTGCTTACTGTCAAAAAAGAACATGCCAGAAGAGTACAAAAGGGATAAAACAGCATCAGGATATTATTACTCCAGATCTGACATTAGAAACACAATTGCAATTTCCCTTTTAGGATTTTGAAAAAGCAATGTTTAGAATTGACAATGTCTGTTAAATAATCAAACACCTTTTGCATAAGTCGCCCTTGTTTCAGCTTTGGGGGAAGCTTAACATCAACCAGGGTTGACTTACTAACTTCCTAACATTCTTCCACATTAGTCTGTTGCAGGTCTTCATCTCAGAAACAGAAGTCCCTGACAGTACTGACAAGAGCAGCTCAGAGAACATGCTGCCCAAAGAAGCCTGGCAGGTGTATCACCAGTGACTTATCTGGGAGTTTACAGGATGTGGCTGCTGGGATGTTATTAAAGCACCTGTTTCTGGTCAAAAGTTTTGGGTCATCCAGAAAATTGCAAACGAAGAGTACCAATTTAATTTTATTTTCCTCTTTGATTGAATGGTGCACACGCCCATCACTAGGTACCCTCCTTGTATATTCAGCCCCACTAAAATTACCAGGCAAGATCCCGTTAACTCCAGTGGAACTAGCATGTTATTCCAGACACTTACCCAATGCTTCCTTCGTATGAACTGTAGGTGAAGGTTGCACTTTGAACGGTGTTGCCTGCATCGCTGCTCCCAGCGAGGTGTTTGGGGTAGCTTGAGAAGCATTTCCAGAAGCAAAGGAAGAATTTCCAACTCTAGATGCTAGAAAAGGGCACAGCAAGATCATTTCCGAAGTAGCCTGGGACTGTTAATAAACATTTTGGTAGCTAGCAAAGTGTTAGTAAGAAAAGTAAACAAGATGAGTAGCAAAATGACAACCCAGAATTTTGGGGAGAGCAGATTTCAGCTTGTTCAGAGATCTGCTTGGCAGGCTCCCAAGGGAGACTGCCCTGAATGGCAAGAGGGACCTTGGACAGCTGGGTGGCCTCTGAGGACTCCATCTTCAATTCACAGGAGTGACCCATTCTGACACAGAGAGTCAAGCAGGCAGGAAGCCAGCAAGGACAAACAGTGAACTCCTGACTGAGCTCAAACAAAAAGGAGTTACACACAAGGTGGGAACAGGGACTGGCTCTGTGGAAGGGATATAGGGACGCTGCCCAAACATGCAGGGATGGAGTTAGGAAAGTCAAAAAGCTTAGCTAGGGTTGGAACTAGCTGCATGCTATTGATCCCCAGCCAGTAACAGTGATACCAATAGCACCAGTCTTTATCAAAACTGGGCTTACTACCTTCTTTCATGTCTGCAGAAGTAGTTAGTCCACCAGCTCTCTTGTTAGGGTGCCTTCAAAGGAAAGATTAAGAACATTAGCTTGAACTAAAAGCTATTATTTAAATTCCAGCTTCAGTTCAGGACTTAGCAGTACGCACTCTAAGCGGTATGGAGGCCTTTCCCAGCTTAGAACACAGGAAACATCCCAGAGAGACAGCAACTAGTTATCCTGTGTTTTTCTCCCATGAATGACTCTTTTTAGTCACACAAATTAAGCAAGTGAGAGATCCTTTAGAATATTCTT
>JAVJGG010000061.1:8968144-8979711 GCA_035590195.1 Aviceda cuculoides | reverse complement strand
TGTTGGACAAATGTTGGAAAAGCAGGAATATTTTTGGAAATATCCTTTGATTTCTGACTGGAAATGCGAAACTGTCTTATCTGAGGTTTCCCCCTGCCTTTTTATTGACAGACATTGATTATAAAGCAGTATAATCCAAAGAACTTGATAGGCATTGGCCAATGGATTGTAAAATACAGCTGAACTTCAATTGATCATAGATTTCTTCGGTAACCATGCTGCAATAGTAACTGTGATACACTTTCATTAATGCTGTTTTCAGTTTTAATATAGGCAATATACACAAGCGATATTTAATGTCTCAAATTGCCTTTTATAAGATACATGTACAAGCCAAATTCACAATTGTTAATCTTAAATCAATGTCTTTTCTCATGTTAAAAATGAATTTTTAATCATTCCTTTTATTGAACTAACACGATAAGGGAATTGTCACAGAAATTATTCTTGGAGAGTCTCATCAGTGGAGAAGTATGAAATAATTGCAGTACCATACTACTACAGACATGCATTACATAGGTCTAAACATCCTTGGCTAGAACAGTGAAAATATTTAAATTACTCCAGAAGAAGAAATATTACTACTGGTCTTCAATTCTGCAAACATTTATATGTTCAAATTATCTGAAAAGCTATTTGCTATAAAAATTCTTAGATTCTCTGTTTGCTCCTTTTCATTAATATAGTATTGCCAAAAGACAAGTTACAATTTCAAGTTTTTGTTGTAACAAATAATGAAAGTGCTGGCAAATTTCAATATACTCTTTTTTTGAAATGGAACAATTTCTAAAAATTTTTTAAGCATTTAATCAGTTGCTGACAGCTTTTTACCTCATTGTGTCTCACTTTAAGTTAGAATTGTTTAAATGGATTATGTAAAGAAGTATGAAGTCTCAAGTACAGTGTTAGTACTGGAATTAGTGGAGAGAGACTTGTACCATATGACAGTGGAATATAATGGCTCCTACTTTTTATCTGAGTCATAACACACACCCAGGTAAGAGAATAAATTTAAGAATTAATTCCTCTGCGAGAAGGAAGTCACCTCAATCCCGAGAGTATAGCATGGAACATGGCAGAAAACTTGAGAATGTGACTGCAGTACTTCCAAGTTTTCCAAAAACTTTCACTGCAAAGTCTTGATTTCTAACATCAGAGGATTTCTATTTTGATAAAAGAATATGCAGCAAATAAGTTCTTATAAGGCCAACATCTTGGCTTCTTAATGTCTTGCAATGTCTCATCCAGTAAAAGCTATTAACAAGCCAAACCAAAAAAACTGTCAATAAGTATCTGAAGATATTTTCAAAAAGGTTGCGAGTTGTCTTGCTTTAAAGTATCTTTTCTTTAAGTTTTCTTTAACTCTTTTTGTGTTTTGAAGGAGTTTCTATTCCAGAAGCTGAGTAAACAAGAGGAAAAGGTAAGAAAAAATCCTTTGAAAAACCTATTATTTCACTTCCAAAATACACATTCATACAGTTTAAACTAAAGTGTTGTTTCAAGTTCTTTTAAACACATAGATTTAGATTTATATTCTATGAAATATTTTTCTGACATTGCATTTCTGTCTCCCTTGCTGTATCATACATCTCCCTGCCCTTCTAGGCAAGTAGTCAGAGTGTTAATCCACAGGTATCTGCACCACAGAGCAATTCACTTTTATCTCTCTCATCAGTTTAGACAGAAAGACAAATGGATGACTGTAAAATTGTACTTACCTGTACAATTGTGAAATTGTACTTGTATCTTTACCAACTCACGGCACAGCAAGCCATTTGTATAAAATTCAAAGGCAGTAATGAAATAAGTAATTGTGCCAGTTGAATATTCTAAAATTCCTTTTAGTAGCACATTTCCTTAACTACTTTATATAACTACATGATAACACAGGCTTGCAAAGTATTAACATAATTTCAATCAACAAGAAATTATTAGATGAATTAAAATATGGTGGCTCAAGTGAGGTAATAATAGAATCATAGAACCATTTAGGCTAGAAAAGACCCTTAAGATCATTAAGTAATGAACTGCTCTTTCTTACAATTTCTTGGAAATTGCACTAGGCAGCTTCAAATATTTATACAATGCACAGCACGTACATCACACAATGTAAGTGATCTCAGCCATACAATCCGTTTGGTTTCTTTTACGTGTTTGTTACCAAAATGAATATATGATAATGTTTTGCAAAACCCTGACAGGTTTGTATTTAAAATACTACCGAAGTCTGAGACATACACTGGTAAAAGGGACAATAATGACTACAGAGATCCATTACTAGAAAAAAAACAACCCAAAACCATAAAAACTGCCACACACAAGACTGACTTATTGTATCTAGCCATTCAGTACCCAGCAGAAGTCAGAAGACTGCTGGCTCTCTGTAGGTCGCACTTACTCTCTATCAACAGAAAAGCCTTAGAATAGTGTTGTTTAAAGTCAGTATAGACAAAAGTACTCAGAACTTTACATTGTTTTATGAGCCTTTGAGAAATATCCAGGTAAAATGAAATTAACTTAGCTTCCTGGATTATTTAAATTTGTGAGTGAAAGATCCTTTTTAACAGGATGTAGAACACCTATTATTTGTCCTGAATTTTATTCCTCTTACAAGGGATACTGAAGATAACATATTTGGAACACTTACACAAGTTAGAAGTCCTAACTGAAATACTTATTGAAACTCTGCTATAGAAAGGCCAGATGATTCTTAGGAAGAGATTATTTTACGATTCTGGGTTAAACCCGTACTTCCAAAATTAATGGAAGAACATAAACCAATAAAACAACTGCATAATGGCAGACTTTACATTATGATCAAGCTACTGAGGTGTTACACAGTAGATTCGATCAACCTTAAATGTGCTGGTTTTTACACTTTTCCACTCTATCACTAAACCCGTGTTCTGTTCAAAAGAAAGGCCGTAGCCTATAAATAATGTCAGTCAATTTGACAGCTCAGGTTTTAAAATCCATTTTGCAGGACATGGAAGGACTTAGTGAAAGGTCTCTAACACGCTCAAAACCTTGCTGTGCAAAGATGAGCTGGGAAGCACCCTCTCAGGTGCAAGTGGAGCGCAAAGCAGAGCGCAGCACGAAGCACACGGGCCTCTCTTCGCAGGCTCACTTGGGAGATTGCTCTGCTGTCAGCTGCATAGCTGAGGCTGCCTACGGCTCTGCTTCTGACCAAGGCTAGGAAATAGGAGACGCTGTGCTTAGATCTGCTTTTCAGACCACTTGGTCAACTGGTAACATCAGTTTTTCTTTCACTTCCAAGAAGAGTATTTATCTTCTTAAAATAGAAATATTACCAGTCTGTTTTAAAGTTATAACTGTCAAACTTTGTAACCCACCTTTCCAGATGGTCTGTTGTTCTTCCTCTGGCTGTACACAGAAACGTACTGATCTCTGAGTCCCACAGCAACAGGACAAAATGCTAAAACTTGAATTTGCTGACTTTTAGCATTTTAAGAATTTAAATATTGAAGCAGGTGAATTTATTAAGCATTAGAAAGCCAGAGAATTCTCTGAGCTTCACCCTTTTTAGGTACTCAATAAGCCATAGCTATTTTTTTTCTTTTCTTGGCATTGTTTTTCCCCAATGGCTAGGGTCCCTATTTGTCTTCTCAAAGCAATTTGTTTAGAAGAAGGAATTTTAATGTGTGTTCTTAGGGCTTTTATTTCAAAGAAAATTTCCTCAGGCCCACTGAAAAGAAAGCAACTAATTAACAAAAGTACACCCCTAAAATGAATGATACAGGAAGTCAGATGAAGAAATCAGAACAATGTCTCAAGAATCACCTACAAAGCACATTTTTTTCCCCAAATACCAAACAAGTAGCATACCGAATCTATGAAAGAATATAGTGAAGTCAAGGAAATTAAAATTAGCCTTGTTGCCAGTCTGAAATATAGAGAAAATGGAGTTACAATCTCCATTCTACACTTTTAATTGCCTTACCTGGCATTCCATGGATAAGGTCACCGCACAACACAAAGAACTTGGGTTTAGGGTTTAGTTTGTTAATGGCCTGCACTGCTTGCTCTGCTAATTTGATTTCTTCTCCCCATTCATCATCTCCATTGTTCGTGTCTCCAACTGCCCAAGCTTTCATCAGTCCAAACTGAGGATCTGCTCCTTGGATAAAGTAGAAGGGGCCCCTCCATTGGTACTCATCATCTAAGAAGAAAAAAAAGAGGGAGTGAGGGGAGGGGGCAGTTAAGCACTAGAGAAACTTTTATAAAGAGAATGAAGGTTTCCATGCATCATTAAACTGATTGATCTTCACCTAAGTAAGTTGAGGCTGCTTCAATGAAGGTACAGAATTCTGTAATCATTCACATAGGACAAATATAAAGGCAGAAGTACAAAATTTTCCTCTAATGGGTAGCTGCAATAAATGCAGGTATATTAATCTAACTATACCACATGGTAATTACAGACTGATTAGAGGAAAAGTATGTGAAGGATTTAGCAAATAGTGCTGGAAATTACAAGACTACAATATAGCACAAGTGTATAATGTTAGATTTCAGTTGATTCTTTTAAGACTCCAATTATTGCTTCTTTAATTAACAAGTTAAACATACACAACACATTACACATTTTATGGTTCCAGCAGGCTTGTCCTTAAATTATTAAGGAGTTAAATGCTTTTTGTTCTTATGCTTTTAGAGAGAAGTTGGATGTTACACATTCATTGGAGTTAGAACTCAAGCCACTCAACAGGACCAAGGTTAGCAAACACAAAATGCAGCAACATAAGAATTACCAGCAACAATGAAAATCCTGATTTAGAACTGCCACAAGAGCTCCCAAGACCTATGATAAAAAGGTGAGACCTCAGAAATAAATTTCGATTGGTGGAGTCAGTGCAGACAGATGGTACAACAGAATTTGTACTGCTACTATTTTATTATTATAGTATCAGAGAAGCAAGTATGCAAGTACCACATAAGAAGCATGATACATAAGACTACAAGCACATTAAGAAAAAAATACTTCAACACCAGGCAAATAAAGTAACAGTTGGCTATAAATTAAAAACAAAAATGGGTATCCTGTTTCCTAGACTTAAGTCTCAGGTTGGAATTAAAGTACAAACACAAGTACACTGTGGTTTCTCCAGCTGTCCAAATGCATTCATTTGCAACCTGAATATTTCAGTTTTGACAGCTGTATTTGGCTTAATACATTTAGTGTTATTAGGGTTTTTTTTTAAAACAGCATTTAAACTGTTAAAAATTCAGACTACATCAATCTATAGTTGAATCTAAAAAAAAAATACAGCAAATTATTTCAAATTAAAATATAATCCATAAATATACTCCCATGTTTTGTAGTCTGATCTGAAATACAGTTTGAGGCAAAACTAACCTTCCAATAACAGTGCATAAACAAGTAGCATGTCCACCGCATGGATTTACTTTTGGTTTTCTTTTAAGTGATCTAGAACTGGAACTTCTTACTTTGCAAGAAGGGGGTATGTTTCTTTCAAGGAAGGTTAGAAGACAGAGCTCATTAATTCACCCATTGCACCATGGATATGTATAGGCTGGGGTGAGGGAGAATGAATGTGGGCAACTCCCACTGTTTATAATCTTTGCTGTGCCATCAGATCATTTTGCAAAGTGCAAGCTTCTACATATTAGTTAAAGTAACACCTAATTTCTAAACAAAACTATTTATAATCTGTTAACATTGTCTGTTAATTCATACCAGCATTGCCTTGTTCTAAATAATAATCACATATTTGATATAGGAACTTTTAGCTATTTATTAGCTTTTAATTCTGAAATGAAGTTAAACTTTTCCAATTACATAACTTATTCAGAGAAGTGAAATGATCCATCTATCCATGAGTTTGCAAGAGGCCTTATGGAACCAGCTGAATGACACAAAGTAATTTAGGTTTTTATTTTACGTCTTGCATGGCAAAATATGACAGCCTTAAAAACCAGCTCGTGTGTTGCATCAAAGGCATTGTTTATGCCAAGAAATCAACTCATAGTTTTTATAAGTGGAAAGCTATAGCAAAAGAATGAGTTAAGGAAGCTTGCATCAGAAATCCTTCATGACTTACACAAAATAAAACTGAAAAAAGGGAAATTCTGAAACAGGAACTTGTTTTGGAGGAGTGGCACAATCCTCAAACTCAATAAATGGGAAAAAAGCTCAAATCTTTGAACAAGGTAGTAGGATTTTTAACACCTGTCCCTCTTCCAGCAACTCGGTACACAGTATTGATAATCAACGCTGAGCAAAACCTACTTGTTTTGCAGTGACTCATCTGAAGCCAGTAATTTTTACCATAGTAGCCTAAGTAAAATATAGAGACATTCATCTATTTATTTTTACAGGAACTACTTAGAAAAGACAGCTAGTCTTTTTTTTAGAAGGCCGTGTTTCGGTTACGGAGGAACCGTGGTTCCCTTTCCAGAGCCCCAGGGACGGCGCCTGGCGGCCGGGGCAGCCGGAGCACCTGCAGCCAGCTGGCTGTCGGGCAGGCCGGCTGGCACCGCGACAGGACTGGACCAGGGCCCAGGCGAGAGGCAGCTTCACACAGAACGCTTCAACAGCGGGAAGTCTGGCAAGCAGACAGCGCGCTGCCAGGGAGCGCGCCGAGCTGATGCCAAACGGGTTGCAAAGCCGGGCCAGGGGCTATTCTAATGTATGCTTCGTGGCTCTTTTTTTTCCTGCCTTATATTCCTGCCAAGATAGTAGCTCTCTAGGTTTTAAGTACCTGGGTGTTTCCAAGACTGTGCACAGATGCTCTGGTTTGAGTGGGTGAATGATGGTCATGTGAGGCAGAGAGAGAGACATGGATAAGATGAATTTGAAAAGAGAAGTTTAGTACACAGAGAGAATCAAGAAGTGGCAGAAGAAAGGAGAAACAGAAGATGCAGGGGTGGAGGTGAAGAAGAGTGGGGAGAAAAGGAAAGAGATAGGAGGTGAAAAGTGAAAGGAACTGAAAATGATGCAGAGGTATATGCTATATTCTCCCGTAGGAAAGAAAAAGATAAAATGAAGCAAGCAAAGCAGGGACAACGGAAAAGATCCAGGAATCGGGGCTACATAAATAACATTTACTTAAAATGTTAGTTTAATTAACTGGTCTTAGTCAAATAATCTAGTCAACAGCTATTTTTGTGGTATTTGATAACTTATCAAATAGTTACAAAAAATGAAAGTAAGGTTGAATAAATAGTTTCTACCTTTGTCTTGTTATTTGATCACTCCGACTAGGAAACCTATTTAAAAGCAAATAAACCTAGTACTTAAACCAAATTCCATTAGCTTATTACTTATTAAGTGGTACTTACTGATTTAGTTTAGTACTTACTGATTTTGTTCCCCACAAAACGTAAGAATATATGGGAACAGAATAATATATGGACACTCAGTTTCAACTTAAAACTTGAGTTTTTGTTTATCAGGAATGTGTTTCAATTACGATAAAGTACTATAAATAAAAGCAGAGTATCATGAAGAGAGCTGCATTGGTACAACACCACTGGTGCAAACTTGCACCTGCACCAGCTCTTAAGCCTGTTCCAGATTCAGCTCATCCAGGACAGAACTCTTAATTGCCCTCGCTGGTCTGTCTACAGAGGGTTAATGCAAGCTTTTCCTTATCTCTCCAAGGTATAATATTGGTCCAGCTAAAGTTTAAAGTGCTGCAACTAGTGCAATTTGGCTAACTTTGCTAAAAACTCCAGGAAGCATGCCTGCCCAAGTGCTCTTTCAACAGACCAATATGGTAAGAGGGTAGCAACGAGAAACAGAGTGTAAAAGCCTCTTCCACTACCACAGATGGATCCAGGAGTCTTTTGCCCAACAATTAAATGACTTATCAACGGACTGTGTTCAGATAATTATTAACAAAACTTCTGTACAGTACTTCTCTTCCTCACCAGCTGCTTGTTAGCACCCTCAAGCAAAACAGGTACTATAGGCCATGCAAATGAACCTTGTCTGCTTAAGCAGTAAGTCAGGCACCACAAAAAATTGTTCCTTTTTTTTTTGGACTTTGCACTGAATCACAAGAAGAGTGCTCAGACAAATCATTCTGTTGCTATGCTAGGGGAATGCCAAAGTCTGGCAGAGGGTTAGTAACACCATTGGGCACAAGTGGTGGGAGGGGGAACAGCTGTTTTTGCAGTGATCATCTAGCCATGATCCAGGTCCTAGATGTTACTCCATAAGGTTTCAATTAAATAGCATGTAGAGTTGCTATCTTACCTTCAAATGGAACAAGCAATGACTTTTATGGGAATGACATCAAAGGCATCCGTCTCGCTAGGAGTTTCAATTTTCAAGCCTTTAGATGAGCTATGCAGTTGTATTAGACAAAGTGCATACTAGGTAAAGCAATAGAAGATTAGGATTCGATTAATAAAAAAATTTTTCTGCCTTCTCCATTACAAAATTGAGCAGAGATGAGAACGCCTGCAAATCGGCTCTTCATCCCTATGAGCATACAGGCTTTTTGCAACTTTCTGAATTTACCGCAGCAATAAGAAAATGCAAATGCCAGACAAAAGTCAGCAGATTTCTCAGATAACTGATGTATGTATGTCCTGGTTTCAGCTGGGATAAAGTTAATTTTCTTTCTAGTAGCTGCTATAGTGTTACATCTTAGATTCAATATGAGAGCAATGTTGATAGCAACAACTGAAAACATCAGTGTGTTAAGTAGTGTTTATACTAAGTTAAGGATTTTTCAGCTTCTGATGTCCAGCCAGCAAGGCTGGAGGGGCACAAGGGGTTGGGAGGGGACACAGCCAGGACAGCTGACCCAAACTGACCAAAGTTTGGTCATACCACATGATGTCATGCCCAATATATAAACTGGGGGGAGCTGGCCAGGTGGGGCAGATCACTGCTCGGGAACTAACTGGGCATCAGTCTGTCAGTGGTGAGCAATTGCATTGTGCATCACTTGTTTTGTATATTCTAATTCTTTTATTATTATTATTGCCATTTTATTATTTATTACTACCATTATTATTTTCTTCCTTTCTGTCTTATTAAACTGTCTTTACCTCAACCCACAAGTTATATTTCCCCAATTCTCTCTCCCATCCCATTGCTGGGGGGGAAGTGAGTGAGCAGCTGTGTGGTGCTTAGTTGCTGGATGGGGTTAAACCACAACAACATACAGTTTCCATTTCTGAAGGACAAATAATGTCTGTGGAGCTGCTTTTACACATTAAGCCACACAAACTCCTATTCCAAATCCATTTTATTCCCAGGCCTCCTTAATAGCTGCACAGCTGATTCCCACAGAGGAAGTCCAACTTCAGAACATGTTGTTATGCCTCAGTTTCAATAGCTTCCCACTCTTTTTCTGCTCCCATGCATGCCAAAGTATGGAGAGAGGATCAATGCAATGTATTTTTAGTAGCATAGGCTGAAAAATGGTGCCAGCTTCTAATTTTATCTAAGGATTAATTTTGTGAAGGGCCAAAGTAGTCAGCAGCAATTCACAAGAGAAAACCTCAGCCATGTATTGTGATCATGCACAAAAAGACACTTCAAGGACCTATGTGGGATTTAAGCAAAATCTGACCATTTATAGAGGACAATAGCTAATATCTTGCCCTGTCTTTATTTCTTCCCCTTTAGCTTTTCCTAATTTCTCCTCCCTTTTCTTCCCCCCTCTCCGAGGATCACAAATATATAGAGATTGCTCATATAAACCACTGCAAGCTGGCCTCTGACAGCCATGTAGTACTGGTGGGATTTCCAGTATTTCCCTAGTGGGATTTTTTTAAAAGTACATTGTTTAGTTTCAACTGTATATTGGTTTTCTTCTTCCTCTACACTCTACAGAATTTCATGGAAACAAATTAGTTATGAAAAGTTACTCCTGTCCATAATCTCTATACACTATTGTATCAGAGAAGAATGGACATGGACACATGCCTAGTGCTTGCTCAGTATATCATGGGCGGTAATAAATACAAAAAATGCCACCATTCTCACATTGGGTTTGCCAGGGGAATTAATTTCACTTCTCTGAAAGATCACAAAATAGCAAATATGGGTACATGGTTCCCTGCCTGAGCTGTCTCTGCCTACAAAGCATGCCTGTGACTGTCTTTCTAGGTAAAATTGGACAAGCAGCACAACCTTGGTTTTCTAAAGAAGGAAGGAAAGAAGGAAGGAAAATGGAATCTTTTTAAGTGAAGGCAGTATTTATACATCACAAACAACACAAAAAGCAAAAACTTTTTCCTTGCAATTGTTTTGCAGTTCACCTTTAAAGGAAATTGTTTTAATTCCTCTCAGTCCTGGAATAGCTTGAAAAACAATAAAAGACTTGCACTAAATCCTTAGTAATATCTTGTTTAATATTGAAACATTATCAATAATTATGGCTTCAAAACCACCATCATTATTGCCTGTATGTCCAAATACAAAAGATTTCAATCTAATGAAATATGCATTCCTTTCAGATATATTTCCATGTGTTCCTGAGAGACTACCAAAGATACAACTATTGAAGGTTCTGATGAATGACTGATGCAACCTATTATGGAAGGCGCAATTTTATGCATCAGGGAAAAAAACCCTTGAAAACAGGCATCAAAGCACATTTTTCAGAGAGCAAATAAAACACTTTAGAAGAGTAATTATTTAGAAATTATATACGGTGAGCCTAAACTACAGAGCTAATGTCAGTAGAAACACTGACAGAATACAGTTTCTCAAATAAATTAGGCAGTGCTACTATTTTTAAAAGATATACTTTTAAACTTCTTAGATAAATATCAAGGTAGGAAATGCCCCCTCAGATACAGTTATTTGTACTGAGGGCTACAGAATGCTAAACTCTAGTCATGCCTTTATCCCCATCCCCAAATTTAACATGTAAACTCATTACAGAAACTTTACAGCCCAAGACTGTAGGTGTGAAGGGGGGTGGCTTGCATAATGACAAGGTGAAGTTACAGAAAGTTGCTCAAAACCCACGTAAAAATTTGCCTAATTCATATGAGAGTTGGAGACAGTATTGGGAATGGAATATGCTAGTTGGGAAGCAGTTCTGATCAGTGCCCAAAAATATTACTGTTGAAGAGCTCTAGAACAGTAATCATAATGTGCTAACATCCAACACTCATTTGAAAACAAGAAAAAATAAGAAATCAACTGTGGTTGTACTTAATTTCAAAGGAAGGCGAATTATATGTAATTACGATGCTTTTAAAAAGTGCAAAAATCCTTGAAGGCAGTGTGGAAACTATTCAAAGACACTATCCTGGAGTCTCACACCATATGCACAGCATTTACTAAGAACTTCTGAAACCAAAAAGAATCCAGACTGACTAAACAACATAAACAGCAGCCATAAGGACACTACTAAGAACAGGACAGCATCCTTCAAAAAGCTAAAGCATCCAAATAAAGAAAATAGGGAAGATTTTATACACTGGAAGGTTAGATACAAGAGTCCAATAAGTCAAGCTAGGAAAAGTGAAGAACAACTGTGTGAAATGTATATTGGCTTTCACAAAACGAAAACACTGAAATTTGCCTAACTACTGCATGAGCTATGTCCTGA
>JAVJGG010000061.1:8922546-8958457 GCA_035590195.1 Aviceda cuculoides | reverse complement strand
GCCCGGCCCGGCCCGGCCCGGCGCGGGCCCGCGTGGGGCTGTCCGTGGTGCTGAAGGGGAGCGCGGGCTGAGAGGACTGCCGGCCCCTGACGGAGCCCCTGTATGTTCAGCTCCTGGCGCAGCGCAGCATCCAGCAGCTCGAGCGGCGGCGGCGGCGGCGGCGGCGGCAGCAGCAGCAGCGGCATCGTTGAGCCGGGGCTGGGAGGCAGAATGGAGGGCTGTATTCGGCTGCTCTTCGGCTCCTTGGTGGCGGACCTTCTCACACTGGTGTGTCGGGCTCAGGAGAAAGCTGGCCAGCAGCTGGGGAGCTTCGTTGTGCTCGCGGGAGGAAACCACTCCAGCCTTGGGGAACAGCTAGACCCCTCTGAGCCACCTCCCACCCCGGACTTCTGCAGGGGCTACTTTGACGTGATGGGGCAGTGGGACCCCCCCTTTAACTGCAGCTCGGGGGAGTTCATCTTCTGCTGCGGCACTTGTGGCTTCAGGTTTTGCTGCAAGTTCAAGAAGACGAGGCTGGATCAAAGCACCTGCACAAACTACGAGACACCGTTGTGGATGAACACTGGGAAGCCTCCTTCCCGCATAGACGACCCTCTGCACGACCCCACCAGGGATAAAACCAACCTCATTGTCTACATCATCTGTGGGGTTGTGGCAGTCATGGTGCTGGTGGGGATCTTCACCAAACTAGGGCTGGAGAAGGCGCACAGACCCCAGCGGGAGCACATGTCCAGGTAAGGCTGAGTGCCAGGCAGCCAGGTCCCCTTCCCCCCTACCTCCTCCCCTGCCCCTAAAGAGGACAGAGGAGCCCATGCGTTCCTGCTAAACAAACAACTCCTGCCAGGCAGGCTGCATTCCCCTGCAAGGCGACTGAGAGAGACCAACTTTGGCGAGCAGAGCTCCTGTGGTTCCCCAAGCCCAGGTTATCAAAGTACAGGGATGTTGAGGAAGACTAGAAATAATTGTGGAGTTTGCACAGACAGTAGTCCATTTTTATCTGCAGTGTTTGACCCTCTCCCCGACAAGATCCAGCAAGTGTTCCCGGATATACTGTGCATGAGTAGGAAAACAAAAAAATCCTGAAACTAGCAACACTGAATTACAGAAAGCCTGATGGGTTCCCTCTTCCAACTGCTTCAAAGCTTGGAAAATGTTTTTACTTCTCAACAGAAGGATGTAAACAAATGTCATCTCACCCTCCCTCTCCAGCTGCAAAATGGTTTTGGCAGGACCTTCCCTACACCCCCAACCCTTGCAAGTGTGTGAGCTATTTGTAAAATTTCTAAGCTGTGAAAATGAGCCAGGGTGGAAGGGAAGAAGGAGACACAAAAAGGAAAAGATATTGTAGAATTTCTTAACATTTTTTCAGTTACTGTTGAGAGGTAAAAAATGGAACGTGAAATGGAATGTCTCATCCATATATGTGTGTGTTATACTCTGTATCCACGGTGTAATGGCTGAGTTATAGCAAACAGAACCTCTCCCACCTAGAGTTTAGGCATGCTGTGTACCGTCTACTCCAGATACTGGCTGCCTAGTGGTGGATAGGCAGGTGGGCAGCTCAGGACAGAGCCCAATGGCTTTAACAACATATTCCAAACCCAGATTGTCACAGCAGTTCGAAATCAAGGCATAACACGTTTGTCAAGTTTGCAGTCAGTCTGATTCTTTATGCTAATCCCAGGCACATGAAAGTAAAGCAGATGGGGGAAAGGCATTAAAAAAGGCAAACAGCGCCATTAAAGAGTCTAAATAGATTCCAGCGTATTGGGCAACTTTAGCAATGAAATGCAATTGAAAGGATACTTTCTACTGGACATGCAATGTGGCAGAAAGCTTCCTTTTGCCCTGACTGGTAATGGTGTAGTTCACAATCTTTAAAGCTTAGATGAAGAGTCATCCTTTGAAAGATGGCCCAAGAGGTCAACTCAACACCTGGAGCCTTATTTTTTTCTGAAGTTTCTGCATTACTTTTTGATTAACTGCTTACCCTGAGATGAACAGAGCAAGCCACAAAAATACTCCTGCAAATGCATCATCAGTTCACTAGCAATTATTTGCTATTTATAAACTGGCCGATATGGATATGCTTTTACTACCGAGGAACAAGGCATATTGCAGAAATTTTAGTCAACTTAATATTGTGTGTTAGTGATACGTCTGCAAAGATGGTTTTTGTTGAGCAATCCTTTAGGCCTTCTGAATATCCTCAACTACTAAATCGAGAAAAAGAATACATGAATTCCAATTCTTTTTTTATCTTATTTTCAAACTACAGAGCTTGTTTGGAAAAAGCTCGCCCTTGCTTCAGCCTCTTTTCTGTAATGTCTTGCATGGAAAAAGGCAGGGCTCGTAACAGTTACAAAAACCAGGACAGAGTGAAGTTGTAGCCATCCCTGCTTATATATGGCTTAAATAGGTCCTATTTCTACTAGTAGAAGTATTTGCTATCTAAAATACAGGTGTGAAGTATTCTGAAAATATATTCTGTCTTAGTTTATGGAAATAGAATTATAGGGGATCGGGAAATCATTCTGAAATCCTTCAGTCATGTATGCATAAAGATTAGGTTTCTGAAGTGGTTCTTAGAAAAGGTCGTCTGTTACCCTGATTACTTAACAGTGTCTGAGATCTTGTGCTTTTCTTGCCATGAAAATGTTCAAGTCAGGATTATACAGAAACTTGGAAAGTCATGATCACATGGAAAAACAGTCACCCACTCAGTACACATAATAGCTAGTCATGTTCTGCAAAAGCAGTGCTATAGCTTTTTTTTAAAAAAAAAGTTCTCACACTCCTATTACAGCTGTGGGGTGGGTTTACCATTAATTTGAAAAAGAATTAGATTTGCTAATCCCTTTGGCAATCTAAAAATCTGTTCACTGAGTGAAGAATTGAAGTAACCTCTTTGTCCTCAAATGTGTGTTTAACTAAAATATTCCATTCTAGCTCATTTTACAGTACTAATGTTCTGAAAAAAAGGCTGCAATGCTTGAGAAATAAATAATTTATCTGTTTAAACAGTTAATAGTACCAAGAATTAATAAAATACATAGCCTATATTCATATTCACCTTCTTTTATAACACTCATCGCTACAATATCAAAAAAACAAAACCAAAAAGAACACTTTGTTTTTTTCTGTACTGAACCTTATCAGTAAGCAAAAGTATAATGCACTGAGAGTGTTAGGTAGGCCAAAGAAAAGTACTAAGTGTTACTCCATTTTGGCTGGCAGCAAGGAACACACAGAGACTGATTTGTCATCTGTTACCTCAGCTAAGATCGTCTCCTTTCCCTTCCCTAGCCAATGGCTACATGAAACACTTGAATTCTCTTCATTCCTATGAAGAAATTCACCTATGGAAAGGATGGTACTTGTCAAAAAAGACAATGCATAATGTAAACTGATCTTTTTTTATGAGGGCTGATTTTTTAAAAAAAGTGAACAGAATACAACTAGTGTAAATTATATATTTCCATTCTGATGTACTAAAAATATGAACAGAAACCTGACACATGGGAATTAGAACATTGACTTATAAATAGGAAGCAAAACTGTGCCACACTTATTAATTCCTTGCATTATTTCATCTTGCAGTCAGTGGATCTGCTGTTGAAGTAAGACACTGGTGTGTGTAAGAGTGGTACAATGTTGATGAAGGGAACTTCACAGGCTTGGTGAGCGTAGTTTCTATACACTCGCCTTTCATTACATTTTGTTTACTGCTATACCAAAACAAACCAAGAACACTCCATTATTTTCACTGAATTTTCCTGAAATATTTGACAATTAAAAAGCATCAGGGCAATGTATTTATTTAGTGAAAACAACCCATAGGAAAAAATCTCTCTTGGGCAAGTCCTTTTAGGAAAAGAGAGTCAAAATTTGTCCTTTTTTAGAGAGCTTGTTAGTTCCTTTTGTTTTGAGGAAAAAGGCTAAGTGTGGCACTGTTGACATTTTCTTTCTTGTTTGATCAGTGCTTTCAGTAAAACACTCTTACTGTTGGCATGGAACTGTAAATCTGGAAGATGAAAATGGAGAGGGGAGTACAGTATTAACTCAAAGTGGCATATTTTGCTTTAGACATCATATGTTAATGTTTTGTTTATATAATTCTCCTTATTTTTCAATTTGTTACTTGACATTAAAAGGAGATAAAGGTTCCCTTCAGCTACAGTGTCCAAGAACTAAGCAGTAATAGTAGTATCCAAACAGAGTAACTCTTCCTTTACCCTCCTGCTTTCTAAGAGAATAAGGGAATAAGATGGTGTATGTTATCAGATATGGCAAAGAGAATGAATGTGGCAGTATTGTGCCTAAAAGGACACATGATTTATCTGCCTCCTGAAGCAGACCTAGAAGCTCTGTTAGACATAGGAGGGCAGCATGTTCTTGCTGCTTAAGACTACATCAATGGGACTTCCAGGCTCCATCAATTAAAGTGGAGAACCCTCTCTCGAAAATGAGTAGAAAAGGGATAAGCTTTGCATCTGTTTCATGGAGGAGATTCTTCTGTGAATAAAACCACACTTTTGTCTTCTTCCCTAATCCTTGTGGAGAATGTGCAAACAAACCAAGAACTGAAAGGACAAGATTTACAGTCATGCTTGTACACTATAGCTCCTGGGTTTTTTTTGAAGCAGTGCTTCTGACAGTGTGTTAGCAGCCTTCCAACTACTGTGAACCATTTGAGCTCTTCTTTCTTCCTTCACAATGTGCTGATCTCATGAGTTAAGTCTTTTGTTGATCATTCAAAAGGCATGTAGCTGGGACCAAAAATAGTCTGACTTGCCAAAATCCCAAATCCTATGTGTGAAATTATTTCCCTTATGGGTTTTGACCCAGTTTTGGAGGCAAAATATGACAAGTGACCTTTCATGAAATAACCTGTGTTTCAGCTTCTTCAAGCTTGTACCCATAAGGGAAATGCCTGGCTCCACATGCTTTATAACACCCGAAAATAGTATTACATACCTAAGGAGAAAAATCTTATGGCAGGAGAAATGCAGAAGTTTTGTGATACTTGGATAGTTCTTGGCTATGAACTCCTAAGCAGGTAACATTTTTCCACTTTGTAATACTGCAATCAATATCAAAATACAGGACCTAATGATATTGCTACCTGATTAGAAGGTTATCTTGTATTTTGCATTTCCTTAAAAAAGTCATTCAGTATAGCAAAGGTGTAGATAAAGACCCTTTACGTATATATAATTTTTCAGTGGAACCATTTCTAACAATTTCTTCAGATAATGAACAAAATCTATATGATAATATTCAGGTGAGACAAATGCATGAAGGTATTATAACAGTCTGTTGGCCTATGTAGAATTTTTCAAAGCAAATGTCTATTCAAGGATTTTGTCACGTACTGGGGCACAAACCTCCCTTTATCCATTTCATTATAAGGGCAAATCCCTAAAAGAACAAAATGCAGGTACAGCAGTTCCTTTGTACTTCAGTGGTACAAGCTGCTACACATTTTTAACTCTCCCTGACATCAGTGGAAGGTAAGGACAAGCCCTTTGTTATATGAGCTATTCTGCCCTGAGAAGATTGTACAACTTTGGCTAACACAGTATAAACATAGGTGCTGTGTTGTTAAAAATAGAACTTGGTGGTGACTGGTTCCTTTTTTTTCTTAATATAGTGGGAGTTGGACAGCTAATTTCTTAAAACCTCTTTGAAAAAAGCCACCCTAAAATGGTAGAAAACTTAGCTGGCATTTTTACAGACAGGCAGTAGTTAATCTGCTATCATATGGGGTGTTTCTTAAAGTCTACAGTGAACAATATTTACCATCAGATTAAGGGCAATGAGGAAAGCATTTCTGGAAACCCGCTCTCACAAAGTTGGGAAATATTAATCCGTGTATTATGAGATCTCACAGTTTTAGCTCCCACACTGAAGTTAGGAACTTTCATTTGCTTTTCTTCCCTTCCCAGAAATGTGTCCAGCTGCCTCTGGAATTAGAATTAATATTCATGTCAGTAGTTTTCTTTGTATAGAGACATATTTGCATAAATTGACTAGATACTAATGGTTTTGGTCCCCACTTATTTTAAACTATGTTTTGCAATATAATGCTTCCCTTTTGCATCATTTTCTACACACCTTTATGAGATCTCTTCTATTGAATTTTTATTGTTCTGCTATGTAGGCCAGCTCTGCTATTTCTGCTGTATAAGCATTGCTTCAAATGGGAGCATTGCTCTGATACCATTAATCATTTGGTTACCGTCTTCTGACCTTTTACACTGTCAACAGAGTATTCTCTAACATGTTGATTACAACTGTAACTAATACTTTAATAACATAATGCTAGCCATAAACACAATGAAACATCAGTATCATTCGGCTGTGTACCAAAGCAACATTCCTGCAATCTGAAAGCAAGATCCAGCTCAGGATTCCTCTCTGCCTGTAACTTAAATGAAGTTACTTTTAAATATTAAAAAGTACAGTGCTTCTTGATCAAGAAATCAGCATGACACAGAAGTACAGTGGAGGAGCTAAATGGCACTTGCCATGGCTTTCACCAGTGAATGTGCTTATTTTTATGTATTTATTAGTTTATAAACTAGTCTTTCTTGATGCAGTATCTGGGACACTGTATATAATTTTGCAGAAAATTAAACTAAACTGGGCACAGTGCCCAGAAAATGCATCCATCCCCTTAAAAAAAAAAGCTCAAGGGGTCTAAAAGTTAAAACTAGTAAAACAAAAAGGAGGTAAATAATGGTCAGTAATGCGTTGACCTGAATAGAAAAGACTTTCATTGAACCCTGAAGACACTGGTCACACATATCATAGCTTTCCTTTGCCTAAGGCAACAGTTTCTGCAGGTGGGTCAATTATTTTGTACGGCACAGTAATTCAGCAGGTAGCTATATGACATATACCTAAGGGCTAATCCTGCTCCTGTGGAAGTCAATGGTAAAAATCCACAGCCCAGAATCACAAATAGAGTTAGATGTTGCCATACTGAGAGTTTTAGAGCTTAAAACTTAGTCACTAACTCTGGAACCAGAGGGATGATACAGGCGTGTATGCTTATTTGTCTGCCTAAGAATGGGCTTACACTCAGCAGGACGCTTGGCAGCCAAACCAGTCCTTAGAAAATACACCAGAGTGGGATGAATCTGTCTCTCTTTCAGATATAGTTACTGCCTGCAGCTCTGCCCAAAAAGTCCATAACCAGCATCAGGTTGGGCCTGGCCTAACTGTTAGGAATCCTTTTGTTTGCTCCCTCTTTGCTAGCATAAAGCTTTCATCCTGTTTCTGACCTGGCTTCAAAGCAGCAAGGAGTGTTCCTGTGCAGGCTTTGCTCTGTCTTAATGACTAGGGCACTCACAGAAGTTAGAAAAGACATTTTTGATCTCCCCTTCTGGATGGGAAAAGCTTAAATCCCTAATTTAAGGATCGTGAAGAGTTCTATGCCTACTGGATTTCTACATTAAAATCATGTGACCTTTCAATTTCGGTGGCATTTTTGAATGAAAATGGCCAAGACCACTGTGTTGTGTGGTACTCTGTGCAAATGCATGTGTGAGAATTTATTTTGACAGGCCCTGCTGGTAATCTAGGTGTGGAGATAACTAGTTTGTGAAGCTACAGACAGGGGGTAGGTGCTGAGGTGCTTGGCTTAACCAAGATGGCAATGTTACTGAGCACATGCAACGGCAGAACTCTACAAGTCTCAACAAGCTTAAATTATATTCCTACGAAGCCAAGTCAGCTAAAGAACTTAATGTGTTTCTGTCTATTGCTGCTAGCACGCTGTCTAAGACAACCTAAAAAGAGCCTTAGGTGCGAAGTCTGACAATGAATCTGATTCCCTGATTTTGCTGTGAATGGAGCAGGTTTCTCCAGCAGACATTATAACAGACTGCATCTCAAACTAAAAAAACATTGGAATATATTGGTAATGCCTTACAGATTTTGCAGGTTCATTCTGATTTTGTTTGGTTTTCAGGGCTCTTGCTGATGTTATGCGACCTCAAGGTCCTTGTACAACAGATCATATGGAAAGAGATCTAAACATTGTAGTACATGTGCAGCATTATGAAAATATGGAGACGAGACCTCCTCCAAATAATTTACGTAAGTTGCATCATAACTTTATCAATATCTGGAATGCTGGCACTAAAATGAGCATTATGAAACAAATATTGCTGGATGTCAAATGAGCATCAACAGTACATGGGTTCGTGCAAATTAGAACTATTCTTTATTTCAGAAGTAGAAATATTTAGGCTTTCCTAGTGCAAATAGTGCAACACTAAGGGAATGCCATTTTGAATAGAAACATTAGTTATTATATTTATTTTTAATTAGTTGTCCTGGTTGACTAATATTGGTTTTGTATCTTTGTCTCCTTCTACCTGGTGTTTTTGCTCAGCTCATCAAGCTATGCCTTATTCTATATTTTGTTATACCAAAATACAAGTAGTTAAGCTTACAGCAAGATTTAACAAGATGTTTCATAGGGCTGTAACATCCAGTAAGAAAGTGGTCTGATGAGGCTGTTATATCATCTCCACTAGTAAAATAGTTAAATACTTTCCTGGCGAGCATTAAGTTGTATGTGGTTTTTACTTTCTCATTTTCTTTTCTCTCTAAGGGAAAAGCGAGAGGAAGATTATTATTTTAAGTTTGAAATAATATTTTTATTCTGTATCTGGTATTTCATGTTTATGTTATTGAAGGCAAGGAAAACATGCACCTTGGAGCTTCAGAGGAAATATGGTGACATTTCAAGTGGTTCTGAAGTTCTAGGAACTTATTTCTCGGTCTTGTATTAGACCACAGTACAGTTCTTTCTCATGCTCATTTTCCTTTTGTGATGAACAGTTCCACTGCAATTTTAATTTGGATATATATTTATATATTTTATATTCATCCATATCTTAAATATATATACATGCATGAATATATATACGTGCATACAAATTATAGATAATACATCTACAAATTGAAGTTCAATATATTTATAAAAGGAGAGGGTATCATCCAGGAAGGTTTAGATTGTTAGGCAGTGGGTGGTTTTATGCTGTGTGGTAGATCAATGTAGATGTAGATGTGCATTTTACTGCAAATAGACTTTTACTGGTATTTGGATTTTGAAACATTTAAAGTATATGCATTAGTCTTTTCCTTATCTTTCTGTAACTACAGAAAGCAGAAAATTTGCTTATACTTGGACAAAATGAATTTTATTTGGACTGCACTGTGCAGTTACTGTGAGATTTTACTGCTTTCTTTTGGGGGGGGGAGGGTATAAAAACAATGGGAGAAAGAGCAGATTCATATGCTGCATGCACTCCTGATACTTGTTTTGTGGTAGAGGCTGACTGCAATTTCTTATGTGCATTGTTACAGAGTAATAGGAGAGAATTAAAGCTGTGACCTCTAATAAAGTTACCACATATAGTGAAGTGTGACACCTAATCTGTCTGTGCTGCTCTCCAGCAAAGTACTTCCACCTGGGCCTGTGCAGTTCTACACTGCAGAGGGGGAAGTACCTACATATTGCAGCATTACATCCCTAATTGTATAAAAACACACCTCTTCTGCAGGGGAACTTATGCTTCTGTCTCAATCAAAGGTGCTCTAGCCCCCTGGAGCTGAGGTGGTGAACTTCTGAAGGTTTAAGGAGGATGGGAATATGCACTATAGCTCTCTTTGCTCTTTGTATTAGCTCTTTGCTGATCTCTGATCCTTCCTGTGACCATGTTTTTAAGAAGAAAGATGCCAAATGGTAATGCAGTTAGGGTACAATGCTTATTTTCTCTTGTATGTGAAGTGTTTATTCAGAATCCCAGTTAATGAAGGAACCAGAAAGTAAAGAGATTCTTACTGCATTGATTGTATCTAGGTTTTTGTAATCATCACACTGAGATATTTTGCTTAAAACCCTTTGTATACTACAATATATGACATAACACAGCAAGTCTTTAAACTCATTGTTTCTTGGCTTTGAATTCAGATTTAAGCCTTGCTTCTATAAACTCTTACATATAAATGCAACTCAGAGCCACATAGTTACTGCATCAAGGAAGAAAAAGAAAAATACATTTAATAGTACCTTAGGATCTTGGCTTATGATGGCTCTGTACCACCTCTGTCTCAGAATTTGACCCTCAGGCACAGATGGAGGAATTATATGTGAAACAGCTTTTGTACCACGGCAATTTACAACATAGAAGCACTACTGCTACTTTGGAGTGATCTTAATCCAGTGGGTAATGAATAGGGGCAGTCCCAAGACTGCTTCACGTGCAGCTCAGGCATTCCTGCTACAGATGGAAGCCTCAGAAGCAAGCAACTAAGATGGCAACTGTTTCAGTCTTTAATCAACTTTGTGGATTAAGTCAATCATTTTAGATTGTTCAATGCAGACCTTCAAGTAGTGAAATTACTCAAGGCGTTCTATAACCGATACTACATACATTTGCTTCATAGCAAGTAGATCATTATTCTGTATTTGCTGCCATTATATTCCCTTATAAACTCATCTAAAACACGACTAAATGACCCACTAGAATTAGCCAGAATGTCACAAATTATTAAAGTCTGTTGAGAGCATGTGCATTTATGGTGCAAAAAAAAATCTTTATAAAGAAAAATTATTAAGACAAATTTTCCAAGTCCAGCATATTAGCAATTTGAAATTTTATAGTGGAGTTCTGAAACTCTAGAAGAGTGGATATTACTTGCAGAAACTTTGGCAGTGCAGCATTACCTACTACTTGTGCTGGAAAAGTGACTGGCTTTTTTTTGGTATTTTTACAAGCAAATAAACCAGAGCGAATTACAGCTTTCCTAGAAATTCTCTTCTAGATCTTTACTTATACAGAGGAAATGAGATAGTACAAAATTATAGCATCAGACACTTTGATATGTATTTTTAAAGTTTTCTTTCCTAAGTTACCACTTTCTATCTACTAGCCATCCCCAAATGAGACTTAAAAATTTGAGACTGATGTACTTCTCATATTGGTCCATAGATATGAAAAGGGCAGGAGGAATTTCTTAGCCATTATGTACCCCTTCCATATTGTGCCTTTCAGAATATGGAAGAGGAACTATTGAAGACCAGACATTATTAAAAATGTTCTAAGTTGAATGTTCATTTGCTATTTCTGCCATCTTGAAAACATTTTGCTGATACTGCCAACCCATTCTGAAAGTGTTTTATGAAGGGAAGCTCTGTCAAAATGACAAACTTCACATGATTTCTGACACTGAAAATGAGTGTGCTTTTGTTTCTGGTCTGTTTGTTACCAAAGGACAAAGAATTTCTAAGTGGCCTGCAGCTAGCACAGCTATTTACCAAAACTAGCAGTCCAATGGAAGGCCAAAAGTAGAGATCTCTTTTCAGCAACTTGCAGTTTACTCAGTTTCTTGTCCCTTCTTTTCTGATACTCAGAAAAGAACAGACATATTGGAGGTTCTCAATAAAGACAGGTTTTTTCTTTGCCCATGTGAATCCAGACAACCTAGATGCTTTTTAGTAAAAGGTATTTTGTCCTTAGTGGTTGTTAGCTGTCAAAATTTTCTTCCAGTACTATGCTTTACTTAAGATTACTTTTCCGTTATTTCCCTTCATTCATACACATTAGAATGTAGTGGTGCTTTGTAAACAAGTAGCAGCTATCTACCAAGAATCATAGCATTCAAGTTTTCTAACATGGAATATTCAATAAAATAAAATAAAAAAAGAGGACATTTAAAGGTTATGTTAAAAACATAAAACCAAAAGCAAACCTTCCTGCAGAATTTGAGTTCTTTTGTTCATCTCTGACTTTCATGAATCTTGAGAGAGCAGCAGCATTCAAGATTTTCTTTTTTCTTCTTTTTTTTTTTTCTCTTTCTACTTATTGTGTTAGAAGTGAGCAATTTATTTAACTTGTTGGGATTATAACACTGGTGCAGTGGGAGTTAGGAGGCTTTGCAGCTACCTCCTTATTACTGAAACGTGATTACTGCTATTATTTCTAATTCATAATCTATGATAGGAGAGTGAAACAAATACTTAAGTTAGTGCAATCCACAGTCACTTTTTCTAATGATCAGTAAAAGCTCCATTACTCTCTCCTCAATAACAGCTAGCCTTACACTAGTTTATTTAAAGCACTTATGCAGACTCCCAAGATAAAGGTGACTTTAAAGGGAAGCCAATTCTAGATTATGGAGGTTTTAAGATGAAAAATGCTAGCTTTTAGTTAGTTTGACATGTATGGATTATTTCTTCATTTTGTTTTTCACCTTAAAAAAAAGTGAATTGTAAATACACCACTCAAAGACAGAAGTATTGCACTGTATCAAATGGCCGATTTTAATACTGGCCAAGGATTTGCAGCACACGTGATTAAAATGACTTTTTCTCTTCTTAAATATATGCAAAGGAATAATGTGTTTGCTGCTGCATTTGATTGTCAGTTGTCCTGGATACTTACTGACTACAAATGCTAATGCTGAAAACAAAGCTAAGACATTTCTTTAACTGGTGCCTTATGATAAGTTAACTTTTGTTATTTCTTTGTTTCTATATTGAGACAGTAAGCATTTAAATAGTAGGGTATTTTTTGAAGTTCTCGCATATTAGAAGAAGCATTCTGTATTGCGTATTCCTGTGCTTTCCCCCATTTCCACGAAGAGAAGCTCAGCCTCTGTTTTCCACTGAGAGAAACTGTCACTAGTTTGACACTGTGAAAATATAGTTAGCATTTGCAAGAATTTTTTGCAGTCTCTTTCATCCCTAGTGAATATGCTTTTTGTTGTTGTTGAATACAGTGGTCTTTGGCAAACTAATTATTTTTATGTTTAACATACATAAACATGCTTATATCAGATGATTCATTGTGTCGCATTGCCTAAATATAATTCCTGCTGTTGCTCATTGGCAATAAGCATACAGGAATATTAAGAAACTTTAGTAAAGAGAAGTACTATTTTTTGAAATGCAAAGCTCTTGAATTATATAAAACATGATAACTAATTTACTTACACAGTAACTGTTGGATGATGAATTGCATAATATTGAAGAAGTAGTCATTAAGGATGTGCAGGTATTACTGTAACAATACGCTTCTGGTGGCAGGAGCCTTGAAACTCTAGCAAAACCCTTGTTCAGACAGAGGGGTGCAAAATCCAAAGGGCTGAGCAAATAACTGTATGTTTGGCCGCATTGGTATCTAGGTTGTTTGAGTTTTATAAAATTATATTGTAAAATGCTTTTTTTAGGCCTGGCTATATGCACGGGTCTAGCCCAGAGGAATTGGACTATGTTCTTCATGAACTTTAATTGACTGATCACCTCTTACTTAGAAGGACAGGGTTCCAGCCATGTTTTGTGGGTGAAAAGATGGACAACACTAGTAAGTTTTCAGCCAAGGAAAAGATAGTTTTAGCACAGTGACAGGAGGAGAAGTGAAGAAGTACTGCCGATGGAGTACTCTGAGACGGTGAAGAATGAGGGAGAATAAAATAGCTAGCTTAATTGGAGGATGTACTTAGTTCGCCAGAAACTACAGTGTTATGACAGAGGGCAGAGACTGTAGTCAGTAAGCATTGGGAATTTGTTTCCATTTAAAGTCTTAGTCTTCACTGCCAGTATGCAAAATCTCATTTTACTGGGGTTTCTATGATCTATCCAGGAAGCACCTTAACACTTAAAAAAAAATCTGATAATTTAGATTAAATTCCTGAGCTAAAAGCTAGTAGACTTAAGTTAACCCTGGGGGAGGGCTACTTACTACATTTTGGTTGTAATACACAACAAAGAGGACAAATTCCACATTTAAATTATACACTTTACAAAACTAATCATCCAAGAAAAAGCCCACACTACCATCACCAGCCATGTCAAAAGCAATACTGTATTTTTAAAATATAATTTCTGTTTGACGTTAAAAGCTGCAAGCTGCTTTGTCACAGCTGTCTTGAGACCACTTTTTAAACTACTTGAAATTAATTTCTAGATACTGACTTCAACTGAAATTATGCTACCAGTAGAACTTCAAAGCATTAACAAATTGGTGACAGAATTTTTGTTAATATTCTTACAGCTATAGCAATGCATTCCAGAGCTCCAGAGCTTCCATGCTGGAAACAAAATCTTCCATATAAACTTAAGAGTCTGGAGATGTATTTCTCTTGCAGCTCAGTCAGTCACTGTAAGACAGTAATGTTTAATCAGTTCTGAATGTGTGTTTAGACTCACAATCATTAATATAAAAAATGTTTCTAATTTACATTCAGATTTTAATTCAGATGCATGATGCTGATTTATGAGAAGATGCTATGAAACTTCTTGAAATACCAATAAGTATTTCCAAGGAAGTTAATTACAACCTGAGAATGAGAGCTTCTGAGTTTGTTTAGGAAAAAGAAGAAGTAAAAAACCTGAAGTATCTCATTTGTCATTGACTGTTGTACATTTAATCAGTTAATTATTTTTAGAAAACAGGATGATTTTGAAAATTTTAATATATATCATAGACAATAGCTTTTTATTTATAACTACACCAGTCTTCACAAAGTATAGTATGTCAGAACTCTAGCAATGCTCCTACCATACAATCAATTCCATGCCTTTGGAATGATCCTGTTGGCTTATACCAAGCAAAATAGTAAGCACAAAATTTTGCATGAACAAGGGCTGGGGGATTGCATCCTGGGTCTATAACCAAATAAAATTGTGAACTTAACTTCATTACGTATGTTCAGTGGGTCTCTTCTTTATTCTGAAATATTTCTTGTTAAATATGATCTTATTGGAAACTCTATGAGAATGTTGTGTATCCTACCTGCAATTTTAGTCAGTGGGATATGTTTTGAACTATGTTGGGTAGGTCTTCATAAGCTCCATATAACCATTTCCATTAGGACTGAACAATGAAGTTTTCACTCTATCTTTCTTCATTTATTGTACAATAAGAACAATTAGATTAGATTACTGCCTTGCATCCTATCATTTACTTCTAGTCAGCTTTTAATTCAGATAAATTTGACATATCTTAATAAAGATATTAATCAACACAAAATGTATTTGGGAGAAATAACGTTAATCACTGACATTATCCTTTAGCAGCAATAATTAACATTATGGTAATAAAAATTATTTAGAATATATTTTTACACTTTATAATGTAGTTTAAAAGGCTGAATAATTATTTAATAAAATAAAAATTATTGTCATGAAGGAAGAGAGGATTGCTGTACTAGACTATTATATAGGCAGCTTTGAGTCACACAACAGCAGACTTGAAAAGCACATATAAAGGATGAGACTAATTTTCCTGTCATGGGGGTGCAGCTTAAAATACTTTGAAATGTTGCCCAATAGTAGAGGGATGTATTTACCATATGCAAGATGAAAAGTTCAGTTTGTAGATGTGGTTTGGCTTTGGAAAACAGTTATGCATTTCCCTTTAATTCCACTTCTACTTTTGTACTATCAGCATAATTATTTAGTAAGGGTTTTGTTCCAAAGGTGTTTGTTATTAGAAATTGCTATGTCCTGTCATCAAATACTCATCTGAAAACAAAGGCAATGTTTAGAAGAATAAGCATCCTCTACTGTTTTGGCATTTTGCAATCTAAGTTTTACTTACTTAATTTTATTAGTGAGGTGCTATACCTATTAAATGCTACTCAATTTAATATCTAAAATTGTATTTTATCTTTGGACAGGCACACTGAATAATAGTATTCTCAATGTTGAATAACTTCCAGTGCAAAATAGTGACAGTGACAACTGTCAGCAAGATCAATCATCAATGCTTCATGCCTGTTGCAATATTTCATGTCACTGGGATTCTTGATGTCAAAAACTGGTATAGGAAACAATGCCAAACTAATAGGAATCATGTCTTGGAAAAATAAAAAACCCCAACAACACAACCTTTTTATGATTGTATTCTGCTAGGTTTTAGCTCCTTAAAATGAAGAGGATAGAGACTGAGATCCTTTTTTTTTTTTTTAATATGGCATGAGTCATCTCATTGAAAGGCAAAGAAAAAGTACCTTTTGCTTTCACTGTTGGTTTGCCAACAGACAAACTACACTTGCCTTTTCCATGCCAAAACAATATCATTTTTAGCTGTTGACTTACAGCTTAATCATCTCCCTGAATCCATTAACTCCTACCCTCATATTTTGTCTTAAAAACTGTAGATTTTTAACAGAAGTTATAAAAACATAAATTCATTAATACATCAGTTTCTGCCCATGCATTCAGGTGCAGGCACTGACTATTGCAAACTGATACATCCACAGCTAAACATATAAATTTTTTATCACTCTGGCTGTATGAAACTTTGGTACTATATTTTAGATGTTAAAATGCTCTTATCAGAAATTTAACATTCTGTAAAATTACTTCCCTCTTCATTTTTCAATCAGTCATACCAGCTTTGCCAAGCAGAATCAGTACAGTGGTTAGAAAATAAAGTAGAAGAGGTTGGCTGCATACATTAAAAAGCTTATGAATGCACATCCCAGTATTACGAGGCAATTGTGATGTGCTATTCAGTGAGAGATCTCTTCACAAATTTCAATCTACAGTTTCAATCATAAATGATTTTCAGTACCTTTGTTCTATATTCTCTGCTTTACATCGTAACTTTCCTTGAAATGTACACATTGGCTCTGACTCCAGTTTTATTATCATAAGATAAAGTCAAGAAGGGAACAGAGTGTGTTTAATATTTATGAAATAGCTTTGTTGTTGATTTTTATAATAGAAAAAAAAGTTGAAAAAATCTCTGGAACTATGATACAAAACTACACTGATAATCATTCCCAGATGATTACAATGTGTATTTTAATGTTTCCTAGGTACACAAATAAATTAAAACTTTGATTTTTAGTTACCACATTTAAATAGCTTTTCAGAACCCTTCAGTAATATTTTTTCATTTTTAACTTGTACATTTAAGAAACATGTCTGTGCACCCAAGCTTGAGGCTATAATTATACTTCTGAATCCATAATGAACTTGTAACATAATCCAAAATAATCGATTTTTCTTTTACCATCCACTCCTTACCAATTAAAGGAAATGCACATTTGATAAACAGTTATTTATACACACACATGAGCATACACAAAAGAGAGTGTGCATGACAAAATTTGGACACTATTGGAGTTAGCAATTTGTTTAGCTTGAAGTGTCCACAATAGATTGCCTCAAACAGATCTGTTTCTTCCCCTGAAAACGTTGTTCTCACTGTGTTAGGTCACCTTTACACTCTGCAGCACTAGCCAGGAAAAAAACCCCAGCCTTTCCCATGTAGATAACTGCTCTTGCAGGGCTAATATGATCATTCCTTAGCACTCTTGAAGTGCTTTATTGTTTTCTCTTAACGTATTCTCCATGCAAACTAAACCGTGTGCTTCCTATTGCTGTCTCGTCTGCTGCCTGTAACAAGCTGGTCCTCCGTGACTACAAATATTGTTTGATGATGCTACTTTTTGTTTCAGAAAGTCTGTGGTCAGCCATTGTGGACATCATATGAAAGAATACCACAACATAGAAAAGTATGGCAAATGTCTACTAGCATTTCGTCTTATCAATGGGGCACTGAAGATTAACTACTTTCAGCCATAAATTACAAAATGGTAGTGGATGCGATTCAGAGGTGGGGGTAGGCACAGTCTGTGAATCTTGCAACAAAAGTAGGATTTTGACAGTGCTTACAGTAGTGGCTAGTTTAAGCCAATTAGATGAAATTCTGATTGGTCAAAAATCATAGTAAAGCATTCACCATGTTTAATGGCTCAAGGATTTTACCCAGGGGCACTACAACTCACTTAGGACCTCATATATATCTTGTCGAGGGGAATTCTGTTTTCGTTATTAATCTTGAATAAGGAGAGAGATAAAGGGATATTCAGGAAGTTTATCTTAGGGCTTCGCAAAAAAACGTGGGACAGCTTAGAGAATTCAGTGTTGGAGAAGGAAAAATGCATGTTCATTGCCAAGAGTAATGAAAGCTATTCAGGGGAAGTGCAGTGAAAAATACCAAATAATTTACCAAATTAAACCCTCCTGAGAAGTGTCTTGAGAAGCCAGGAGGCTAGAAGTAGTTTCCAGCTAGATGTACTTTCCATTTCTGTTCTGATTTCAGGAAAGTTTGGGAGTCTGCGAATGAGGAAAATGTCCGTGCCCTTGGCATACAGGCGAAAGGGAACCTTTCGTGCTCTTCTTCCACGTTCCTCCCCTTTGGCAGCACAGCTGCTGTAGTTGAACAATTGTTGTCACCCCCAGTATGCAGAACCGGCCTCTCGGAAGGCTTGTGCGGATACTGAATTCTCAACCACCGAACCCTGGCACAAAATAGAATTGCAGGTGGCAGCTTTCACTTATGTAAATGGTCTAAAATTTCTCTGGAACCTTACGTGAGCAGAGAACTGAGCACAATGGAGATTTGTTTCACTGAGGCCCTTCCAAGTATGGAGGGATCCGAGTCAGCACGTTTGCAAGGGGGTAGTTGGCCAAGAACAGACTAACTGGTCTGCTAGTCTGGCCAGGTGGGTTTGGCCTATGTAAAACAATATGCTTATAACATTCAGAAGCAAATTAATAGATGAATTCTTGAGCATCCTTGTGTTAAAAAGAATGAGGCCTACTGACAGTATTTTATGAACAGCTTCCAAAAAGGAAAAGTAGTCCTTTCAGAATCATTCTCATCCAGCAGTTAAACTAAGGAAGTTGATGGTGATTTATATATTTTTGCTCTTTCTTTCATACATCTGAAGGCCTGAAGGAGTTGCTGTGCAACACGCTCTCAGCAATTCCTACTGGGGTCTGGGCTGAGAATCAGGAATGCGATTTTTTTCCTAAAAGCTTTGCTCTACCTCATCAAATGACTTACTCTAGTTTAAAGAATATGTTTTGCATTTATAATAATGGATTAAACTATTTCTAATTTTTCCAGAGCTGGAAGGTTGGAGAACTACATTTCTCCAATAGCAATCCAGATTCTTGTTAAAGTTCCAAGTTCATACTGTGAAGAAACATTCTTTATCTTTTGTCAAAAACAAACCTGACCACCATTTCAATTAGAAGACTTTCAAGTTTCTAGTCATTGCTCTGTAGTTAAATTGCCATTAAACACTTAGTTAACTGAACTCCTATAAGGATTGGATTTTTTAAGCAATATAATTTGTGTTTATGGTTGATTAATTCTTTCCCATAATTTTAACACTTTATTTTTCTTTGGTTCTTGCTTTTCCTCCTTTCTTAAGGACCTCCACTTATAGAAAAGAGGTCTGTGAAAAGGAATAGTTTCTCTTGGAAATAATTGGCCTCAGTAAAGATCTTCAAGAAACCATAGAAAATCAGAAAAAAAGCATGGACATTCACAGAAGGTTTTTGCATAGATGTTTAACTAGAATAAAGATCTTTTTAAGAGTTATAATTCACTTTTAGGGCAAAATTAACTTTTAACAGCCATCTCCTTATTCTCTAGTGTGTGTCTGGTGTTTATCTTGTGTCTGCAAGTTCTTGCATCAAAGTCAGTAAACTAAAATTTTGCCTTGGGAGCCCAATATACTATTGCTTAACCATGCAAAGGTATGATTGTGATGATAGAGGGGCCAGGGGCTAAGGGTGGATAAAAATGTTTGTAGCAAAAGCAGTAACAATTACCAGAAACTTCTGAATCTTGAAGAATATTAAAAGTAAAATTATTTATGCTTCTTTGAAGATGTCCATGTTTTAGCAGATACATTAAAGAGGATAAATATACAAAATATAATTTATATTATTAGGGTAGATCTTTCTCTGACTTGTTCATTATATTAATAATTTAATGCACCCACCTAAGAATTACCTAACTCACTAATTCTTTTTGTGACTGTGATCCTTATAGATCTTTTATAGAGAGGTCTAAATAATTATATGCAAATAGATTAGGCTTATTTCCTCTCAGAGTAAGCCATTTACAATAGAGAAAAAAACACCAGTGCTGCAGGATTCTTTTCAAGTGCATACAAATTACATACTTTATAATATGATGATCTTGCATTGTCATAATCTAGCATTTTAGACCCATTAACATTTACTTGTGAAAACCTAGTTTGAAATATTTATTTGCAAGCTACACCTTATTTCCTAGGTGACACTATTTCCAACATTTCTACAAATATAGAGACATAGATGAAGATGTCTCTGGAAGCAGACATAGAGCTAGAGTTTTGCTGCAAAGTGTGAATCACCTATCTGCTCTATGCATAGGAAAAGATTTTCATATTTTTGTAAGCGTCAAAATCACCCAAACATTTTTAGAAAGGAAGATAAGTGATCCACAAAAATCTGGCTCTGTAACTTAGTGCTTTACTCTGCTAAAGTGTCCACTGGACTAACACTAGTGTTCCCCTTTTCTCTTTATCACCTTTCGTGTATTCATCAGGAAGAGGAAAGATTGTGCTTCTCCACTCCAACCCCTCTGCATCTCAATAACCCATATGCAGTACTTCAGGTTCCTCTTGCATTTCTTGATTTTGTCTGGACAAAGAATAATATTCTCTGGCTTTTTCAGACTTATCCATTCTGGTATATATATACTGACTGATCAGCAAACAACAAATCAAGCAAACAACTACAGAGTTTGTACTTCTGCCTTTTGTCTCCATACAGCCATTTGTTTTCCTAACAGCTGTAGAACCATCTCATCCTTGAGATCTCAATAACACCAGAAGGGGCAAATGGATTAAAAGTTACTAGAGGGAGTAACAGATAGCTAGACAAAAAAAAAAAAAATTACATTAGCTTTGTTCTCTTTTAAGAACAATAAATCTAGAGTTATTTACTGAGTGCAATAAAATGCAACAGGGCATTGTTAGCACAAAATTTGGATCCATAAATCAAATAAGTATTGAGATGCTGCTCTGAGAGTCTGTAATCATCAAATAGGGAGATCTAGTTATCAAAGGTTGGGAATGCCAGGAGAATGAGAAAAGAAGGATAGAACAATCTATGGCACATACCCTTCCCTGTGGATCAAAGAAGTTGTCTATCAGGATGATGCCTGGTTTGTAGTTTCCAAATTAATTGTACAGGAAAGTCTGAAGGGAGTCAGGATATGTCAGAAGATCAGATCATAGAGGAAAATATAAGCTCAAAACTTGGCAGATGATTTATTAATTGCTAATTATTCTTATTTCTACTTTACATGATATTAAGTGTACGCTAGAAGCTTCCAAGTGGAAAATCCACACAATAGTTAATGCAGTTCAAAAGCATCATTAGTTGTCCTTTATGGCTTGCAACACTCTTGGGAAGGAAGATATTGCACAGCTTCAAGGATGGAAAGTCAATGGTGTTAAGCAGTCTGAGACTAAGTAGCAGATTACAAAGGGAGAAGTCCTAAGTGCATATTTCCCTGTGTGAAATCTATGTATGTAGAAGTGGATTTACTTTCCCCATATATGTTTAGCCTATATAGAGTTTGAGATCAGTGCACCCTGGAAGCTGGTGAGCATGAGCGAGTAACTTTAAGAATACTCTTTTCCTATAGTTACTGACAAGTCTTGAAGCAGTTAGCAGAAGAAGAATAATTTTATCTTAATTACCATCCCAGTAAATTAAAACTAGGACATTTGCATAGTCCAGCATCACAGGTATGACTGAATCCTGGCAGTCAGTACGTCAAGATCAATACCTAACATCTGAAGAATCCTGTTGAAATATTCTCATAGTAACTTGCAGCCACAGATTTCACTAGATTTGACCTGTGTGAGAGAATTGCAAGTGATATGCAGACTGCTTGCTCTGTCTTGTGGGCTTGATATCAGCGACAGCTTCTAACTCTGTCGTTCTCACCAGCTTTCCTCTAAGACATGGAGTGCTTTTTACATCGTACACAGGACTAGAACAGGTACACGCTGCCTCTTGCATTGAAACAGTTCCTGACACACCCTCCATATAAAAAATGGTGAGGCCTTACAGCTGGAGCTATGTCCATATGAAGCAAACCTCAGCTTTTTTTCAGTCTGACTGCATGCAAGCTGAGTGCCTATGAGCATCAAGATTATCTTTGTGCTTCACGTTGTAGAGAGGTGTTGCAGAAGCCAGTGCAGAGCTAGCTGTGGTCCAGCAATACAACATTATCATATTTATGGTTAGATACGTACAGCCGGATAGCATAGATTGCTGCTGCCACTGCTGTCTGAAGTTGTATCCACTGCTATTGCTACCGGTCAGAGCAAACTAGGTTTGACGAACTACAGTATAAAAGATTAGCAAGCCTGGCAGATCCAATTCACAAATGAGGATCAGCATAGCTTTAACATAAAGAAATGCCAGATGAAAAGGTAACTTGCTCAGAGCAGATGTATTGAACGTATGGGATGAGAGAAGCTGTCAAAGGAAGATGACAATGAAGAGCCTCACTTCACAAGGAGGATGTCAGAAAGCACACAGAGAGAGTGGGTTCAATTTAAAATGCTCCAGAGATTCTTTTTTCAAAAAGGATTCAAAATTTCAGATCGAGGTAGTGTGTAACACCTGGAGCTGCCTACATAGCTCACTGAGCTTTCAGAACAGACAGCTGTGTCTGCAAAACAGTCATTACCCCCATGGCTAAATTTACCTCGACTGACCATTTGGCATTGTATCAACTTCACTCGTTTGGTAGATGTCTGGATGATAACCTTATTATATTTTTCTTCTTAAATCACAGATAAATAATATCAGAAAGTGAATAAGGAAAAATGAGCCTGAAAACCAAACTCATTTTACAACGATAGTAATAATAACTTAATGATTTACCTAGCTGTGACTCAAAAGCAGGCCAGGCAAAGTCTCATTCTCTGCACCCTGAGGAGTATCTAGTGGATGATACCACTGTTTCAGCGCAATCTCTCTCTCTCTCTCTCTCTCTCTTTTTCTCGGCCATCAAAGCTTTTCTTGGCTTCATGTTTGTGATTCTGCTTTTCTATGCCTGACAGTTGTAATGAAGATATGCCACAGTTAGTGACAAGGCAAGTATTCTAGAAAAATACTGCCAGAAGAGATGAAATGAAATAGCTAATACCTGACATTGGTTTCTGGAAGCGATTGCCAATATGTAAATTTATGTCATGCTCTGTAACTTATAGAAAAAACCCCATATTTGTTTAAAGGTCATTATTAATTAAAAAAATCAATGAAAACACTTGTAAATGCATGGAAGAAAATAACTGGCTGTTAAAGTGTCATTGCAGCATAAGGATCCATAAAGGTGATATGGGAAAAGACAGCACACATTTATTTCGGTTCCAACACCAATCCTAGCTGAAAAAGTGTTACGAATTTTTAAAAGCTTGAAGTTGTGCTACTCAGAATAAAACAATGTGCATTTTTTAAACAAATAATTGTGTTTTCTTACATACTTTAGCATTCTTATTGCTTCAGGATACTGCAACTCTATGTATGTTCTACGATGGAATATGACATTCCTCTTTTCTCCCCATCGAATTCTGAATTCTGGCCACTTAGGTATAGAGTATGTGTAATAGCTGCCACAGTGTACATAGCAACACATATTAATACATATACCCCCCACATGTGCTATGTAATATATAATATGCATAGCACATTATATTCTCAGTGCACCATTGACATTGGATCAAAACAGTAAATGGAGAGTAACAGTAAATGGAGAGTAAAATGCTTTTTTTTCCTCAGCTGTGTAAGCAATCCTCATTTGGCTATTGCCTCGCCTTTAAGTGTTAGCGGGGGAAGAACCTGTTTGTTATTAATACACCTTTATATGAATGTATAAACAAAAAGTGCCTTCTGAGAGATGCCTTTTCTAATATTATGCATAGTTACTATTACAAGATTCCCATTGCACTGACACAAACAAATGTGTTTTAGCAGCAGCAGCGTGATCACCCATTATTTACAATGCTTTATAATTATGGTAACTATTAACTCTACAGGCACAGAAAAGTCAAGAAATTTTTATCTTTGGATCTTAGGAATTAGTGCAAAATAATATGAAAGTTACAATAGCATACTGATCCTGATATGAAACCAGCGAAAGTCAGGTATTGTCTTTAATTGTCTTTGACAGTCTTTGAATTCCATCCACTACGTTTTAAATAAATATGCTTGAGATGCGACAGTATAATTTGTGTCAGCATAATAGTATAATAATTTCAGAAATATAATACAATAAACACTATTATTGTTTACATGATCAAGATATTCCCATCTCATAATCCAAGGATGCTTGTAACAGTCTGTTGTATCAGTTACATTAACGTTATTACCTACCCTGGGTACACCGAGATGTAATTTAAAACAGAAACAACAGAGTACTGGGGATAAGGAAATGCTGATCAAAACCGTAAGGATTTCTAGCGGTCACAAACATCCTGGCAGTCTGCCAGGATCACAGTTGCTGACTAGAGAACACTTTCCATTTTCCCTGCAACTCCAGGTTAACACAGTTATTAAAATAAACACTTTGAAAAAATTAAGAATTGGTACTAATCAGGAGCTCATTTTTGGGGGACGATGGGAGAACCCTAAGTTTTCTAATATCTATAATGTTTCAAATAAGAGTATTAAAATATGTAAAATATGTAAAAATGTAAAATGACAACCCAGGCTAATTTATTAATTTTTATGCAATTCACTAAAGAAATTAGCTTAGTTAACAATGGTTCAAAAATCAGATATAAAATCTGAGTGTATGAAAAAACTCCTTCTACTGAAGTGGATGTAGGCATTGACAAATATATACTGTCATTAAAAAAAAAAAGGCTTAAGGGACTGGATGGTGATTAAATAGAATGTGGAGCTTGTCACGTCTGGATCCCCAGTTTAAATACTGTCATAGTGAGTGTAAGAGTGGCCAGTTTGTAAGTTTGCATCCTAAACTATCTGTCACTAGATTTCTAATCTTTTGAGCGTTAAATAATCTGGAAAGCAACGAGTTTGCCAGTTTCTTGATAGTGTCAGTAACCTGTTCTCTTAAGCAGACAGACTTGCTAAAAACAGAGGTGAGAGTGTTTATTAGCAAATGTTTAATTTATGAACACATTTGGTCTTACAGAAGGAAAATAGAGGTCTTTTAAACAGAAGCATATTAGCTTTATTGATTGAATTTCGGCTAGAATTGTTACTTGGGGGACCTAATTCTGTGACAGACTGACAGACTAACTGGGCTACCTGGTAAGGTGGAGTGCCTCTGCTTTCTCTTCTCTCACTGTTGTTACAACATGCTTCAAGCTAAAGCAATCTCAGTGGTACCCAAGTTCCCTCACTGTGGGAGAAAACAGGGAAAAGTGAATGGACAGAACTGTGATCCACAGCAATATGCTCCCATTGGCCAACCTCCATCTCTGACCATCTCTTAGCTGCATGGACTGTGTGGATTCATTGCTTTTCAAGAAGAAATGAGTTCTATTAGATTTATGATCTATACAGACACCCTCTGTATAATACAAGTCCTATAATTTTACCTAGCAGCTCCTGTAATCGGCATGTGGGCTATGAAGCCAAACTGCTGCTATCCTTCTGTACTGAGGGTCGTATTTGAGTGACAAATTCCTTTTTAATGATAAATGCTTGTTTAATTTTTTCTTTACTTGCTTTGGTATCATATATTAATACAAAGCAGAAGTGTAAAATACGCTTATAATCCTGAGAGTTCCGTTAAATCCTAACTGATAGTAGGAAAAAGGAGAATACTACTAATGGAAGCAGCATATACTGAAGATTTTGCTTTTATGTGAATACAATTAGAGCTTTCCCCTTAAGCTAATAGGGTAAGTAACTATATGAGGAAATCCACAGACACTGCAAATATGCAGGAGGGAGAGAGTAGTGTTTGCTTGGTGTTTAATGGTCCATGTGTAATAAGCTGTAAGTTCCATCTAGTTCCTACTGGACAAATGTCTACATCAGAAATTCCTGTTTCTTCCCTCTTCCAGCTGCACATTTGGAAGTTTCAGCAGTGAACCTAAAGCCTGAATTGAGAGAGACAGGACTACACATTCAAAGCTAATTTATTTTTCATTCTGTAGACAAAGATACGCACACAAATAAATTCCTATCACATATATGGCAGTGCGATTCAAGACATCAGTTAATTTCCGGAATATCTGTGCACGACTGATCAACTCACATGCCTTTTGCCAAATGAGATCTATTCAGATATTCCTAAACTTCAATCTTCTCCTAACAGCATTCGCCAACCTGATATAAACAGATTAATACTCTGTTTCTTGAGAGTAAAATAATGTTTTAGATTTTCAGTAGTTACTCTGATTCCTGGTTGACAGACTTGTAATAAATGACATACAGGATGGATCATAGCTCTAATTAATTTTTTAAAAGATGTCGAAATCCTTCCTCAATACTGGTAGTCCTTCTACAGAAAATCTGGCATGTACACAGCATAACGCAAACAAGCAGTGAATATGTGGTAGTTTGGTATGGGATAATTGTTGGCATTAATTTGGAGTGTCTCATTTTTGGATTTTGCATGCACGAATGCACTTCAAAAACCATGTTGATATAACCTTTGCAGCAAATCACAGTTACAGTAGCTCCCACAGCTCTATATACAAGCAGCAGGGAACTGTCAGTCTTACTTTGATCCATAATATTTTAGCTCGATCTTGGCTAGGACATGGACTGGTTTTTTGTAATTGTTAGGCCCATTCCTGCCCAGCTGCATGGCTTGGGGTGAGAAGGGCCAGGATCTTTATGCAGTTGGCCAGAAGTTCCCTTAAATAGCTAGAGCTGCACCATCCTTTTTAGGAACCGTAGCAAGCACCAAGGATTGCAGCCCTTTTACAAGGAAGAAGAAGAAAAGGGCATCACTGAAGTTGTCCTTGTGACAGCAACCCCAGGCAGTGCTTTAACTCACTAGGAGCCAGGATGGCTGGCATAGCTTTGAGGCTGCTGTAAAGCACATTGTGACTGAAGAAAATACAGAATTTGGGTGTAAGTCATGGAAATACAAAAGACTCTTTTCTGCTTTTCCTTTAGTCATGGGCAGTCCCTAATGACAATGAGCTCTAAATACTACATATACAGTGCTATGGTTTTATGACTCAACAAAAACTAGCAGCAATCTTTAAATTTTTTTAAATCTTGACATATTGGCAAAACCAAACAATTTTTTAAAAATTTCTTAATGGAAAGACTCTTTTAATAGAAAAAGATTTCAAGCACTATATATGTTCTTTCTCATGAGACAATGTCTGCTGACTCTCCAGTGCATTCTGCCACAGCTAAAGATTCACAATTCTCTATTCAGTCTGTAAATCTTTTCATGCGTGTTGTATCTTTTTTTTTTGTCCTCCAATATTCTTTCTAGTGTCTACATGTGATCCCTGTGTGCAGATATTACTGACCTAACCCAGAATTTACACTTTTTGCCCTCAATACTTGCAGATTCGAAACAACATTTAGCAAAGCAGGAATGGGAGACATCAGTATCATCCATCCTCTTGTCACTATAAATGGTCCCTACTGTATGAAATGTGTTTTAATTTGTGGGCAATATCTTGCTAACCCAACCAACACCCACTTTCCTATATAATTTCATAAACCTTAACCCCACTCTGCGCAATTTCTGTAATTGTTTAGATGCATAGTGACTTGTCATTTGCATCCCATGAAGGTTTTATAACAATAGCAACTTCAATTAAACTATGCCACTTGGCTTCATCATACTTCCCCGAAAATATCTTTGCCATCAACATTTCTCAGAGTGGCAATTCTCCTGAGCTTTCCAGAATTTATAGGTCACAGGTAAAACAGCATGTTCTCTGCAAATGTTAATGAGTTTACAAACTGCTGAGTATTATAATGATAAATTTGATCATATTTCTCTACTGACTTTACACAGTCTTGGCACTTATATCTGCTCTCAAAGGGCCCAATCAGAAGCTCACTGAAGTCAAGGAAAAGAGGTGTATTAAGATTAGCAGCTCCCGATCAAGCCCAAGACAGTCAGTGCCGTGAAAACATTATCTGTGCACATCGCTTATATGGAACTGACATCTCCTTGCACCACTGCGAGTTACTGAATCTCATTTTCTTTGCAGCTTTCTGCCTGATCAGGGAATCTATTAAAGTCCAAACAGTCAAGGCAGCTGTCTTGAGCCAGATAATTTCCAGCTTCCTAAATAAAGGGAACTAATATAATATCTACTTTATACCCACATCACTGCAATAACTCACGTGGTATCGTGGAGGGTTTTCAGAGAGGAGAAGGGCAGAATGCAAGCAGCAGTGATTTCTAAAGGCCTGGCCCTGGTCAGTCTTCTGCTGCTGCAATAGGCTCCCTCTCCTGCTTTTACAGATATTTTCACCAACCTTCTTGGGCACAGTTCACTTTACAAAGTAATTGCTATAGCTCTTAAATGTGTGCTTTCATACCTGCAGGGGTATAGTGCAGACTGTGAACAGGAGAGGAGGTTGCATTGCTGTTTAGTTCTCTGCTGATACTGGTATGAACAGAGAACTGTAGTCTGACATCTTCTCTGGGCATTTTAATATATTTACAGATAGAAAGGTGTCCTTTGTTTAGAAAGTTTTTTTATTTCAGGGGGGCAGAGGTTTTTTGTTATGGTAAATGGTGGCATTAATATATAGCATTTGAAGTGCTATTAACCAGACCTAGCACTACTTTTAGAGAGAAGCAAAACTGTTTACACCTGCTTTGTTGAACAATCTTCTACAAGAAGTTAACTTAAAAATACAGATGACAAACTAACATTTTTCAGATGAGAATCTCCATGAAATACAGACCAAATACTGAAAATATCTAGTGGTAACATATCAACTATCCTTGTCACTGAAAAACGTGTCTTAAACACCAAAGCCCCTTACATTAGTCTTCTATCAGAAGACCAATCACAAAATCACTCAACCTGTAAAGGAAATTGTTCACTGTTGCTTTAAGTTATTAGTATACATGTGTGGAAGAAGGTTTCATTGAATAGTTCAGTCAGATACTCTCAGTTGTGTCAAAATTTAAAATCCATGTGACCTTTTTTGGTACAGGAAAAGATTAAAAATCTACCTTGCCTCTGACATTTAAATATGGGGGACTATACCATTCATTTATTTACCAAGATAGAGATTAATGGAAGATGAACAAAGTAAAGTGGACTCTTACAGAAACAAAATAAATCATTAGAAAGGAATGAATAAATAGGACTGGTTTTGGCTTTTTTTCTTTTCTTTTTTTTGCAAGTCATTAAGTTTACTTTTACACAACTTAGGGACTAATAACTGGACACAAGTTACTATAAGCACCTGTCACCTCTGCCAAATAAACTATTATCTGTTAATGAAATAAAATTTTATAAGGGTTTTGGTACCGTACTGCTGAATGTCACTTGTGGAAAAGGTTATTATCTAACATGACTAAACGTTACCACATATACGAAGTCTTATGCAAGTATCAGAAACTTCCCTTCACATTACCAATGAACAAGATTTTTGTTGTTTGGTTTAGACACTCAGTGGGCTGCTTTGGAGGTCCACTGAACATTTAAATAATAGGTTTTATTTTTATGTTGAAACTGGTTTTGAAGTACATTAGTTTGCAGGTCCTGGCATGGTCAGGCGTTTCTGAAACGCAACTATACTTTACAGTTTCCTAAAAGCCTGCTCTCATAGTAAGAAAAAGACATAGAAGATGGCTGTTCCCGTTTTCTGTTTTCCATTTTTTGCTAACGCTCTGGGAAAATGAGTAGCACAAGCAGTAGTCCTTTCTATGCAAAAATAATCAAAGAGCCTCCTGAAAGGACAATGTTAATCCTTCCCTCTTCCATTCCACACAGCTACAACGAAAAAAACCAAAATCACCCAAGTCCTCAATATTAGACAAAACTAAAAATACATTTTCTGATCTCAGACTCTTGTATTTTTCTTTCTTCCAAAGCATATGCTCTAGTCAGTGTAATATATCATGTAAAACCACTGTGTATACTCCATGTGCTCTCTAAATATCTGGTGAAATGGCTTTTTGACTTTTTCAGGGCATAGGATGAATGTGCAGTGAATTCACAGAAAAAGTTGTATGTGGAATTTCTGAGATGATATTGATAGCCGTAGTTTATTTTTTATTTATAGTTTCTCTGGCCCTTACTTTACTTTTCTCTCCTGCTGTCTGAATTCAATATCAAATAACTTTGCAATCCCACAATGCTGCTCCAAGCTTTAAAAAAATGGACTACAGCCAATGCCAATTTTTGGCAACTATCCAAAATGACACACCAGCTACATAGTGCAAAGCAACTTTCGTTTTCTTTGTATCACATAGCACAATTTTCTTTTTCTTCTCCCTATTCCCTTGAGGAATGACCCCCTTGTCTGGGTTGCTCCTGTGTAGGAAATGTGCTAATTGTTATTACTTCCTAACATGAATTGTGTTTAATCCTCTGGCAGTTAAGTGCCTGAACAGTAGATTCATTGTACATGATGTACTGTTTGGAAATGTAAAGCATAAGCACTGTTCAAGGTAGCATAGGGTACGTGATCCTTTTAGCTGTTTTGAAGGTGAACTTGAAGAAAGCGGTATTCATTATTTTCTATTTCTTAATGTATTTGAAATTTCTGTTCTAGTTTTGGAGACATACTAAAGCCTACTGGCCACAATTCTGACATCTTTAAACACAACTTCATTAGGGAACTAAACAAGTCAGCAACATACACAGCAACAGCTATGGTGGCTGGTTCAGTCACACTTAGAAAGTGTGTGTCTTGAGTCTCAAAATCTTACCATCTGCACTAGAACAATCCTGATTTTGTAAACACAGATAAATACAACAAATAACCTATTACTCCAACATATACTTAAAATATATTGTATAATGAATTGTTTGAGTTAAAGTAAGTGAATAATTGCATTTCATGAATGATCAGTGGATTTAAAAATATTTCCCAAACAGTATTTTCTTATACCAACTTTATATAGCAAGATAATTACATAAATGGGAACATCAAATAAGCAGTTTAAGGTCATATACTATGTACTTCTGAACAAATTTATGGCTACAGTTATACTACATCAGTGACATTACTATCAATTAATTGTTTCTATCTGTAGTGGTCATGGCAGTGTTTTCAGTGTGAAATATCAGATGATTATAAAAGTGAAGAGGCACAAATATTTCTCAAAAGATTAAGAGGCTTTTCACAAAGTCTACAACATGTCCATGTCTAAAAAACCAATAGTCAAATGAACCTCAGACATACAACTCTAAGATTAGCTAACAGATCCTCTACTTCACAGTAACTAATAATTCACAGCTTAAAAAAAAGACCCTCCGTGGATTACTAACATTTCAGCAGAACTTTGTTGTGAGTTAACTTTATGAGGCAATGTAACTGAAAATATTTGAGCATGCCTAATTCCATATTCTATGGCAACGGTGAACATAATCCACAAGCAGAACGTCTCCACCCAAAACTCTTACATTTCTGTGCAGTGCTTTTCAATAAATAAGCATTTAGTTTGGCCAACAGTTCATATGGGAACTGCTGCTGGTTCACATGGGAGTATGCAGGTGCCCAGTAGGTGCCAGTGATGCTCATACCAAAAAGCTATTCAGTATGAAGTAGGTCAAATTAGGAGACAAGTTGAGCTGGAAGTAGAAAACAAGACTTTTGGAGTAAAAAGAACATGTTTATGCTGGGTTCAAGAATGCCGTCCTGCTCGCATTGTGAAACACTAGTGCTTCTCCTCCAGTTCTTCCTGCAAAGCTAAGCAGAACTTGGCTTTTTGTACAGATTTTGTTGAGGACTATGAGGGGTTAGTATGCCTTCCATTTATAGTATACCCATAGGTTTAGTTATTGCTCTTTTAATAAAGGGGCGATAGACAGAATCATTAGCTGTGGAAATTATTTTCGTACGTAAGAAGAAGAAAGTGTCACGTTGTGATGGTTCAGGGGTGACGAGCAGCCCTGGTACTGCCCTGCTTCTGCGTGGGTACTCCCTCCCGCCGCCAGGCCCTGCCTCTGCTGCTGGGTCATTCCACCTCTGCTCTAGGTCACAGGGCTTTGCAGTCACCCTGTTCTCATTGCACTGCCACGAGAACGCCGTGAGTGGTGCCGTGGGTCTCTGGTGAGGCCCTCAAACTGTCCTCTCGTGCATCCTGCAGTCTGATCGTTTTTTGGACAGGCAAAACTCAAGGTTTCTCCAGCCAGCTCCAGCTGTCTCACGACTGCCGCATTTCCCATTCACCATCCTCTCCTCTACAACCCTATGATTACAATAATCCACAGTAGCTCCTTTGAAACAATGCACCATCCCTTCACACAAAAAAAAGAGAGAGACCTGACAAAAATATTAAAACTATGCATGGTTTGCGTGCCGGGCTCATTTTTCTTAAGACCTCGCTGACCCGCTTGCCTCAGCTATATTCCAGGAAGCCTGTGGTTCGGGCAAGTTGTATGCTTCTACGCGTTGTGGCTGTGCTGTCGCCAGACAACATTTTCAGCACTAAGACCGCTCAGAGTGTGCCCATTTCAACCCCTAGCCATTTTCCTCTTCCTGCCTCTTTATTGAAGAGTATCACCCTCCTCCTTCCCACCAACTACAACAACATCGCTGCTTCATGGCTGTTTTCTGAGTCTGGCTGAAGGGCTGTTACGACTTTAAAATAACTTAGCAAAGAACCACTGGATATGTAGTTAAAGCTAGGTTGGTTCCCCTCGCATAGTTTTCAGTGTGGCTTCACAAAATGGGGCTGGAAGAACAGCAGGGCAGCTGGCTACAGCTTGGGGGCACGAACAAGCTCTTTTATTGGCATCCCTCCACTTTTAGCTGCAGGCAGCTCATATTTCTTTCGTAGACACAAGGTTTGTTTGTGTCCTTCTGAGTTTGAAATACGAGAGAAATAAGCCTGCTAATCAGATTTGAGCTAGGAAGTGGGCACCTCTAAATTAATGGCTATTTTCTTAAGGACTCTTAATTCCTTTAAGGACCTCTGATTTCCTTTCTTCCTGATTTTCCAATAGCTCAGAATTAAACAAAGCAAATCCATTCACATATTTCAATATACCAACAGAGGTTGCATAGTGATAAAGTAATTGTACATTAATCCCGTGTTCTTCATGTATGTATACAGACATAATAGACTAGGCAAGTAATTTTTCCTAGAAGAGCTAATCAAAGGTTTTAATTTAATCAGGTCATTTTATATTAATCTTTTCTGTTTTGTCAGCTTAATACATGTAATAAAAATTTAATCTCTTCATTGTTTTAGTAATGTGAACCACTATTTTACAATGAGTACTTGACTGATGGTCATAGCCAAATGAAACAATATATTTGCTTGCCTTCATAGGGATTTTAAATAACTGTTTTAATGCTATGCCTTGAATAAAATAATTTCTTTCCTCAACAACATGAGGGACAAACAAGAGAAATGTGAGGCTTGTGTCGATTCCCCCCCCTCAATTTTCTGATACTGGCTTAGAAATCTGTCAGTATAAATAATTCCCAGTATATGCATAAATTGTCTACTATGCAGTAGTTTTCTTGAGCGTCCTACGAGCTCTGTGAGGCAGGTATGGAAAAGGTAGTGCTATAAACCCCCCAAATAACCTTGTTTTTCTAACTGAAAACCATTAACAATCATCAAACTAGTGGTCAAGAGAAATGAGGTTTCAATCCAAGAGGCATAAAAGAATGAATGGGAAAGTAAGTGATTTTTCTTTCATGGCCAATAACCTTTCATTTATGGCCAACAGAGTACCAGTAATGGTAATGCAAGCCAGAGAAATGACTAGGAGGGCTATATGCTCCAGTGTGACAACTCTTTGCCCATCAGAAGCTTTCACAGAACACAATGAAAATAAGTAAATGATCCCCTTGCTGTGGAGCCCATGGATAAAAAGAACTGTTCGCCTTGCTTCCTTTTATCTTGGAAGATGTAAACATGGTCTTTTTGATTATTTTTGTCTTTTATTTCAGCCTAGGCAGGCAGTCAGGCAACCCTGGGAGGAGCTCAGCATCTCAATGACCACACTGTGGAAAGCAGATACTCGGCCTTTCCATTATAATGTTTCATGCAATGATGTTTTCTAAATAAAAACAATAGGTTCCTTTCCCCTCTTTTTTTTTTTTTTTTCCTGTCAGACAAGCCTTTCTAGTGACATTTTTATAAATGTGGGTAACTTTTGAACTTAAGTTTATACTATCATTCATAGCATTGCCATTATCACCATGGAACATACTGGTGAGAGAGGATCTTCTTTCCATAAGGCTTTTCTAATAGCACATTTCATAAAGATACTGATTTTAATTAATTGAGCAGATTAATAGCAGAACATTAAGTGCAATCATCTGATGGATTAGAGGAAGCCTGTTAAGCCATTCACACTAATTCAAGACCCAGAGAGCTGAAAGCCTCCTTTGTTCTGCACATAGTCAGGCTGCAAGATGCAGCCCCTTGACAAAAACGAAATTACAAACCTGCTGCACTTGCTGTCAGAAAAGCTGCCTGCAATTAAGATCTTTTGCCACTAACAGTGACAATAAGAGTAGAAACAGGAATATATTCAATGACCTTGAAATGTAGTCAGATATCATTTTCCCTTACATTTTATTTGTTGGTATGAAAGAATTAAACCTGCTTGTCTCAAAAAGAAAAGTTCTTGAATATTATACTATTTTTCTATATATATGTAGTTACTGGATACTGTTTGTATTAGCTGTATAAAATATAGTAAATCACTAAATATTGTACTATAAAGATGTGTGTACACACACACATATATATTTAAATAAAAATAATCCTACTTAGACTTCAAAAGATGAACTTAACTAGATTTCAGAGAAGCTACCAATCTATGGTCAAACCATGCCATTTTAGAAAAGATTTTTCAAACTGTAGAGTGAAGCAAAGGACGGGCACTTTGAAACTACATATATATTTAAAAATAAGACACTTCTTGCTGCAAATAGGATCTCTGTTATCTTTTAGTGTTGCTATATAAAACCATTTCCTGCATTTTTCAACCCTGATTGTAGAAATGCTGTTTTTTGCTTTGGCCAGCACAAGAGATTCTTTTGCTCCGGCCTTTATAGAGAGAACAAAAGGAACCAACCTGACATAGAAAAGCTCTTAAAGACTCAGGCTTGTCATGAGAAAACTGTCCTGGTGTAGGACTGCAGAAAGGACACTTTACAGGGTAAGGGGACACAGCCTCGCCATGCTGAGTACCGCAGACTTCGGGGAAGAAAAACAGGCGTTATAGCCAGCGAGGCACTGCCACTACTCTTCTGCCTTCACTTTTTGACAAGCTGGAAGGCTTCTTAACACCACTTGCCTGTCTTGTGAATACCAGTCTCTATCTTTTGCGGTGTTCCTAAGGTTCTTCTTAGTAAAACCAATCCATTCTAAGGCAGTTTTCCAGTTCTTTCTTTTCCACAGACTTTCCTTGTTACCAAAAATGCCTATAATACCAGTAAAATAGGCAATCCAGGCACATTAGCTAGCTGAGCAGACTGAGACCGCTGGTTGTTATTTAACTTTGTACAGGTGCTAAGTAAAATAAATAAATTATTTAATAGCTTATAGGAAAAAGTTAGAACGCTTGACTTCAGTTCCTAAAATTTTTATAACTGACTTTATGCTTTCTAGTAATGCTGAGCTTGTAATCCTATTAGTCAGCTCCCTTTTTGTCCTGGTTTTGGCTGAGACAGAGTTAATTTTCTTCCTAGTAGGTGGTACAGTGCTGTAATTTGGATTTAGTATGAGAATAATGTTGATAAGACGCTGACGTTTTTAGTTGTTGCTAAGTAGTGCTTATCCTATGTTAAGGCTTTTTGTTTCCCATGCTCTGCCAGCAAGCAGGTGGACAAGAAGCTGGGAGGGAGCATATCCAGGACAGCTGACCCAAACTGGCCAAAGGGATATTCCATACC
>JAVJGG010000061.1:8892642-8915602 GCA_035590195.1 Aviceda cuculoides | reverse complement strand
TTTGCTGATGCTGTAGTTACCCCCCCCCCCATGACTTTTTGCTCATTTGCAAAGGCAGATGACTACATAACTTGTGGGAGCCTCAGCTCTTGCCTAACAGTTGAAATTTGACATTGATTAACATCATCAGTACGGGGTTTGTCCTTTTCCGCTCTAGTGTTCGCAATACTCTTATATCATCTGTATTTAGGAACTATAACGGCTTCTGTATATGCATTGCTACATGGCATTAAAAGGTCTGTTAGAATCTTATCCTCAATCTGAGAGGTACGGCATTATGTTATCACCCAACAGCATGCAGTGTTAGAGAGGGAAAACTATAGCTTTCCAAACAAAGCTAAGTTGAGGATAATTTAGTTTGGATCACAAGCTGGATCTGCTGGTAAAAGCTCAATTTCTTCTAACCTTTGGTCATTGCACTTACTTTGTGCATATCTTTGGGAGGAAACAAGAACATAATAGATTATAAGGAAAATAATGTTGCTGCCCATAGATTTTCTGTCTTTTATGAAATGTGTCATGAGTGGTAGATTCAGATACACTGTTTTATAAATGTAATTATTTTTTCATATCAGTATTAGGAAAGAAAAGTAAACAGGATTCAATCTAATTTATGAGACACTTTAAAATATGATTTGAAGCAGACTGATTACAGTGTATCAGTCTTAATTACAGTACATTTAAACTAAATAATATGAAATATTAATCTGCTGTTTCCAGGCCAAAGAATCAATACACAGAATGGAAGTTAGTTTTTTCCATGCACTTAAGTCAAGAAATGAAGACAGCTTTATGTAGTTTTAGGAAAGTTCTGGAATTTAACAATTCAATTAAAACAACCAAAATACCATTCCTCCAAAATAAAAGCATGAATCTTCAGATCTAAGCACTTGACTGCTTTTTTTAATTGAATTTTAAAATATAATCTATTTTTCACTTGCTTCTTGCAGTGCTAAATAAAAGCATAAATAATTTAATTGAATAATTAAATTAAGGAGAATCAATTTGTGACAGATCTATGAAAGCATATAATGGCTCTTACACAATATTGGGCAGCTATACTTCTTATATAAAATACAGATTTCCTACACGATCATAATGAATTATTCCAGAAATATTACTTATTTTGTTTTACTTCTCTGTTTCTGGGATTCCTTCTTCTTCTTGACAGTCTAAAACCATATCTCTAAAGCTCAGCCCTGTGTCATGCCCTGCAGAAGATTCTAATTCAAACGTGGAACTTCTTGATGCACAGGGAAGATATTCTCCACGCTTTAGCCCTTAGACTTGCAGGCTATTTTTTCTCTGAGTTCAGGATTGAAACTCTTTTCACTTGTGTTGCTCCTGGGCACTGAGTACAAATTGCAGTCCTTGGTCTCTAGGATTTCAAGACTTGAAGTTACATCCCAAATGTTGTGATGCTTCCTTCACGATGTCCTCCCCTGGGACACCAGTGGAACAGCAAGCACCACCCTACTTGTGGTACAGAATGATTGGTCTCAACATGCAGCAGAATTTTGCACAGAGAGCGCTAAAATGTTCAGGTTTGAGTTTGTAAAAAGTATTGTATGAATCGGTAACCAATAAACAGGATTTCACTGTGGGTTGAAGTGGTAGAAATGAGGCAGGATAATGCAGGCAAGCTGTCAAATAAAGTCAGATTTTTCAGCACAGACAAGCCTTAAGCCTACAACTATACTAGTAAACAGAATGAACTGGGAACAATTTTCTGGCTTGAGGTCAAATGGTATGGCAGAGCACATGTCCACAAAGCTAACTATTCTCACATCTCAGACAGTGGCACCATCCAAGCCGCTTGTTGGGAAGAGTCTGTGGCCTGTGCTGCCACCCAAGCCATGCCCAGACATGCAGGTCGGTGCTGCTGGCCCACGCCAAATCTGCGGCGGCTGTGCAAACCAGTGAAGAGTATGGACAACTGTGTGCTAATGCCGTGGCTGAGACAGAGGCCCTCTTTAATTTACTACTATGGTTTGATTACCTGAGGGATTCACACTTCAGCAGAATGGAGGTCCAAGCAGATTTCAACCAACAAAGTACGACTACAATAGCCTAAAGTTACCCCAGGTTAATTTTAATCTTTTAAGAATTTTTTGTGCAAGTTTTGTCGCTTTCTGGTACACAGCTTCTCAAGGCATGCATGCGCATTGGGCCAAATTAATCAGATTTGGACAGCACATCTCCCATTCTGGAGCAGCTGGTGCTGCTGGATTACTCTACCAACACTAGAGTATTGTGTGGCTTCCACTGCCCTCTGGGGCTGGCAATCATGGTGAATCACGGAGATGTGACCACAGTGTTGACCGTGCCTCCTCCAACCTGCTCCAGTCCCTTCTCTCCTCACACCTATTTACTGCATCATGGCTTCTCTGAAGGACAGCCATCCAGCCTCCAGAGCACTACGATTTTGTGACTAGGATTTGGCATTTAAATTGCTTTTATTTTATTTTCAAGGAAACATTTTTGCTTTTTCTATTTGTGTATTAGTTATTCAAAAAATGTCAAAGACAATTTTCAAGAAAAAAAAAGTCTTTTTTTTCTTCTCCTTGTCTCTGTATACACACACACAAAGAGCTATTTTTCTCCATATTCTTTTCTTATACTGAGGATAAGCATACAGGTTGGGGCTATTGGTTCATTTGTTCAGCCAATTTTGCAGAACTGTCCTTGGCATTCAGGGACGAATAATTCTTTCCAATCAGCAAAAATGAGACAAAAGAGATAATCTAATACTGCATTAGATTTGCAAGCCATTCAAGGTCTTATCAGACTTAAAGATCTTTTTTCAGAGATGTAGATGTTTCTCAAAGAAATATATAGAACATTATAAACTTAAAGTAATAGTTGTAACATTGGAGACAGCAGAGCAGAGGCAGTATATGATTTCCTTTCAGATTCTCATGACCTTGACACTGTAATTATGAGCAAACAGTCCATTATTGTTAAGTCTTTAAAAAGACAATAATTGCCTCTACTTTTCTTGATTGCCAAGAAAAGGGATTTTGATACTCATTTATCAATTTCTTGGAAAAACCTAATAGCAAGGTTAGTTCCAAATTCTGAGTTCAATTTGCTGAAAGAAAAGATGCCAGTAAGTTTTCCATCTACTAGCCTTGGGCCAAGAGAGGTCTTATGATAGCACTTTAAAAAAAAAAAAAAAAAAGACATAGTTGCCATTACCTATCTACCAACAGATGCAATTTAGTATTTTTTTTTCTGCATAATAAACAATTTCCCTCAATTAAGAGTGCAATACATCACTGGCTTAACATGTAAAGGAGGAAGGAGTTGCTTAGGAAAAGATACAGGGACTAGGCCTGAAAGTGCCAACCATCCTTTCTTCCTATTGGTTTTAGTGCTCAGCGATTCACAAGGTTTGACTAGGACCAAATTAATAATTTGCATTTAAATGCCTATATTATTTCACTCCAGTTAATAGATGTCATGCTTTAGCATGAAGAGAAGCCTGAAGAGAATTGCATTGTGTAGAGTGCAAAAAGTAGCCTAAAAACCAATCAGATCCTGAAATTAAATATTTTCTCTCTCTCATACCTGCTACTATCTGCAAAATTTTCTTTGAACTTCTGAACGTAGAAGAGATTAATTTAAAGGCAACACAAACAGAGGTGATGGTCAGTGCCTGCTCTTAATCTATTAGAGTAGCCATACCTCACTTGGACAAAACTCCTATTAAATTCTGTGTGAAAAAGAAAGGCAGGCATCGAGATGGCTTTCACTGCTGGCTTGTGCTGATGGCCAGCCTAAGGTCTGCACATCAGTAATTTCTAAAGGCATATTTGGAGCTGGACCCCTTCCCTACTGGCAACATGAACTGGCCAGACATGAATCAACTCCTGTCAAGAAGCCGTGTACTCCATGAGCCATTGCCTACTGCAAGCAGCTCCCCAAGCCGCACACACATGCTTCTTCCCTTTTTAATATTTTTTAAATAAAATGTTGAGCTATTTAAGTAGGTTTTTTTGTAAGACAACACCCTTAAAATGAAACAAATGCAAATAAAGCACAGGGTGGGAGATTCTACCTCCCCTTGTATGATTTCCTGTAGTTTCCACTCCCTTTATGAATGAGTCTTGCTCTTTTCAATTATTTATTGACATACTATAAACCAACAATAACCCTGCTTAGCAAGTCTTAACCTGCATACCAAGCAGCTAGAATTGTACCTCGTAAAGCTAGATGTATCTGCTTCCAGGGAAAAGAGGTAAATCAGCTAAATGGGTTTATAAAGGTTCACTTGCTTTTGCTACACATCTCTCTCAGTTTATAATTCTCAAAGACATATATGGAGAGGCCTTCCACTTTCTTCAGGGCTGCATATTTGAAACACTGAAATATATGTATATGAAATTTTCTGATTATTTGAATCATGCATTTGAATGCTTTTACCAAAAACAGTGAAATATTAGAATAAAATAATTTTTTAGACACATATTTTGTGAGACAGGTGCACATCTGCAGCATTTTAAGGTTTTCATAGTTCCTTTGATTCCAACAGCCCGACTCAAACACTTCATGTTAGCCATGTGTTTGAGGTACTTTGTTAAATGTAGACCTAAACAAGAATTCTTTGGCTAAGAAAGACTCATCCAATCTTCCATTTATGAAATAAAACAGATCTTACCTCAGCTCTTTCTCTTCTGAGACAGAAAATTCCTGTTTCTTCTTGTAAACAGACTGGTATCAGGGAAGTTTCCAAGGAAATGACAAGCTGTAATAAACATATTCCTTGTTAGGTGAAGTTCATAGTAAAGAGAACAACAGTTTCCAGATCTCCTGTATTAAGCTTTTCAGGTGAAAACAAATCTTCTAGTACTAAAAATGAGATTCAGACACTGGTGCTGCAAACAAATATGAAAATAAGGATTGTTTCACATGTCAGTATTAAATTCTTTAAAGTTGTTAGACTTCGCAAGCACTTGCAAGATGTGAATAACGTTTAAAAATCCCCATACTTTTAAGGAGCAATTACTTGTTTTAAATTTGCTCAATATTAGAAATAGTAAGGATTTTACTTTATGTAAGAATAGACATAGGAATACTTTTATCTATGGATTCAAAAGCAAGTCCATCGAACTCAATGGAGATATGTCTTTTCTCCAGGCTCTGGATCAGGCTTGATTGCCAGTTTGATAGCAGAGGCAGTGTTTTTACCGAGAGCACTCTAATGCTACCTTACTGCAAACAGCTACGCTTTTGTAAAGAAAGAATTACAACTCTCTGCAGTAAGCAGAGAACCCTCAAAATAGTGCAGTAAAACTGTGATTCTGAGCAGATTTGCATTGTCATGCATTCCTCTCATTTTGAGAGACTTGGATCCGTCAGGATTTGGGTGGGCTCATTGCTACCATCCCTGTGATATAAAATCCAGTTTGGATCCCAGAAACCCAGAGGTTTGCTGGAGTATGTCTTTTAAGATATATCGGAGTATATGTCTTTTAATAAGCAAATTTGGAGTTACAACCCCCAGCTTTTGCACCCATCTGGTGGTCTTCAACATTTCTTTGTTTCTCTTATGTCCACCCGAGATCATGCCTAGGCTTTTAGTGAGCTCTTTGTTTCTTCTGCTGATCCTGGAGTTGCTATTACCTCCAATGGCTTTGTTTGTTTTCACCAAAACCTAAGTTTGGCAGTTACATTCTACTACAAAATCCCATTCAGCTCTTCATAAAAAGGATAAGTAATACAAGCTCTGCTGAAGACCTGGTTCTTGTTCTCGGCTTTTTTGTCAGCTGATTGTAACTAGACACAACTCAGAGTGGCCATGCACCTCAAGAGCTTCCAAAACTTTTGCCTCCCCTGGGCAAGGAGATACAGTTTGTTTTAATGGTTCCAGATGGTTACTAGAGATTAGTATTGCTTAGCTATATTGCATTGATGATCATTCTCAGAGCAGGCAAGCAGTAATTAATTGATTCCATCTGTATCTACATTTGGTCAGAGAGTGATTTATAACGACCATTCCTACAAAGCACCAGAGGGCATACGATTAACAAGTCAGCCCTGATGAGCTACAGTGGTGTTGGGAGACTGGCAGAACTGACAAGGCTTCCCATAAGAACATTAATATACAAGTTAAGCTATTGCAATGAACCTACTATAGCTTGAAGTCTGAATACAGAACATATATGTAACCTTGCTATGCTATTCAACTGTAAGAATTATTTCATGACAAAATTTGTCTAAATGCAAAGACACTGAAAATAGTATCTGAAACTACTATTGTGTAATTTTTTTTGGTTAGAAGCTCATATCATCTCTGATAAGTGAAGCACTTTCTATTAAGGATTACCATTTAAAATCACACCAGAGATTCTCTCTCAGTAACCTATTTTAGGAAACGCAGAGTGCAAGATATAATAGTGCATATACTGAAGTTGTCTTTCATTACTATTTTTGGAGCATCTATTATTCTGATAGGTTATTACAATTGCATGTTCATGAAAGAACAATATAACATTTTCTGGCTGCTACAAAGGTTCCAATATTTACTGTAAGTATGGATCTTGTAGAGATCAAAATTCAAATACTGTTCAAAACTTAATCTCATAACTGTCACTATACATCGTCAGAGTTATGATCATATATCGTGTAACATTCTTATTCTGAATCATTCGGGTGATGTAAGGGACTTTATAGGATTTGCATAAGGTCCTCTGAATTAGTATTTTTGGGAGTTGTCTTCTTGACATTGGGAAGCCCACCAGAGAGCCAAGTTCTTCCAATTCACCTGCCTAATCCATAAAACAAGTTCTGTCCACAGTCCCTTGTTTCCATAAGGCAATTTCTACAGTATTGAATTACATAGTTTTGATGCATTTCACTGTTTGTTTCCATAGATGTGACTCATAGTATCACAAAGGAAGCACTTGAAGGACAAACGCAGAACTGTTCTTGTTAGTGATGGCAGTTTTTCCTCAAAGAAAAACTTGCTGGTATTAGTACTTGAGTACAGTCACTGGTTTGATGGGCAAATTTCTCTTCATGAAGGTTGGACTTTGGTTCATCATATTTTAAATAGGTCTTTCTGAATATTCTGTACGTTTTGAATAGAAGTCTAACCAATTCTGTAAATGAATTCACTTGATCACAAACCTGCTAAAAAGAGCCAGGTGAAAATTTGATACTTGAAAACAAGTTACCTATGTGAGGGCCAGTACTCTTTCTTATACAAAGGCAAACATAGCTCATGCTATTATTTACCACTCACTATTTGGCAGTCCTGGTACAAAACAGGTGACTGTAGTATTTCAGTGTAGGCCTATCTATAATTAAAATAAACTTGCAAGTAATCTGGCTATGCTGTAGTAACAGCTGTCAGATTGAGCAGCACTTTGTAAATCACCTTTTGTCTAACAAGCAAGTGTTAGAGTTATTTATAACTATACCATATAAATGTCACAAAAGATATTTGGTGATTCACAGATGATAACAAAGAACATACTGTGGGACAGACATTAGGAGAGAAAGCATCATGGTTTTTTAGACAGAACCATTTTGAGTTCTTCACACTATTCCCGAGCAGTCCCAAAGGCATCAGCATCACCACTGGACTGGACTTCTACTCACTTTGCCTGAAAACCCAGCTCTGCTGAAGCTAGTTTTTCTAAGAGTCAAACTTTCACTGATGGCTTTATGTGACAATTAATACTACGTTAGCATAGAACAACCAAGTGAAAATTTGCGTGTGGCAAGTTTGTATCAAGTACAGTAATTGCCCAGATTCTATCTACCTCTGAACCATCAGATATCACGCATACATATGACTAAGTGACATATATGCTATTTTGCTAAATACGTTGTAGATGACAGCAAAAAACTGTCCCAGGGGTGCTACCAGCCTGAGGGGGAAAAGGCAGCTTTAAACCTGTTCTGGCAAGCTCACCTAAAACTGTGCAAAGCAAACATATTTCTAATTTGACAACTGTGATCTCTTTAACATCAGGATTTTCACTAAGTTAGCAAAACTTTAAATACAAATTTTAAGTCTGTCAGAATATCCTTGGAAAGGAAGTCCTATGCTATTTAAAGTTTGATAAAGCCCAGCTTTCAAACAGATTGGCTCCTCCTTTCAGCTTTTTGATCAGAGAAAGTATTTGCTCTGAAGAACCTTGACACCACTACATGGAGAACTAACCTTGGAGTTCACTGTTCAATGTGTAAGATAGTTCAGGACAAATCACAGGTGTTTCCTCAGACTTTCAAAATTTGTATGCCACTGACTCCATGTTTATGTGTTACTGATTGTCAGGGAAGGGGATTTACAAATATATTTAATTTTCAATTTGAAGGCCTTCAGTTATGGTGTTGGCCATTGTTCTTGTACCTGGTGACCTTAAACCTCTCTCCTGGCTGTGATCTGTGCTTTGTGATTTCTGGTTAATGAGCATCATATGCAGCTAAAACGTAAGAATTTAAAAAACACTGATAAATATAAAATTATATTAGCTATATTGAATTGATTGCTGGAGATTTAAGCTCTGACAATCAAGGAAAAGCTTTCTTCATGGTTAGAGGGGACTCTCTCCACTTCTGCTGTTTGCGATATTTGATCGATTGCCTTACTCGTGTATGACTGAATCTGCCAGAACTGGTAGAGATTAGATTTGTCTGGAAGTGTATTCTACAGGTTTGGGAAAGAGCTGGATTAAATAGGTCTGTGGACCAAAATTTTGTGATGCAGCTTTTGGGGAAGAAAGCATTTGGACTGGTCTTCCCATACTGTAACAGTAAACATACACTTGTGTGAGACCCACGGCCGCCAGCTCAGAGCAGAGGAGTATCTCAGAATCCTAAATCACCGGGTTAGTAATCTTTCTACCAAAGCTGCAATAAAAAGTAATATCAAGGACCGTATATGGATGTGTTACTTTTTCAAATACCGAAGTTTGTCTAGTGACAACTAAACTTACAGCGCGTGGTCAGCTTATGTAGAACAATGAATAATTATTACAGAAATGAGCTATTTTTACTTATTGGTCAATTTTATACAATTGATCATAGAGAGAAGCATCACCCCAGTCTAAAGGCGCCTAGTCATACTTCAGTCTTGTATAGCTTACATACTTTAGAATGTAAAGTAGCTCTACACAGAGTGATTAAGGTAGTATAGTGAAAGAGAAACCAACAGGAAAGAGATTTTTTTAAAAAATAAATATTTATCAGTTAAAATTTATTTTTATTAGTTGTTTCTAACCAACAGCACATTAGTACTTGCACTATTTTAAAATCAGTAAGGATATAACATTCTGTCACTTACAAGCATTAGAAACAATTGTTTAGAAGCATTCCCTAGCCATTGAGTGAATTTAATTCTCTGTGGTTGACAGTGGTAGTTTTGACTGTGATTACTGGAGACAGCATTGTGGATGATTTCAAGGGCAAAAAAATACTTAGCCAAAATTTACAGATAGAAAACAAACTTAGAAATGGTATCAGACCTAAAATTCATTGATGGCCATTGAAATTTTATTTATGATTGTAATGTAATAGAAAAACTATGGCTGCATCCAGATTTTTTTTCTTTATATCTTTTCAACTTTAGATATTTTTTTTTCTGTTTACTCTTCTGTGTTACTCATGTTTTATAGCAACTCTCAGAGAAATCATATTACAAAAATTTGTCTTTTCAAAGCACCTCTAAATCCCCATACCATTACCTGGTAGCTAGTGCAAATCTGATCAGCTCATCTAGCATAACTTTTCACTGTTTGTTGAAATAATAGCTTATAGTTGCTCTCGGCCAACATAACTACTGCCTAAAAATTGCAAGCTCCAAAACCACCTATAACACAAGCAAACAAACAAACAAACAACCCACAGGCTTTATAAAGGCAGAAACAGTCCATCAGATCCTGACAAAATACACCATCTAAATATTACGTTTATTTAAATTCTTTGCACTCTTCCTTTGAAATGAAGAGACAGTGTCCACATATCCTTCACAGTTCATTAATCTTACCAGGATACAATGGCATATTAATCAGAAGTAGTGAAAGGAATGCTGTCCACAGCTGACTGTAATATACACAAGATGTCTCACTGCATTTCTTTGGAGAAGCATGTTTATCCAGCAGAGTATCCTTAAGGATTTAATTCCAAACACAGGCAACCCCAGCATTTGCCTGAATAAAAATGCAAAGGATCTTTTGTCAAGAATTCCTTTGTTTTACTTAAAGTAACTTCATTGTTGAAGAAAAAACAAAAAAATTGGGAAAATTCTCTATTACACTTCTTTAGATTTTACCCAGGAGTTAATTTGTAACTTCAGTGAGATTGGGAAAAAGAGATGAGATGGAGACATCTGCTGATTAACTGTCTCACAATTAAAGACAACAAAAACGAGTGTTAGAAAATAGAGCTATTCGTACAGTTTGACAGTTGAAGAATGTATATTAAAATATGCAACTTTGGAGTGTACCCTGGAGTTGGCAGACTCTAATGTAGAAGTTTGGGAAGAATAATAGCAGATACTTTGGCTCAGCTTTTGCCACTTCGATGGCTAGAAATCAATACCACAGCTGCCATAGAAAGTAATGCCATTGACTCTGTGTTCATCGCTTTTTCTATCTTCAGGAATTAGATTTTTGAAGTTACATGCAATCAGTCATTATTTTAATCATTGTTTTTCTGGTTTGTGTTTTATCAAGCAACAGAAACTAACCTCTGAGGTTTTGAATTTTTAATTGTTTTAATTCATAATAGTTCTCTGCATTCCACCTATATTTCTCCTTGCAAACCAAAGTCCCTACAGCAAATCTAGAATGTGTCCATGAAGCAGCAACATATGAAGCTTTGAAACACTTGCTTAGAACAAATACATTTTAAATATTAAAAGGCATTAAGTAACATCTTAGTAACAATAACTTAGAACTAGACTTTAAAGAAACCATACACATACCTTTAATTCTTGCAGTAACATACTCCAGACTGTGTCTAATTTACTGTATTTATTTCATTTAAAACCGCTCCCTTTCTTGCCTCCTCTCCTCCCTATTTAGAACATATATTCACTTTGCTGAAGTATGCCTCTTTCCTAGGAGATAACGGGCATTCCTCAAACTGTGATTTTCTGTATGTTAATAGCACAGTTCATGTGCTTATGTTAATAAGACATTTTCAGTATCTTAAAAAAACCCAAACAACCAATACAAGAAACCTATCATTTTCTAGACTTTTCAGAATTAAATACAAGTGTAAAATTCAGAATCCACTTGGATATAAGGATTGTGCTTTGACACAGGTGCTGCAGTACTGAACTACTAAAGTAAAAACAAATATAAGATAAGAAAATACCCTTCCAGAGATGAGGTTTTATGATAGCTGCTTCTCTAACTCTAAGTTTCCATAAAATGCTATGGACTGAGAAAACCATTACAGCCATCTGCCCAGACCCTACAGGAAATCCTATCCTCACCCTCCCATCATGATCCACCTGGCAGCCAGGTGGGGCCATGGCTTTAAATTAGACTCAGCCAATCCTCCTTGAATGGGAGGATTATGAAATCTATTGGCATTAATTAAATCAAAATAGCATTAGGCTTCCTCTCATTTTATTGAGATTTGGGAGTAAGCAGATTGACAAAACCAAGATGCAACAGGAGAAAAAAATAGTATGAGTTAAAATATATTTATAAGAGTTATATGAAGACAAATCTGCAGTGTAGAAGTAAGGTAATATCCTAGGCATTTGGGCTGTTCTATCTGACCTATACAGTCTTTATTCAAGGAACACTCTGCTGCCAGCATAGACTCCATACCCCCGTTCTGAGTGATGGGAAGATTTGGAAACTGAGAACTTATGCTTAAAACATACATACTTAACAAAATTAGAGCTTATATAGGTGTAAATTTTTTTATAATTTTCTTAAAATTTTAAAGAATCTGTAGATTGGTATCTGTAGGAATATATATGTATTCGAAATATTTTCTGTATTTTTCCCTTTTTAGAACAAAAACAAAAATGGAAAAATGTATTTAATTTCAGTTCCTGTGTTGTTGGTTTTGAAGTTTAACAGGTTCAAAGGATGGATGTGCCGGAGAAGACTGTTTTATGGTAGGAGTAACTGGACAGTTTAATCTAACTGAAGAACAACTGTTTCTGACAGGAACTCTTTCTTAAAACCTCTGTCTTAAATCCATTTTGTCACAAAAGAGAATTAGTAGAGCAGGAGACTCCAGCTGTTCTAAAAGGCAGTTCACACATTTCATTACATTAGACTTGTTTTCAAAACGACAAGTAACAGAATCTCTTACACTTTTTGCTCCTATGCTGTTTTGCCTCTTTAGCATAATAATAGGTGTATGTATCTTATCCCTTGTAGATTTTTTTAAGTACTAGGGAGTGCTATTAAGCAAGTGCAGTAAAACAATATAAAGCAGGAGTGCGAGGAATGTGGACAAGAACAACTCATGTTTTAGTCATATGAATCACTGTTTTCTTATTACTGAATTGTTAATCTATAGTTTGGTAAAGAAATGTATTTGTCTTGCCTGCAGGACATAAGAAGGGATGGGGTTGGGTAACCCATTCCTTGCCTAGCATGGGTCTTTCTCAAAAACCAGGAGCACTTACAGCCCTGGCACAGCTCTGCTGCTTCTCACCCCCACACTCAGAATATTATTCTTCCTCCACTATTCTGTAAGATAAAGCAGATAGGGGAGTTGCCTAGGCACTAAGGAAGTACATGCTGTACCCTTTCTAAGTGGATGTAAGAAAGTCTCCCTCTATGAGTTGTGTCTCCTAAGCTACAGCTGAAGCAACAGGGTTTCTGCACCCCGAGCTCAACACGGCGCGCGTGGCCCCTCATCTGCAGCCTCTTGTAGCTGATGGGAGTCATTGCAGCGGGCTTTGAATCCGGCCTCACTCATCAGCATAAAGAAAGGCTGAAAAGCCTTTTGCTGACGAGCAAAACAGTTGTTTTGAAATATTCCTTCATTAAATCTCATAGAAGGGACTCTGGCTATCAAACACCATGTGGCGTAAGGAAGGAACAAGACTGTATTTTCCAACTCATGAATCGTCTGATGAGTGTTAGCCTTTCAACTACTGGGAAATAATCAACTGATCAACAAAAAAAGTTGATAGATAGCAAATATTACATAAAAATTGCATCACATTTAGGATGCTGAATGAAGAAATCTATGTTTATATGTCACAGTAAGAGCCTTTTATTTTCCTATGTTGTTATATTTCTTTACCATATGTTTTTCAGTTTATGTGACAATGCACTTGTAACACAGAGCAGAGATTTTAGCCAACTACGTATAGATTCACATTAATTCATGCTGAATATTTTTTTTTAAATCTATTTCAGCAAGGTGAATTTTTAATATGGCTAGCACTGAATTCTCTCTTACAACATTAGGGGTTTTTATTCATCACCTCTACAGTTTTCCGCCTTTCAGCCCTGCAATTTATTTGTAGTCACTAATTTTACCTGCTACTAAAACTTACCCTTAGGTCCTTTGTACAACTAATATGTTGGGGTAATAATAAAAAATAATCTGATTCCCTTGTCAGAAATGTACAATGTTATGTTGCTCTACTGTTGCCCACAAAAAATGGGAAAAAAATGAAGGTCAGTCATTTAATGGAAACAAATTTTCAAGAGAGAAGTGCTACATTATGCCAAGGATTTGATTCTTGTCAAACTCTGTTTGCTAAATTAAAACCCTTTAAAGTAAAATGACTGAGGAAGTCTTCCTAACATGTAAGAAGTGAAGTTTTATTGTTTCCCTTTCACAATCCAAGAAAATAGTTTCACTGATTTTAAGTCAGTCCCTTTACTTTCAAGCATCGGACAAATCAAATGCAGCCTCATAAAACCCCACACTCATTCTAAAACAAACATTGTTACAGAGGGCTGGAGATAATAAATGCAAAATGTGAGCATTTAGGAATTAGGACACCAGAAACTACTTGCCAGAGGTAAAATGGTCTGCCACAGACAAGGGAGATTTAAACATGAGTTTAAATTACTCACAGAGGCACCCTCGGGCTCTGTTTCTGATTCTCCTTTGTGTTGTCCAAAGACGAACGCTGGAGCACAAATGAGAGTTGGTCTCAGCTCATCCTTATGCTACCAGATTTTTTATTTATTGTATCCTTACTGACATTCTGGCTTTATTTCCCATTTATCTAAGCAAAAAGTTTAGAAAAAGTTAAATAAGAAATCTCTTAATTTGTAAATTGGAACTACAAAAAAATCCTTTCCACCCACAAAGAGTCTACTAGATCTACTCCTCAGCATCTTTTGGCCAAGGTATCTTTTTAGCTAGTACAAAGAATACCAGCAGAAGAAGAAGCTGCTTTTCCCCACAAACAGGCTAACATGTTTCAGAAAGTGAAAGCTGTTAAGAAAGAGCACACAAGTCAAACATTTCAGATCTTAGTCACTACTGATCTTCTTGGGCTTTTTTATTTGAGGTGAAAAAGAGGTTTTAGAAAATAAAACAATGGTAAAAAAAATTGCCTGGATATTTATTCAGGAAACTTTTCATCAGTGCTTGCTTTTAGGTGGTTCTCACATGGAACAGCCAAAGCAGGCAGTTTCCCAAGGCAGCAAACTAGGACAATAAACCAGCCATTGCCCTCCTGTTTACTTTTCCTCTACCAGAGCTCTGAAAAACAGACGTGCTAGTAACAAAATGCTAGAGATTTTACAAACTGATGAAGGAAGTCATAACAGCCCACCTTACAGAATGCCTTTCCCTTCCAACAAGAGAGGATTAAGGCCGTTAGGAGGCAACGACTCAGAGTTTGAAGGGAAATTTCATGCTGCCAATACTGGAGTTTCACGGAGAGAGGCCTCTCTGCAGCGCTGGCTGGGCTCGTTAGGGGCAGTGGATACCTCGGTTGACTCTGCGCCCTGCGAAGGGCCATGCACTAGTCAAAGGCTACGAGCTGGTTCCGGCAGCGTAGTCCAAATGCGTGGAGGGTGCCATAGGGGTTCATGGGGGCCAGGGCTTACTGCTCTGTCTCTCCCAAGAGACAGGACTTTGGGATCTAACTGAGAGCAGAGGCCAAAGCAAGAGACATTTACAGCAGCCCAGTGCAGTTCCCAGAAGAGGCGACTGCAGCAGTGGGCGGGATGGGAGCCTGTTAAGGGCATTTATTCACAGTCGGTGCTATTAAATCAGCCTTCCAGCACAGCCTTCCTAGCTCCCTGTATGGTACTGACACCAGGGAGCAGAAGCAGAAGTATTTCTTCCTGATGTTTTATCCAGCACTAATTTCATAGAGCTGGGAAGGGGGAATATGTCAGAGGATGGCTCCTCCTGTTACCCACCACCCTGGTGTTTGGCTTGGTACACCATCCTTCAGGGTCTTGGGAAGGAAAGAGGAGCATGCTGGAGATGGGCAAGATTTGCTTCTGTATTTTTATTTTCTTTCCCATGTCGTGCCTCTGTATGTCTCATGGGAGCTCCAAGTGATTAGCCACAAACTCTGGTTGATGATCCCTTTAAAAGCAGTTTGCTGTGCTCCTGTAGAAAACCAGACTGTCCTTCAGGCAAAAGCAGCATATACAAAATACGATGTATTTGCTAAAAAATGTGCCTTTCCCTCTTTGAAGCTCCCTGTAATTACATATCTAGGGAATAGTTTGATGTTTACATTTTCGAGTATATGGCTGGTTGTATTTAGCATAATATTTTTCATCTTTTCCCTTTCTTGTTGCACTTTTTGTGGTCATAAATTAAATTACATTATGTTACAAAAAGAATGAGGATTAAGAGCAAGTCACAGCAGCCCTGAAACAAGAGGCCAACAACCAGTAAGGCACTTTTAGGTGGTGGCCATCTCCCCTGAGCCTTCTGAAAGAGATGCCAGCTGGCGCTCTCTAACAGTTTCCATTCAGAAGAGAGTCTGGCTATTTCCCATGATGTCTAATGCCCAAAGGGATCTACTGACTAGTCTGACATCACTTCTTGGGAAGAAAAGCTGGCCAGCTTCCACAGCCTCTCCGACTTGCAGCTGGAGCAAATGTGTCTTGCTCAATAAACCTGGCTTTGGGCCCTTGGGTTAAATTCTTCTCTTGGATTTGGGAGCATAAATTCTGAAAGCCTTAGTTGGTTTCAAAGGAGGTATTCCAGATTTACACCGGTTTTCTTGTGATCAGAGGCCAAAGCGAGGTCTAAAGTACACAAAGTAAATGCAAGTTTTTGATCTAAATTTATAAAGTTCCTTTATAAAGCCTTCAAACAAAGATTTATCCTCTGGTTAAAAATACATTTCAGTTGACTCCATCCTTGTCAGCCATTGAACAACATCCTAAAAATCTTTTGCCACTAACACAGCAGTTATTATTTATATAACACACGTATATCTGTGAACAGTACAACGGAAAAAATTTCAACTGTAAATTTACTGTCTTATTTTAAAAAAATAATCGTGGCTTTGTGATCTTTCTTGACCTCATTTATTGCTTTCGCAAACTTTCTTTAAAAATTTTAATAGAGTAATTTATATTCTTTAGGTTGGTAGTTAATTTTCTTCACACAAATAGACTGTTAATGCAACTTTATGGTTGCAGACATGAGCTCCAAATAATGGCCTCTAGGAACTATGCACTAACATCAGTGGGATTTGTGTGTGTTTCTGCAGGCAAAATGTCACTGTCTGTTATTAATTTTTAGGCAGTATTTGTTTGCACATTTTGGTTTTCAATATCTCGGTCTTTAGAATTAGAGAAGCTTAATGATGCATATTATAGTTTAAGTCTTTGAATACTTAATACATTCTTTAAGTATTTTCATCTATTTCCTGGAAAAATTCCTGCTTTTTTATCAGATGCTTTAACGGATGGTTAGTATACGTGCTATTTTGTGCTATAATGGACATTAGCTGCTTGGGACAGCATTTAGGAATCCTGGACATTTTTAAAGAGGTATGCTATTGGCACATTGGTAGGTCTGTCTCTTATTAAGGTTGCTTAACACTGCTTTGTAAGAGCATGTTTTCAGTTGCAAGCACTCAGAAACTTCAACTACATGAGTTGTATTTTCTGTGCTGTCTGCTTCAGGCTACTTATTTTTAGCTAGAGAAAGCTTCAGACAGAGCAGTTCAGTCTTTAAAAAACATTTAGCCTAGCTCAGCAAATATGTGGGAGAAGGGCATAGGAAGTGGAAGTGGGGATCGAGAAAAGTGGGAACCCAAGGGAAGGAAACTAGTCTGGGACACAGTTACTGGGAAGGGGAAAGACAGCTCAGAGAAGGAGGGTGGAGATCTCCGACCAGTGAGATCTGCATTAAAGTGAATGACAGAAATGAGTTTAAACTGGAGTCTTGAAAAGTGAGCTGGCAGAGATAGACTAAAACTGGGTAAGGAAGCAGAAACCAAGGAAGAAAGTTTTTGGAGGGACAGGGCAAGCCTTGGAAGTGGTTTCCAGGAGGACTTGCTCCATTACCTTCCCATGCATTGCGGTGAAGCTAACTAGCCTGTAGTTCCCTGAATCCTCCTCCTTGAAGGGACAGATGACATTTACTTTCTTCCAGTCCTTGGGCACCTCTCCTGATCACCACGGTCTTTCAAATATAATAGATAGTGGCCTTGCAATGACATCAGCTGATCCCTCGGCACTCATGGGTACAGCCTGTCAGGTCCCATGGACTTGTGCGTGTCCAATTTGTTTAAATGTTCCCTAACCTGATCCTCTTCCACCAAGGGTGAGTCTTCCTTGCTGCAGACTTTTCCAGTGGTCTCAGACCTGGGATTCCCGAAGGGTGGTCTTACTAGTAAAGACTGAGGCAAAGGTTATTGAGTACAGCAGGCTTTTCCACGTCCTTCGTCACCAGGGCCCCGTCCCTATTCAGCAGCAGGCCCATGTTTTCTCTTGTTTTCCTTCCATGCTGATATACCTGTAGAAGCCTTTCTGCTTGCCCTTCGTGTCGCTCATCAGATTCAGCTCTAGGTGGGCTTTGGCTTTCCTAACCCCATCCCTACAAGCTTGGAGAGTGTCTCTGTTTTCCTCCTGGATCACCTGTCTCTGCTTCCATATCTTGCATGCGTTTCCTTTGTGGTTGAATTTAGTCAGGAGCTACGAGGCAGGGGAGTTGCTAGAAAAGAAACACGCCCCAAATGTTAAATGTTGTCTCAGAAAATCACATTATAGCAGTGCATCTGTCAAAAGTTTCCTATCCTCCTCTCATTAAGTGAGGCACTTAAACCAAATTTTTCATAGCCATTCATTTCTTATTTTCTAGGTGTCTGTCCTGAGCTTAGGTTCTGATTGACAGAAATACTGAGCACTATTTATCGCAACTGAGATGAATAATGACTTGTAATTTGAACATAAAGAGCTTTATTGTTCTAAACATCATGTTCAGAGCATCTTAACAGTTCACCTCCAAGTTAGAGGATACTTTTGTCCTTCATCTCTCTGTGCCTCAATTAGATGCCAGCCCTTATCTTGCAAGAGTTTGCGAAGTTAAATTAATTAGTCATTGTGAAGCCCTCAGAGACAGTAGTGATAAATGAGACAGAAAAGTCTATGTGGGAACTATTTCTCCTCTGAGACGGTTTGAACAGTGAGAAACAAATAAGACTGGTGCAACACACAGCATAAAAATGTATCAGAAGGTGCTGAACGGCTTTTTGCGAGAACTATTCACCCTTGGCACTCAAAAAGGCAAGGGTCCTATGGAAAAAGTGCTGAGAGATTATGAAATGCAAATGCATGAAGAATACAAGTACATCTACGTAGACAGTCTTAAATTTTGGCATTTTCCAATTTTTAAATGTTTTTTTTTTGCAAACTTTGAAGTGTTTCTACATGTAGTTATGACAGTGTATTTGATACTTCAGCAGAATAGGTGGTGACATAAGAAGGTTTTGTTGTTTGTCACAGCCATTCAATTTTTCTTTACTTTGTGCCTCATATTTTTATTAATATGCTTTCATTATTAACTCTTAGAAGTTTTTTCACTAACGAAACTACAAGAGTGTCTCTGGTAGTATAAGAAATAGTCTCATTAGAAAGAACACGTTTCTTAGACACAATACTGAGCTTGGTATACAGTTAATTATCTGTGGTTTTCTCTGAAGTGAAATACATATCTTAAATGGTCTCTAATCATTATCTTGATTACTGAGAAAATAAGGTAATGGAAAACATCTATATTGCAAGGAAAAATACATATTTAATTTTCATTAACATAATGGAATACATTTTCTATAGAATTATGGTACTGTCACCACTGCAGCTTTGTCACTTATTTTGTTACATTCCTTTATTTTCACAGGTTTAAAGCTTGTCTTTAAGCCTAAGCTTTTATAGACAATTAAAACATGAATACTCTCTCCTGTTATCTTTCAAAAAAATCAGATCCCCTAGTGCCAAATTTTTAATTTCCAACTACACAAAGTTTTCTTCTTTCTAGAAGATGGAACATGCACTTCTGATCCAATACTCACCATTTGGACAGCAAAGTGAGAAACTTTTCTCCTATTCACTTCAAAGCAATTTAGAATTAATGAACTTAAAAACTAAGAATACAAGCCATTCAATAAAAGTTTTGCTGTGGTGAAAACCCAGTTGAAACCATGGCATCAGCATAGTTTTACAGCAAGCGGAGACTGAAACAAATGGGTAAGTCAGTGCCCACATGCTGCTTCTTTAGTCCATCTAAACACGTGTCTGTCTCTGACACTACTGGGAGGTTGTTCCACAACCTAACTTCTCTCCTAGCTAGAAATCTGCTTCTAATTTATCCGATGTCAGTTTACAAACAACTGGTTTTGTGCTGTCCCTTCTTCCTCTGTGGTATTTACTTTGCAGTTACATTTTCCAAGAGTAATCGTATCTCCTCTCAGCCTTCTTCTGTTGAGCTAAACAAGCTAAACTGTTAAACTGCCTCTCATAGAATAGATTTCTTGTGCCTGTTCTTTTGGGAATGCTCTCTCTGCATTTCCCGTGTTTTGAATTCAACATTTCAATATGGCTGTCCAGAACAATAGTGTAGAGAAAATCTTTGAAATACTTTCCATAGCAACACTGGTATTTCCATTTTCCGAGCTGCAAAACACTTAATCTGTACTTACAAACACTCCGCTACCTAGTAAAAGGCATGTTTTCCACAGCTGTGGCACATGAAGGTTTACAGGTATCCTAAATCTAACATGCCCCCATCTTTTTCCTCATCTGCTATTCCAGCACAGAAGAGAAGACTGGTACAGTACCTTGAAGCAAAACTGTTGGAAACACAAATGATATGCCATGAAACTCTAAACCAGACCTAAATTCCTCTCACCAGAGTCAAAGCAACTCATTCTTTATTGCAAAAAGAGCAGAAAAGAGCACATAAACATGTAACCTATAGGAATATTCTGTAATACTTAAAATTCCTCTGAAAATTTATGATTACTGCCTAGTATCACTAAGAGCAAAATTGACGAAATGAACTTACAGAAAGCCAGTAACATTTCTGCTGAATGCATTGGAGGGGTAAGGAATGGTGGGGATGGGAGCAGGTTTCAAGTTCCATTGCTTCTATTTAATTTCGGGGTATGAGGAGCACATGTAGCACAGCTCCTCAGGCAGCCTGGCAATACTCCAGCTCCCTGCTACGTCACTCCCTCGTGAACATTGCCACCCAGCCCTCTGCCAGCCACCCGGGGTAGAAACTTGTGTGAATTCCTTCTTGTGCCTGGAAGAGGCTGCATGACTAACTGCATCCTTTCTGTGCAACCTTGCAGTCACCACCATAGGAAGTTTACACTTTTATGTAATTTTTACACTGAAAACTATTCCTCTGAATTGTGACAACTGTCAATTTTTACGTAATTAAAGAAGGCTCGATGTAGCAGAAAAAAACGAATGTTTGCACTTGTGCTCAGTCCCCTTCACCCCCTCCTGAGAAACAAATATTTAATTTGACCAGATTCTTTATGAGGGAAAAGGTACTCAGAGGCAGCTGGAATCTGAACCTTCAAGTTTTAACATGACAGTATAAAAAAATAATTTTTCATTTAAGACAATAAGAATCTGGTTGATGTGTCAGGTACTTCACAGTCTGAGATATTGTTAAAAATGTAACCAGCCATGGAGGTTTCAAGAGGAATCTATATGTATGGCATGCTCCAGTTGATGACAGAAATAAATCTTTTACATACAATGTCAAAGGCAGAATTCTTCAGCCTACACAGACACAATGAAAAGCAGGATGATCCTAGGTGATATTTTTAAGTCTGTACCACCATTCAGGATTACGCAATCATTCATTTGACTTAAGAAAATGAGAGGTACAGAGATGAGAAGACCAAAGATAGGGATGAGGTCTTCACAGCTGCCCAGTTTATTAAAGGCACCAAAATATTGCATGAAAAAGCTGTACAAGTAAGAGAACTAGAGAACAGTGAATTGTGAATTTAGTGAACCATGAAAAAGATGATTATTTCTTTCAAGCCCCATAGGTCTCTTTTAACAGTTGTGTGAAACAATTTTCCTTTTGGGGGGGCTTTTTACATTTTTTAATGGATAGTTACAATTATTTTTATTCCTGATAAAAACTACATATTCTGTGGGCAGTAAAGGCACAATTCTGTCTTTGGGAAAGAATTCTAAATGTTCACACATTTCTTCTATGCCAAAAAAAAAAAAAAAAAATCACATTTACCAAAATATTTTGCTTTTGTCAACAGGTTTTAGTGCATTTTTTTTAAGTCAGTGACGATTTTGCAGGTTAAATGCAGAAGTACTTTTTAGTTTGGTCAGTCATGTTGTTGTTAGGGAGCGATGGGCAGCTGTGGAGGCTGGCGGATCTGGACTGGGCACTGACATGGTGATACCAGGATGGCCATTTGATCTGGTGGGGGTGTCCCATGGCACCCCAGGAAAACACGCTTGCCTTGCTCCCCCCGGTGCAGAAGCAGGTTTTGCTTCTGTGACATGGTCAGAGGGATGGGTTTGGTTTATTGCCTTCCTCCAGCTATGGCGGTCAAGTGCAGGGCTGCCCAACAGATACCCCAGACTGCACCAGTCCTGTGGTTTGTGCACCTTAATATCCCTTTTTCATTTCCTGCCTTTTTACCAGCCACTTCCTCTGCCCCTGTCTCCTCCGCAACACCCGCCTGATTACTTTTTTCCCCACTGCCCCCAGTTTTGCTACATCCATCCCAAATTTGCCAATTCTGATACCATTACCTAGGTAATCTTGGTCTTTTGTGGTTTTAGTGGTGCGGTTACATTGGTGCCTTGCAAGATGTTACTCCCCCAAAGGTCTCCAGAACACCTCCCCAATTATCTGTGAAGTTGGGCCTTCTGTTCCATTTCTCACAAAACTCCCCCCCAGCCACCTGTGAAACCCAGCCATCCTGCATGGTGCTATCTGCAACTTTAGTCATTTTCTCACACTCCCATCAATCATGTTCAGCACTTTCTCATGTAATGTCCAGTAATTTTCCACACCCTGTTCCCTTACTTAACCTCAGGGCAGGGCTTAGTCAGCGGCCTAGTTACTTTCTCTAATGTTGACTCCCTAAAATAGGTTTTTTGTGTTTCTTTTTCCTGTCCTTCACTCAATCCAGACAGATCCTCTTCAGTTTCCTCAATTTTCAAATCCCACTGCATCATTTACCTATAAGCTTCTTCCTTAGTTATCTTCCCCCACTCAGCTGATCCACTTGTTCCCTGGATGAGGGATGTTACAGGATAAATTCTTCTTTCTCTTCACCTCCTCCTATCAGCCTGTTAAAATCTGAAGGCAGTTGCTGGCCTGAAAGAAGTTTAGTTAACCGCAGAAAGACTTCAGTGAAGAGAGTCTTACTGTCAGTGTCCTGGTTTCAGCTGGGATAGAGTTAATTGTCTTCCTAGCAGCTGGTACGGTGCTGCGTTTTGAGTTCAGTATGGGAAGAATGTTGATAACACCCTGATGTTTTCAGTTGTTGCTGAGTAGTGTTTAGTCTAAAATCAAGGACTTTTCAGCT
>JAVJGG010000061.1:8847209-8892542 GCA_035590195.1 Aviceda cuculoides | reverse complement strand
GTACATTCCAATCCTTTTATTATTACTGTTGTCATTTTATTAGTGTTATCATTATTGTTATTAGTTTCTTCTTTTCTATACTATTAAACTGCTCTTATCTCAACCCACGAGTTTTACTTCTTTTCCCGATTTTCTCCCCCATCCCACTGCGGGGGGGGGAAGTGAGCGAGCAGCTGCGTGGTGCTTAGTTGGTGGCTGGGGTTAAACCACGACAGTCAGGCAGAAACAAATGGAACTGCTTATCTTGAAAACAGTGCTAGAGATAGTATTGTCTTAAGATTAAAAAAATGAGGTGTCCTTAACCTGAAGCACTTTGAGAACCTCTTATTTTTTTCCATAAATTTCTAAAATTTATGGCTCTTGGAAGGATTTCAAGTTAGGAACCCAAAACCTGACATATCCAAAATAACTAGAAACTCTGAAGATTTTGTTAATAACAGTGAAATATTACAGACATATTCTTATGTACTCCCATCACAGTGTGGTACTGAGACAGATACAGCACTCTGCATTACAGCTTTTTTGTCACTTTGTATTTACTGTCTACTCAAAGCTAGATCCAACCAGTGCTGTAAGTCTCTGCCTTGCTGAGTTGAACATAGCACTCCAGCAGCAAGGAGAGGATCTGCAGAGTAGGAGGAGGCAACACAGTGTGTTTGGAAGTAGATGTCGTACTGATGGGACTACTTGCGTAATTAAAATAAGCAGGGAAGTTGAAGTGGCTATATAGGCATCAGGATGACTCCAGTGGATTTGAGATCGTTATATTGTGTTGGGATAAGGCATTTTCCCCTTTTCAGTGCTCCCCCTCAAATTTATACAGTGTAACAAAGATTTGAGAAATTAATTATTCAGATTTCATTAATGTGTTTTGGCTATGAGCACATGTTTTGAAAGAAAAAAAATATAACTTTTGGATGGTCTGTAATGTTATGGGGTTTGGTGATTCAGAACTTTCAGTTGGTTTCATACAACTGAAATCTCAACTGTACCTATGTTTCATGTACACCTATATATTTCATTTCTTCACCTTGCCTAAATATTCTTTTCTTCTCTTTTTTTTACAACTAGTGCATTTATTTTCATTAGGTATGGATTTACCAGTGCAGTACGTACTCCTTTGTGTCACATCAAAGTGGAGCAGCCATGAGATGGTTCTGCCTCTTATTCAGATGAGGCTGCATCCTACTCTGTCATTAATTATCCAGAGCTACAAGAACATCCCCTTTTTAACTGCAGTGTTAAATTTTGTCATATTCTGAACAAAACCACATTAAAAACTCCACAATGCTGTTCTCTCATAAATGTGCCTGGAATTTCACTACCATGAACTTTTTATAAATTTGAATCTCTTATTACTACCCCTTATTTACATTGGGCTGAGGGATAAAAATGAATTGAAAAAAAGAATAAAATAAATTTTATCATCTTATTTTCCTATTCACCAGCCCAAATCTGCCTCTCGGTTCTCCCAGCCTCCACAAGAGAAGGTGGCTGGTATACTAAGGGAAATCTCCTAAACAGGATGGCTTCAACGTGAGCAAATCCAGAGGTACCTAAGGCTTTAAACCTTCATGACAGCCTGTGTTCTCAGGCACCTTTCACGGGGACAACCACAGTATGGTAACGGGGCGGTTGTACCTTTGCCTAAAGCAATCCTGCTTCTTCTCTGAAGTCAGCTAAAAGCTAAATCAGGAAACTCCAGAAAAATGGTTCATTGGTAGGCGGGAAAACTGACATTAGCATTGAGTTACAGGCCTTGGATGAAACAAGTTGCCACCAGAGGTTATGAAGGACGGGAAGCTTTGATGTAGCTGGAGCAGGGCTCCTTTGTTTTCTGTTTGTAAAAAGCTCCCCTGTGGAGTTTTTGTTTGGGTTGTTAAAATCTGTTTAACTCAAAGAGCTGACAATAAGCACTTGGGAGCAAAACTCTCACTTTGAAAGTCTTTTTGCTGTTCAACAGCATTGGCCAGCCCTGCCAATTTATAGCTGTTAGCTCTCACTGCTCCAAAGGCTGCTTAAGCAAACAATTAAGCTTTGCTGATCACTCTGAGCACCAGAGCGGCAAAATATGCACTTTCTCTATAGTCTAGAAAACACCCAGAACAAAAACATTTTTTCACTCACTGTTCCCCATGCCATGGTATTAGGCAGCTCGAGGTTTCTGGTTTTAGTAATCAAGGGCAACCTATGCTTAGCAAGGACTTCATTTCTGATGTATCAGAGCCCTGGACTAAGCAAAGCGCAGGTGTATTAAAGGCAGGTGTCATTTTACACTTAATGTTCCTTCAGTAAGGCCATCTCTGTTGAATGCCTAACACAGTCAGTTTTGATCACTGATCAAGGTCATTATGTGTTAGCCCCACACCAACTGATTTGATAAGTATTTATTACTCATTATTTCAAAAATAAACTTATGTGGTCCCTGCCTCATGCTCACTGCATTGGCTGCCTCTTTCTTTTGCCAGGTCCTAAATGACGGTCACAAATGACTGGCTCACCACTGGCTGCGTCTTGTGCATTTAATCCTGAAGCAGTAGAAAGGTTTAAATGCAGCATAGCAGGCAGAGAATATTTATCTGATAAAGTGGTCCTTGCAGTCCAGGTGACCTGTGTGGTGGGATGCCTGCTTGTCATGTCAGCTGTCAGATTGGGCACCTCCAGCATGTGATTCAACCTACAAGCATGTGCCTGTGCCATCCCATTCCTACCTAAGGCAGCCTCGTAGAATAAGATTTCGGATGTCTGTATAAGCAGAAAAAAATTTGCTCCAAGGTGTATGCCACAGTGTGTATTATCAAAGCTTACTAGATTGAAATAGTTCATAGATCAGGAATCTGTTGTGCTAGGTTGAACATAACAATACAGAATTAAAAAATGGCCTGGAAAGTTTAGTATTTGTTCTGTTCTGAAAAGTTTTCTGCGGAACTGGTGAAATCTTTGCCTCTGTAAAGCCAAAACGATTGAAAGATAACCTCTACGAGGGCACCTGATTTTATATGGGAAAACATCTTTGAAAGAAAGGAAGCCAAACTTTGACAAGTTTTTCAACCAGTTCTAAACTCAATATTTAATAAATTCCATCTCTGCTAGATTTTAGACTGTCTGTCTTTCAGTCTGAGATATATAGAATAGTATCATTCCAGCCAGGTCTTAGGGCCTCTCCTCCACACTCCTCCCTACTCCAATTTACTCAGGTTGCCATGGCTAGGAAGTTGACTGGCACAGTGTAAAGAACGAACATCTCCTACTTGCTTTGATACCAGTACCACTTTCCCCCCCCTAAAAACAGTAACAGAAAGAAGTGATTGAGAGTGAACTTTCTATGCTGTAATTCTCTGTGTAAATGAGCAAAAGGGCCCTTTGAGTTTGTCTCTGTGCTCAAGTTCCCATAGAGATTTGTAAGCATAGCTAACTGCTTTTACTCTCCTGACAGTTAAAGAACCTATTCCCACTGCAGAAGACACTGGATGGAAAGTCACTACATAGCAGTTGTTTGAGAAAAACAAAGAAGGAATTTTGCTTAAGACAATTATTTTATACTGCTTTTATCCACCAAGAATGGCAGCACTTTTTAGAACATTTGGAGAAGGCAGGAGGTGTTTTGTGGGAAGTAGTAATGAAAAATTCATGAAGGATTAAAAATAGTTGGATTTTTTGGGTTTAATTCAGAATCTCTTTATATTTCCCTTAGTTTCCTTCCCTATTTATATTGAATATAAACAAAGAACTTGTTCTAAAAAAGTTAGATGAATGGGAATGAACTGGAGTGAAGTAAGAAATAAATCCAATAATTTCTAAAGTAGGTGGTTAAACTCTAGACCCTATATCTGTACCAAAGTGTCGAAGTGGTATGGTTTGTTTAGATGTTCAGACCATCCACAGATTTACCCACAGTTGCAAGGAACTTGTAGGTGATGAATTCCCTGAGAATCTGTCCATTTTCATTTTTTACCTGAGAAACGGTGGCCTGAGACATTGTAGTTGCATTTAGGTTTATCTGAGCCTCTCGCTGAGCCTGCACTCCTTCTCTTTCACACTGCTTGAATAAAGTGTTTCTGTAACACAGGGCTGTGGAGACTATAGGGAGAGGGATAGAGAAAATGCAAGAACAGGCATAATTGATGTTATTCTGAATCATGTTATCTGGAAGATCTCTTCAGCTGTAGCCCACTAGATGATACCAAGAGGAGCACTTAAAGTGCCGTTCTCTAGTGCAGGCACCCTAATGTACTCTCTTACAATTATTCCTCCCGATTTACCCAGGCATTTCCAAGCCTTCAAAAGACTACAGAAATGCGGTAGCAAGAGAATAGAGAAAACATTGCCACTCCTTCGAGACATGTAAAGCCCTTACAAGAAGACTGCCAATCCTTTTTGAGCCAGATTCACATGATGCCAGAGTATAGGGTGACAGGAAGATTTTAGAGGGGTAATTTCCAAACCGGTATCTCTTTCTATGACTATACCTGGGCTTCTGCATCATGCCCAGTGTGGTTAAGTCTCAGAGGAGCTAGGCATATGTGCTATCTTTTTTCTAACTTTCTTCTGTTGAAATCAAGTTGTATATGGTCATAGTGACCCAAACGAAAACTAGGTATTTGGTAGTTTCGTGTAAAGCTGGAATCAAAAGAAGAAAACTTTCTACCTTTGATTACTATTCCTCTGGTAACATGTTCAAGGATCTTTACAGACAGCTATGAAAAAAGAACCCTGACTTAGGATACTCTTTTGACCTCTACATTTCAGAAAATTTTCAGGGTTAACATTATTTTTGCTTGTTTTCTTTTTCTCACTATAAATACGATGAGCAGAAAGATGTTGCCATGGTGAGATTTTATAATGTACTTAGAAGCACTTGTTACAGTTGCGTACCACAGAGCCACCTTAACTTATGTGTGAATTGTAAAGACGTGAAAAAATACCCCAAAGAAGTAGGTAGTCTACTGTCTCAAATGTTTTCAATACTTATTTAAAGTACAGATGTCACCAATATTTTAGCAGCCACTATATTATTTGGAGACCTATACATTTACAGCCAGAAAGGTGGAAAATGGTTGAACAAAATCAATACACCTTACACCTGAAGTGTCATCATTATGTGAAGTCCAGCTTTGTAGTAAACTGAATTACAGATTACAAATGAAAAATAGCACAGAGCTCTTGCAATCCAAGTTATCCATTGCTACACTATGTGCTTGAGGACGTTTTTGTGTAGACCCATGTGAAATGCAATGGTTGTGCTTTGAGCACTATTTCACCACTGCAAAAGGCAGAGTTTTCATGGATTACTGAAGTATAGCACCATAGATCCTTCTCTCAGGAAAGCAATAGCCTGGGGGCCAGTGCTGCACTTCAGCTAAGTCCGCGTTGCTCTGAAAATAGGAGGCTCTGGCCACGCTCTGCCTCCTGTCCATTTGACTTTCTTACAGACATCTGGAAGCGTATCTGTGGGCACTGTGCCCAGGCACTGCTGGTGGCTTCCTAGTTCCCTTGGCATGCTCAAGTACTTGAGTACCCAGAAAGTTCGAATTTTCCTTGAGTCTGAACTTGAAGGCTCACTGTCTGCACAGCTTTTAAGTCTGAGAAAATTCTGTGGCTCATCTTAAACAGATAACATGGGCTTGTGCCCTGGAATTTCTTCAAGAACTTTAGAGCACTTAAATCTCCGGCACACCTGTAGCATGTCCATACTGCTGGTTTGTCAGGGATAGAGCTGAACAGCTCCCACTAGAGAGGATAAACTTTAATTAACATCTTTTTTAAACAAATGTTGTAAGCAGACACAGTAAGGCTTTCTCACTAGCCCCAGAAGGAAATGTAACCCATCCTGAGCTTGTCACTTGCTGAAAAAAAATGTCATACCATTCTGAGTCCAGTCGGGAAAGGGGAAACGAAGCTCAAAATAGTATTTTCAGAGCTGGATACAGTTATAGTCTGAAGAGGGCTGTGAAACTGCTTTCTTTTTATGTGGGTTCTAGTGTGTGCCAATCGGTGCTACTGGAAAGAATTAATTCCTTGAATTTCCAAAGTGCCTCTTCTGAGTTTATGCGCTCAGTTGTGCATCCGTGTGAGCTGGGGCAACAGCAGAAGGCAGCACTTCTTGCACAGGCTTGGATAGTATTTTGCATAGGTTAGAGAGAAAAGGGGCACACTGATTTCCTTCCTTTCACCAGCACTGCCTCTTGGCTCCACATCATCACAGTGAGGCAGCCAGCTCAAAATGCCAAAATACTGAAGGAAAAACCCTGCAGTAACCCACAGCCTTTCACTGCCAGAATCAGGGACTTCGAAAGCTCCAGCAGAATTATCTATAGTGGCCCCCTGTATCAAACTAAAATCGTGTGTATATATACACACACACAGAGACATATATATATAAACATGCACATAATAAATTATCTGCTTTATGATATATCATACTGTATATGTATTTCTGGAATTTACTCAGATTTCAAAAGGTTACATAGATATTTGAAACCAGCATTTCAAATGTAAACACTGTGCTACTGCTTTGAAAAAGTAAAAAAGGTGCTAAACAGACTTTCAGTACTAGACTGAAACTGTAAAACTTTTCTGATAACATTTCTAAGGTTGCCTGGTCTGTATGCTGTATTTTAGAGTTCTGAAATAGTTGAATTAAAAAAAAAAAAATCAAATCACCAGTTACAATTGCTTTCAATATTTATGAATCATTTAGTTCAAAAGAAGGTACTCAGTTAAAGACTGCATGGGATATACCTCCTGTGAAGATAAAACCTAAACACTAATTATTGTTAATAAGTGGTGTCATATAGTAAAGTTAAATATCCTCCAAAGGATTACAAGCAGGTGTAAACATTCCTGAATGCCTGTGATCAAATGTGGTTCCAGTCTGAAAGTGACAGGGATTGTAATGTTATTGCAATCCAGTGACACGAGACAAAAATGTGCTCAAAAGTTAATAGCTAAAAAGAACAAAACTATAATTTTAGGAGAAGGGACTGTTTTACTTGTATATGGTGACTCTGTACTGATACAGTAAATTCATCACACAAGACTGTAACCATCTATACAGAGACAGCTACTACTACAGCTACATCCATAGCGGGGGGTGGCTTTGCTAGTACAGTTCACTGGTACTCCCATACAAGAAGAGTGTGTCTTTGTTTTGGTAAAGCTTTGGCTTCTACTTAATATTTAGCATTTGGAATCTGGATAATTACAAAATATTCCTATAATCATGAACTATGCCTTTGACCTTTCTTCTGCTGGAATCAGTGAGAAAACTTGTATGGACCAGTCCTAAGAGGTCAAGGCATAAGATAAAGTCCTAAGAGATCAGTTCAGATTCTACTACCAGACAAATATGAATCGTTGCATTTAATAACAATTTTCATCTAACATAAATGAGAGAGCCAAATGTGCCTAAAAAAATGAGTCACAAATCCTTTTAGCTTTCAGAATATATACATATACCATTAAGAAGCCCCAAATACATTTTGAAATTTTGTCAGGATATCCACAGTTTGAGACACAACTTTTATCTTCTGTCATTTTACTGACAATAATGGAGTGGCAAGAATTTTTGCCATCGGAAAGACATTATCTATAGCAGATGCATATGCTAATTATTTGTTAAAAAACTTCCACATATCCCAATAAAGTGTTTTGAACATTTAGTCTCAAAATGTAGTATTGTGAACTTTGAGAAACAAAGGAGGTTCCTGTCAAACTGAGGTCAAGAGTACTATCTGATAACATGCAGAGAGACCACAATAGGAAGAATAGCAATAGCTCTTCCCTAAATTCTTCTAATTCACCTGAATCCACTCTAATTTTGATCCACACACAAAAAAAAAAAAAAAAGTTAAGGAAATGTGGCTTATAGCTGTGCATTGTTGAGTAATATTTTCAGGTCCAAACACCCTTTAACCCTCCCTGATTATTTGCAACCTATGTTTGGTCTGAATAAATCCATTTATACAGTGCTATTGCTAAAACAATAGGAAACTGGATGATGTATTTTGAAAGCAACGGAAAAATATTTTTAAAATTCCATCTGAACACACAAATACTAACTAGCAAGAAGAAGAAAATACAAATGAATAAATTAAAAAAGAAGAAAGAGGAAAGATAAAGTGACAACAATGGTTATGTAGAAGAAAACTAAGCTCAGCAGGGTAGGAAGTTTTCAAAAGTTCAGAACTTCGTATTTCTTTATGAAATATGTATAAGCTGTAACAGCCCTTTCCTAGCTACATGCAGCTGTATTTGAAGTATTAAACCAAGGACACATTGGAGTTATGAGACAATAGAAACAGTTAGAACAGATCTTCAAAAGTGTGAGTTGATATATTTTATTTATAGCCCTGAGTCTCAGAAACGGCTGCACTGATTTTTTTTTTTTTCCAAAATTTTAAAATAAGTCACTTTTGAGAGGGAACCTTCCATACAGCAGCAGAGTACAGCAGTTTTAGTAGGCTGAAAGAGGGTCAGTGGGATTGCTGTTGCACCCCAAGCTGCACTGTGGTGGTTCAAACCATTGCAGCAATGCCTGGTGCTGCTACAGGCACCACCCGCCAGCTCTTACAGTCAGTCTGGAGATCTGCTTGGGGTGTGAGTGTAAAACAGCCTCTCGCTCTCATTTACAAACTACCTTCAAATTATGCCCTCTGTGTTCTGACTGCTGAAAGCCCTGAGGTATAGCGAAATTCAATTACAGGTTAGATTTTAAATAGTCTGTAATTTTAGTCTTACATTTCCGACTTCCTACCTAATCCGTCCAACAGATACTTGACGACGCACCTTTGTCAAACTGGCTGTGGGTCCAGCTGCTCAGGAAGAGAAAGCCGGACACAACCACGAAGGGGTGAAAGGACATCTCCCTCTGTTACGCTCGATAGGCCCTATTGATCTCTCATGCCCTCTGTCCCTCTGGAGGAGAGACGAATGTGACACTCCTAAGTTTGTTCGAGACCCTTACTAATAGGCCTTCTATGAAACCCTTCCCTTCTGCTCTGTATGCCAGACTCTTTAATGTCTCTTTTTCCTCTGTTGTGGAAGAACAGCACCTATACAAGAACACAAAGACAAGAAATAACCTTGTGGAAATTATAATAGCAAAATGGAACGTAAATATGTTCCGCCTTGCAAAATGCAAATCGTATTTTAAGATCATTCTACCGTTGTCTTAAACCAATAACCCCTCTAAAACAGACTGCTGAAGTAACCACACACATATGTGCATTCAAACACACGCAGAAATAGACAGAAAAGAGAAACACATTATGTATAAAAGAAGTAAGCCGCTCTGTGTCATGCATTCTCTTTTTTCAGTTGCTTAGACTAAATGGAAACTATGAGACTTAGCATACTGTATACAAGTATTTCTGGATAAACTATCTATTCTCACTATGACGTACACGCACATTTTTGTACTCGTAATTTCTACACGTATGAATTAGCTACATGCCCTATTTTTATCCTCTCGTACAAGTAAAGGAAAAGATAATCGTGAAGCCATTTCCTTGACAAACGAAACAGTGAAGACAAAAACATTATCTCTGCGGCCATCCATCTTGCGCATTATTTGGCAGAAACGGCACTGTTTTTCAAGATTGCCTCTCCCCCCCCCACGCTGTGTTTTAGCAATTTTAAAGTGTTTTTACAAGTGGAGAACCGGCACGTTCCCTCTCCCGTGTTTCGGGCAGCGTGGAGCAGGCGTTTCCATGGTTACGGTAGGGATGGTTGCCGTGGGGACAGCATCGGCTCCCGCTCGCCCGGCGCCTGCCGTTGAGTCTGGAGCAGGAGCCACGGGCAGGGCATGCACGCTGGCATCTCTTTTGTTTGTAAGTTTAACTGGAAATCAAGTGGGTTCTTCTTCCGAAGCGCGTTGGGTGCTAGCGGATTAATTCTGCAGGAGCGAAAGAGTTCCAGCTGCAGGGAGACAGGAGGTACGGAGAGATGAACTGAACACAAGCGTTGCGAAGATTCGGTGTCGGTGCAGGTTTCTGCATTGAAAGCCTTGCCCGTTTCTGTTGGATTGATTGAAGTAAGGATTACAATGGGATGCTGCCAGAATTGCCAGAATTGGCCAAGTGAGCAAAAACATACTGAAAAGCATATCAAAAAGCAATAGTACTAGTGTGTAGGTTGCACTGCAGCAGCCCTTTGAGACAAAGAGGCTGTGGCACATAGTCTGCCACTTCTTGTGCAGGAACTCATCTCGGAATTAATCTGTAAGGCACCAGCACTCTCTCTGAGATTACCTTCGAGAAGTACACCAGGCAAGTTAGCATGTGGTTTTGTACAATGTGCTAAATATTTGGTATCTTCAAGAAACTTCATCTTATCAAACAGCTGCATAGAGAATCACGTGATTCTTTCTTTGCCCTAAGGTTTCTTTTCTCTGTGAGCAGTTCCATTTCTTCCACTAAGTTTTAGTGGGTAGTAAACTGTAGCTGGATGGCAAACTCCTGGGGAAGACACTACAAACTCAAATGCAATGAGCCTTCAAAATGACTTGGGACTCCTAATTGCTCTGACAATACTTCTTCTGGTATTAGGATAAGTAAGAACAACAGATTGGAAATGCTTTTGAGCAGAGCAAGGAAAAATAGCTGCTGCAAAGGAAACGGACAATGAATGCTGCACTAATAAAGGGTGTCTCAGCTGCCTCTTCTTGTGAAAAAAATTGTTATTATACAATTTCTCCTTTTTACCCAGACTGATTCAAGTAAGAATTTGCATTGGCTGACAATAATCAATGTTTACGTCTCCAGCCTCCTTTACAGATGCCCCAGAGTAAAGTGGACAGATAATTTAACTCTTACTTAGGGCTACAAAGAATTTCCATGAAATCATTGCAAGTCATTATCAAATCAGGATTTTGCCAGCCTTCCAGCAACCTCCACTAAACCCATCCTGAGTACTGGTGTGTAGCTGCATGCTGTTGGAGAAGCATTAGAATACTTATTTATTTTTTAATCCTTGCAAGCACCTCCCCAGTGGAATTTCTGGGATCTTCTCACTAATTTTGTCATTTCCAGTTTGAATGCAAACTGTTCACTAGATAGTTTCCAAAGCACACAAAAAGACTATCCCTACTTGAAGAGCTTGCAACTGAAAGACAGAGCATTTAATCTATTTTAGAGGAATCAACACTGGACAGTTTATAGACAGTTTGAGTTTAATGTAATCCGATATGAAGTAAGAGTCAAATTAATTCCTTATCATTAGAAAGCCCAGCACTACCACAGTATCTATGTTTCTAAAGTTGGAGCTTTGTTCTTTTTGTATCTCATATTTCAGCTTTGACAAGCCAGCGTAGTACTCAGAGCAATGTTGCAGATGTCCATGCAACATGACCCAGTCTCAAATTTTTGCACTGCCTTTGGTAATCAACAGCGAAATAAATATATACATATGACTCAGTATTGTAACTGTGACTAGTATGCTAACCTCACTCATTCTTTCTGTCTGTCTGTCGCAGTTATTTCTAGGGCACCACACTATCTGAATGCTAAAAATTGCCCTTGACAGGAGCCGAACCCACGCATGCTCAGTTTCGGAAGAAGCTGTGTGATTTCTGGCACTAGAATACCAGTTCTAATTAGGGAAGAATGAATCTCTCTAAACAAAACAATTGACCAGCATGGTAGCCCCACACTTGAAGTGCGCTTAAACCAAAACTTGGTTGCAGTCTTCAAATTCTGGTAGTTGATTCAAGTTTTTCATTTTTCCTCCTATCCCCCCAACTCATTTTTCCATTTTAGGATCAGGGAGGGGACCTAAAATACCATTAAATACATATTTCTGGTAGGTCTGAAACCAAGAAATACAGAAAATCTGAGGAGTAGTGGGCTGCAACCCATATCCTCTAAATTTCATATAACACTCCACGTAATTATGTACTTTTCTGGGCATTTTTGGATCCTCATATTAGTATTTCTTAGCAAATTTAAATTTGGGAATATGCTCAGAATCCTAGTCTGTTTTATCTTTGAGAATAGCAAACATGGGAAAATAAAACAAATAGCATGTTTGGCAATAAAAATAATTGGTACTTTATATAGCATGTTCCCCCAAGTTCAGATATGTACATATTTTGATGATAATAGAAACATGAATGGAAAATGGGCAGAGGCTTGTGCTCTTATAATTTTAGTATGCTCTAAAAACTGTTTTGTGTGTGTCATTACAGAGGAAACTGACTTGGCTTCACAGACCTTGTCTTCACTCAAAAAATGATTTTTTTTATTGCAGGATTAACATATTAAAGATTTTAGATGTTATACCATTACTGGAGAAGGGACACTTGTAGCAGGAGAGGTTAACACAGCATCTCCTATTTGTTTTATAGTAGAAGTGACACGTGCTTTGGTCATTTTCGTGATGGGTTTGATGTTTAATTATTCTGTAGAAAAGGCACACCTTTTCCAGTTTATGCATAAGTAAGTGCTGTCCTAATATGCACATCTAGCAATCATTAAGGAGGAGATTTTGTGCAAATAAATTGGCTTTTTATATACCCAATGTGGTAATTAATGTCACAGCTATATATACAGTGTGATGATTTTAAAAATAAAAACACACATTCTAAGGCATATTGAAGGAAAGCTAGTAATTTTGTTTACAGTTTAAAACCCGTGAGCAACATTAAATACCCAGCTTGGCTGTAGGTATGGGCTATTTCCCTAGACAACCGAGAGAGATGGAGTCCTTAAAATTTTGATTGGGAACTGGAGACTTTTTTGGAACGTACATGCTAGATGTCTAAAATGATTGCTTTGAAACTGCCCCAAATTTTAACCTGTGTTGCATGTTTCTCCTGTTATTTTTTAACCCTCCTCATAAAGTTCAGTTGATATTGTTACAATGAAATGGCAGCAACAAAATGATTTAAGAAACCATAGTTATTATGTTCTGATAAAATTTTTCAGAGTAGGGAAATTTTTAGTTAATAATGCATGCAAGTATAGCTTATGGAAAGAAAATCCAATTTTTGAGGTCAGGGCTAATAAACAGGCAGATGTGAATATAAGAGGAAAAAAGGAGCTTTTCTATATACATCACAATATATTGCCTGATAACGATCTGAATTTTGATAGAAATTGGCTTTCCTGGGTAATCAGGAATGCAATCTTTGCATGAAATCCACACAGTATTGTATTGCTACTGCACTGATAAAGTACCTATGTACTACTTCATGACTATACAGTGAACTAGGCTGAAATAAGTCCTGCCTTCTTTACACACCTCCAGGAAAAGCTACCTGTAGCCTTATCTATCCATAGCCTCAGTTCATCAGTTTACAGATCGCTGTCTTCTAAATTTGGCGTAAGATCAAAGACCAGGGAAGCTGATGGGATTACTTGTGCTGGTGCTAGTGGGCTTTTCTGTAGGTCCCAGGAGGAGGAAGAGAATTAGAAAAGACATAATTTACCTCCTCTTTTCACCTTCATAATTTTTTTACCTTCCTACATTACCTTCTTTTTTTTCCAATTATATACAACAACCCCCTTAGAATTTAACAAAATATTTTCCAATACTGTTGAAAAAAATCTAAATGAGAAAGAATAACTAAAATTAAAAAATGTTGCCAGTCAAAAGCGAATGAGGTAAGTCCTCAGGAAGTCCTATGAAGCCCTGTGGGCCAGGTTTTGTGTCAGGATCCATCCTAGATGGAGTGTTACCAGCTGCCAGAACAAAGGAAACTGAAAGGGATAACAGAAAATATTCATGGCCCTAAATTTAAATGTCAAGCATACTGACATTTAAATACATCAAACATACTTATTTTTATAAAGGTTTGAATGCTTAATATCTTCTTATCAGGGAACTAAAATAAACAAACTTCACCATTATATCAAATAATATGTAGAACAATTCCAAACCCACTGATCATGAGAATGGAATGAAAATACCTTGTGTTTACAAAATAGTGTAAAATATTACGCTAAATTTTATGTTGCTGTGGTCACTAATGGAGAATACATAGATTTTAAAAATATTTAACAATTCTGATACATGCATACACCAAGAGCACTACTATGTATAGTTCAGAAGTACAGACGCTACAGGAAGAGCAGCTAAGCTACGTTAGTCAGGGCTAGCCCACCCAGATCTTTAGGCAAAGCTACCAATCAGATCCAGTTGCTTGTGCAAATATTCCATTTCTAAAGAGGCTGCATAGATGGCAAAATGAAAATCGACATGAAACAATTACAGCATTAAAAAAAATATACGTTATTCACAGGTCCCGTTCTCTTAACCACGGTTATAAGGCAATCTGTGAAATAATGAGTAGTAAAGTAGGCAATATTTTTTTCAGCAGGGAAGCAATTGCTCCATTTGGCTCCGAGTGCCTTTCAGCACTTCTACTCCATATATTAAAAATTTCTTTTTTAAAAAACTGTGCAGCTTCCTCTGCAATGGAGACTACATGATGAGTAAAATAATTGCTGGTAGAACAATCTCAGCTATTACTTCATAAATAGAAATTTGCCAATATTATTATGTACTTGCATGCCCGTTACATGAAGGCAAAGAATAAAGTTTTCTGACTTTCTCTTTCTAAAATTTTATTTTCAGTTTGCCTAAATTCAGTATAAATGTGGCAGACATTTTAATTACTGACAATCTTGAATTTGAAACACCATGAGATGAGGAGTCAAGGAAAGATACAGAAGGGTGAGATGGCCAGAGAAAGGCAGAAAAAAAGATAACTTTACTCAAATATTACTGAAAGAGGAAAAAAAGAGATCGATCAAAATTACTAAGCAAGATACTTCCAGATTTGAATGATGTAAAGGGAACAATTAGCAACAGTCCCCTTAACTTGTTACTAAATTACTTCAAATAATATTTTTATGCCAATTACATCACTCTGTAAGCAACAGACGTTTTTCAGAGGACCCATACTCTCCAGTCAATATTTATTTCAGTTGACGTTAGGCTGATCTACTTACACTGAATGACATAATAGATCAAAGGGAAAAATAAAAACACAACCCCCAAGAAACCCAAACTAAATCAACCTCCCACTGCCCAAAGAACAGTTCTGGCAATGGAAAGTCTCTTGCGCGAGGCTGGTAGAAATGGAGGCAGCCAAGCAGCCCTACTGCAAGAGCATATCGGGGGGGGAGGGGGAACTTCAAAACACGGCTGGGGTTTGCAGCCTGCAGCGCTGCCATAGCCTGGGGAAAAAGTTGAGCACTAATTTGTATCACCTGCATGACTGGCAGTCACCTCCAACAGATGCAGATCGGGTTGCAGTAGAGCATACTGTTTTTTCATCTCGCTCAGAAGCCTCCTGGACTGGAAGAGGCAGTGAGCGTTGTGGTTTGTCACTTGCCCATCGGAGAGGAGTAACTCCTCTAGAGAATTCTGCCTCAGCAGCTTAGCAATAGATAAATCTTAGTTTTTTTAATGATTAAATGAGAAGACATAAAGTGAACATAATAAGATTAATCTTTCAGTTCATACAGAAGGTTTTGAAACAACAGTAAGAAACATATAAGAATGAGTGATTCATTAAAAGAAAGTGTTCAGAGGTTCTGATGTTATCAGACATTTAACTGAGCAGTTCCCCAAACTTCCCAACGCCATCAGGCAGATGTGGCAGCTCAGCATTCCTGGGCAGCACCCCTTGTAGCTTTTGCACTTGAAAACTGAAATCATCAGTTAGGACAGAAAAATGAAAAAAGTTATTTGTTTTTCATGTATTAACAACCAGCACATGTGGCTTCCATAACCCTTCTACCTCATTCTTCCATGCAGAAGACAGAGCAGATGAGTAACTAAGATCAGCAAAATCGTACCTCCCTTGGAAAGAATTACATTGTATTTTACAAACAGAACCCCCACTTAGGCACAGAAAAGGAAGAAAAAAATGCATGTTTTTACAAGAGAAGCACTCTTTTTTTCCTGAAAGCATCAAAAATCTCTTAGAATTAGCCACACATCTGGTGCTGACACACCAGGTTAGAAGAGACTGCTAAGAGGAGCCGGCTGGAGTTCCTACGAACAATAAACAGGCAAAGCGTTGACAAAAAGAAAGGAGCCGTCTTCCTGAGCTGCGTCTCTTGAGATGCGACCGCATCCGCGGTGGGCTGTAACGCGGCGAGAACCCGAGCGGCAGCCACAGCAGATGCAAGAGCGGGCCCAGCCCCAGCAGCTCGGTGAGGGTGGTGGGAGCAGCAGCCAGCGGGGGGGCGGTGGGGGCCGAGGAGCAGCAGCCACGGGCTCCCGCGCCGCTGCTCTGCGGTGGGCTCCTTGGGAATACCAAGCAAAGGAGTGACTGTGAAGATGAGAAGACTGGGAGCTAAATCTTCGGGGCAGTTAGCGTGGTTAGTCTGGTTAGCGCGAAAGGAAAGTCTGTGCGGTGGAATGGAAGGAAAAAAGAATGTAAAGTAAGAAATTCAATGGTCAGATTCCTCAGACGTGGTCTTAGTCAAAACGGCAGTAGAGGATTTGCCTGGAGTAAGATGTAGGCCAGTTCTTCAACAAGCTTTGTGTGCGGCATTCCCACGCGTGCCAACTTTTTAAGACTGCTTTTCTCCCAATGGCAATGTCACAGGTCTTCTCTCAAATGTATGCTTTACAAAAATGAGCATGAATCCAATAGTTCATAATTGATTACGATTCCATTAGGAAACAGCAATATCTGCAAGTCTTACATAATCTAAAGACAAATCAATTCTAGGTACATTAGTACTTTTAACACTTCCAAATTCTGAGTTAAATGCTTTACAAATTATAAAATCCTCATTTAATTACTTTAATAAATCTTGTTTACAGATGACTCTGAAAATCAGTGAAAACTAATTCACTTTGACTGTTCTGTCTGCAGTGCTGACAAAAATAGAACAAATTTCTTTTTACTATGGTCTGGAAAGTGGAGGAAAAAAGCTTTAATTGAATATAATCACAATATGCTAGCAGCACATGTTATTTTCCCACTATTATAACTTGATATTTTTGAAGAAGGAATTCCTTTTATGGGAAAAAACTCTTGTTCCATTTATTATGGAAAACAAATTTTGAATATAAACTTCACAACATATTTTATTTTAGCTTAAAAGATTTGTGTTTTAAACAGTTCTCTGTCTTACAGTATCAATGTCCAAGATAGTTACTGCACAAGTTCATCTGTTGTAATAATTTGTTAGTGGTTAGTGATCAAAATACAGAAGGATTTGGCCCAGTGTGATTACGAAACATTGGCAGCCCCCTGGGCCACACAAACCGGTCAAACATTTTGATCTTGGCTCTCGGGAACCAATTTAGCAGAAAGGCAAGTGTAAAAGTGTAGAAGAAACACAACACATGATCATGAGTTGTTAATGACACTCAGAAATCAACAAGTTCCCTAATTCACCATTTTTATATTGTCTATAGTTCTAATTGTCAACATGCTACTAAGAAAATGATTAATTTCTACACCTTCAGTAAATAAGCATGCAAGATAGGAGGCAGCTTCTTCATGGTCTTTGTAACTGATTCTGAACCTTTGGGTGAGATTTTCTTCCCTTTTAGGGTCTGATCTAGAGCTCACAACATTCTAGAGAAGGGTTCCCATTGACATGGCTGGAACAAAGACCACCCTTTAATCCTTAGAGGAATACAGCACCAAGTTAAATGTCAATTCTAAAGTACAAGGGCTATTTTCCACTTGGGCTCATCACTGTTTTTCCTTCTGGAACTCAGTTAAGCTGAAACATGCTGTACATGACATAATACAGAGACAAAAAGAAAAATTCTACTCTATGTACATTCATAATCCATTAGGATTCTATTCAACTTCCTTCCTGACAGATGAATTTGGGTCCTGGGAACCCAAAGGATACACAAGCCCCCCCAAATGGGTAGAAAACAGGCTTGTCCAGCCAAAATTAACAAGCACTACCTCTCCAGTAAATAGCAATATAAATCCCATGGTGTGTGAGGTATGCCTAAGGATGGGAAACTTAGTCTTCTGTTTATACTGACATTCACCAAGAAAATGCCTTACAAATCTCTCTTTCTCTCTTTTGGAAGGTATAATTTCTGGCGTCATATCTTTCAGAAAGGAGGACCTCCACTGTAATAGCCTTTGTCATTTCACAGTCACGTAGACACTTACAGTACATAGATTCAGAAGGCTGAATCTTTCAATTATTGTCTTCTGAATTAAAGTATTCAATTAATTCAACTATTGACTTACAATTTCTTACTGACCTAGTTCCACCTGAAGCAGACCTGTTGTCAGCACTGTCTTTATCAGAATTGCTCCTTTTGAGGGTTTAATAAGAATAGTTACGAATACAGTTAATTTCTTTCAATGTATTTGGAGATTATTTCAGCATACAGAAGGTTTTTTTTTCATAAATGAAAACTATCCGATTAATAGCTGACATATTATTGTATGTAGTAGGGCACAGCATACACACACAGTATGTTCCCTAGTTACTGCACAGTACTATTAACATCACATTGCATGTGCAGTATTACAATTCAAAAGCATTTTAAGCATTCTCATTTTCTTCAGGCTTGGCACAGCTCTTTTCTTTTGATTCCTGAAATCTGAACCCTGATCTGAGGAAGTGAGGGCTGTGGACGTTCCATTGTTCAGCGGTGAGGAACAGGATTTGCATTCAAATGAACCAAAAAAAGAAGAGAAATGGTCTATAATTAAGACAGTGCATAGAGAGATTTGTTGATAAAACCACTAAAAGCTGATGATATTTTAAAGGAATATGGAGCAAAAGAGAGAGTTCAAGCATGCTAGAGCCTTTCCAGTTAAGTGTTTGACAGGATACTTACTTTAACTGACCCAGTTGGAACCACTATACCTAACCAGGCTAACTCACATGGTGTAGACAAGGCTGGATTTCGTTAACACAATACTGAAAATGCCTTTATTGCCCTGATAGCAGTCTCTGTTAGACCTGCCCCTAGTGGTGTTATTAAGCTGAAAAATTGGGCTCTGCAAATTAAACAATATCCTAGTATTTAAAACATCTGGCCATGATAGATACCTGTTTAGAGGAAGTTGGACCTTTCAGAAATAAAGAATAGTGTAACAGAAGTTCTGAAACTTGCTGTAAAAGGTCATTCTCTTAAAAAAAATGTTATGTCTGAGAATAAAACTCCACGAGGACTCGAGAGGTAGGAGGAACAGTTATCACAAGCCTGAGTGATCAAAGCTGTCCAGAAAACTGTATTTCTTGATTATGGTATGTAATAAAACATAATTAATGGGAACAAACAGTTTATTCCACCAGAGCTCTTGCCACTCACACAAGCTAAGGAGAGAAGACCATTATTTTGAAAGGAAACTTGCCCTGAGAAACTAAGTCTCCTTTGCAGCTGGGAGAAGGAAGAGTCACTATTGGTCTGCAATCACGTATACCCAGATACATCAACATATTACTTGGTGCTATGAAGAACATTGCTCCAAGCAAAGACTGTGACATTCAAGGAACTAATAAGAATTTGAAACAGTAACAAGAGTGTTGATATTTTATAATATTTTTATTCCTTTTTTTTCTAGGAAGGCACTGCTTTCTGCAGCAGGCAGTATGGTGTCTGCGTACGTGTGTGGTTTTGGTGTAAGTCTGTGTGAGTGCTTTCTATTGCATCAGTCAGAGGCTATTAAGCTGTCATAGTAGAAAAGCAGAGTATTATCTTTTAAAGAAGCATTTTTTTAACCACCACTCGGGTATTTTCCTTCTCCTTGCCATCACCAGAAACAGAGGATCCTGACATATAATCACTGATTTGTTGTAGAGTGAACCTGAGTAACTAAGATGTCCTGATTAATTTTAATGATAGGCTATAAGATTTTTGCAGTAATATTTTTCTTCCTTCTATTCATGGATTATATTGGCTTGTTTGACCTTCTTATAGAGACAGAGTTAAAAAGCTTTACATGTTATTAACAGCCATTATCTCTAATTTCAGAATGTGCATAATACTGACTGAATTTCTTAATGGTTGCTCAGTCTGTGCATTGGGCCAGTGGTCTCCAAGGTTATTTTGTCCATGTATAGTGGACAAGAATTTGGTATTTTCTCCCCCAAATAAAATCCTTTAGACCTGCCTGATTTCCATGTACTGTTAGTTAGAAGCCCACGGATTAGAACCCAGTTCCCATGAGGCTTTGGAAATCCTAATACACACACACACACACAAAAAAAAAAAAAGCAGAAGAGTTTGCCAACATGTGTGGGAGTGTACGGATATTGGCAGTCGTGATTTGCACAGCTATACTATTTCATCTACATGCAGGCAAGTCTGTGCCTCAGTGACTGAAGCAAATAGGACTGTAGCCCACAGACCATAGTCTTGCCTTTATTTTGCTATATCTAGTAAATAAATACAGATATAGCTAATAAATAAAAAATACTACTTTTAATAAAAATATATGAAGAAACCCATTAAACACATTCTTTAACAATTGTGAAACTTCTCAGTCCATGAGCAGTCTCACTTGGAATGATGCTTACAGAAACTCTCCTGTGTTCCAGTTAGATCAGATTATGCTATTCCCAGTCTGTAATTTCCCAAAACAATAGTGCATATTTGTGGTTTTTTCCACTTTGAGACTCTGCATGACAATATTGCAGTTTTCATAAATTACACATTTGCAGTTGGAGAAAAGCATTGTTTGCACCCCTTGTATAATCCAAAGAATTACTCCATCCATGTTAATATCAATTATCTGTGTTTCCTGAAAAACAGTATTGTGGAGCTCTGTATGAACTGTCTCTGTGATTCTTCTATCAGTTTCAGTTATGAGCTGGTTTTCTATTTTCTGTGCTTTAAATTCAGACTACAATACGGCTGTTAGGCTTTTTTTTTTCTTGATCCAGACTTTAAAAGCCAAAAGATGTTTTAAACATAACATAATGTTTCTACTGAAAATGCATTAGACAAAATAACATTCAGTTCTTTCTTATGTAGACGTGTTATTCTGCTAGGACTAAAATGAAAAAAATGTGGGAACAAATCTGTGTAAAAAGTTCCCAACTTTGCTTGGTTATTCAGTTCTTCTTGATTGTACTCTAAATTCCCATAGTTTTATTTTATATACAAACCGATCTGCAGAAAATTTGGATTCAGATAAACTTGGGAAAGTCAAGACAACAGAGTTCGTGCTTTCTCCAGAGTACACTGGCAGAGGTCTCGGTCCTTTCCTGGTCAGCACCTATCAGGGAAAACCGTGACCACGACAGTGCTTTTCCTGGAGTGAGGTGTTTGCAGTGTGCAGGAGAGGAAAAGGACCTCGGTGGTAGATGCAATACTGCTCCTGCTAAGGGTTAACCCTTCCTTGTCAGAATCGAAGCAGCAGTTCTAGTTGCTCTGTGTTGCACTTTCAGTGTCTTAGGTCGCACTCTAACCAGTTAAGTACCCTGACAACCAGACTGACGTTTGTCGTGCCCATCGACAGCAGATACTCCTGGCATGTTTGAGCATGTTAAATATATTAAAATTAAACAAGCCTGTAATTGTTTCTACTTTCGAAAGAAACAAGTGTTTTCAAGCAAATGTTATTTGCAAATTGCTGTTGGGAAATCTGGATATAGGAAAGTTAAGTAAGTGAATAGCCTGTTCACATTTATTAAGTGTATAGCAAAGACAGCAGAGAAAATTATCTGATGTTTTGATCACAAAACCATCCATTTGTTCTCGTAGAAGACCATTATTTATTCATCTAGATTTGGCTATGATTGTTAAGAAAGAGTAACTCACTCCTGAACTTTGAATGCTTCTCACTGAACTTGAAGCTAACCCCCATCAAAGAGCAGTGGAAAACACTGAGACAGTTTGTTCCTTTAAATCCTTTCCTAATGTATGCTTATATCTGAATTATCCTGCTTCTCATTTCATTCAGCAGCTCTCACAGATACTACCTGTTGGTGGCTTTATGGTAATCCCATACATTATTAACAACTTAAGTATTTTTCAGCAAATGAGATGTTAAGTATCATGATATTTGGAGTAACATATTGCAGTATGTTTGAACACCCATGTTTTAGGAGCTGTTGATCTTTCCATGAGACAATGTTTCTTCCATTGGTATTGGAGAAATTGTCCACAGGCATTATCTGCATCTAGTTTATATGGACAGTGTATATTACAATAGCACAACAACAATCAACCTGCTCACATAAGGTACACTTACGGGATTAGCAGCAGTCCTGTTTTGCACTACGTTACTCAACCCATCATAAGCAAGTGCACAAAAAGTGCACCCTATGGATTCCCTAAAACTCGAGCAGACCTTCATCTTTGTCTCTGTCATGATTCCCTCTTACTTGGTGCCCTGTAGGTGATCTATATCAGTAAGTTTCTTTGTGCATGCGTTCCTTCATTGTGGAATATTTCCTAAATGGATATGAGATAGTTCTTAGCAAATAATTGCAGCTCTACTTTTAAAGGGGAAAGAAATTATTTTACTTACTGAAAACATGGAGCTGAAGGTAAGTTATCAGCTCATGTAAATCAGTCAAGCTCCATTAACCTCAGAGGAACTGCATCAATTTAGCCAAGCTGAGGACCAGACCCTTAATTATTCTGTCAGTAATAGACTTCTTCGACCTTCTGCCTTAAGACTATGGCCACTAGACGGTTTTTAAATCTCAGCTTTTCATAAGCAACCAGGATTTCACTCAGAGGAACTCAGATATTAAATGCAAATTAAAATGCGTATTGGGGATTCTCACTGTACACTTTAAACATCTAATGCAACATTTAGACTTTTCATTCTTGCTTAGTTGAAAATAATTTCTTTCCTTACCTGTATGGTTTAACTGAGGTTGCTTCTTTTACCTTATTTTATCTAATTGAAAGCAACAGTAACAGAATTTTGGTGCGCATAGAAGTAAAATATTCACTTACAAAGAAAAAAATGCTTTTGCCTAAAATTTAAAATAAATTATCACAGTCCTGTTGTCTTTTCAGAAGTAAATGTCTCCTTTTATTCCTTAGAGGAAATAGCCAATGCAAAAAACTTAGCTAGCAATGGGCAAAAGAATAAGTAGTTCCGAAAGGATTATATTCTATATACTTTGTTCAAGATCTAAAAGCTGTAATGGCATCAGGTAAAATTCCAAATTATCAAGCTGGTCAGGTTTCATTGAATCATGGCTTGCAGAGTGTTCAAGTGTTCCAGGCATCATCTGACCTGGGGCTGCACATGTCAGGGAAATGGTGCAAGCACAGTCATTTCTGCAGGACCTGCATTCTCTGACTGTCCCCACCATGCTCATGCTAATTCACTCCCAGGTTCCTTCCTGAAGTGACCAACTGATTTTCTCTGAGAAAACATGCTGGCCCAGCTGCTATGGTATTTTGCTCTAAAATCCGTGAAACAGGCAGTGTGGATACTGGTCCTGCCATGTTCCGTTCGCTCCTCCAAGGACAGTTTCTCAGTAATAGTCCTTGTGCCCTCGTATGCCCTCACGGCATACTGAGGGACATGTAACACACACCTGGCATCATACGATAAAAGCACAGCCTTAAGAGCATTTCAGACACTTTCAATGCAAAAGACTGTATTAAATAGTAATTACGCCCCCGGGTCACAAGGGTACTGCGTAGGAACCACTTGGTCCGCGCCTGCTAAATACAGGAGGTCTGAGGGCTGATCTGCAGTGCCACTAACAAACAGCACTCAGCAGCCCACAGCTACACTGCGTAGAGCTGGTCGGCTTGAGCGGAGGAGTCACAGAAAACTAGCTGGAACGGTCTTTGAGTTAGGGAGCAAGCTGATTGCTAGGAAATGGAGCAATCATGGGCTAGTGCCTTGACTCTATTTTCAAGTGCTATCCAGGACAGATAGAGTTAGTTTAACCCAATCTTTACTAGTGCTGAACATGGGGACACAATTCAGCAGCAGTGGTCCAAAAGGACAATACTAAAACAGCATGTAAAAGTCAGAGATGTGCCGCATCCACTAGGACCACTGCTCATACTAATTTAGGGCATATAAGCCATGAGTTCCTATTCCATCCATGAAAGTAGTTACCCACTCTTCCAAGAGCAGTGTACACTAAAAACTAATTAGTGGCATGATGCATGACCAAAGTCATCATTTATGTTATGGAGGAGCACAGGACAGCTGTTTCTTTTGCAAACTGTAGAAGTTTGTCTCTGTTTCTCTTGGTAAGGCAAAGAACAAGACTATGAAAATGGTGCTTAAAACTAATTAAATACTTTCAAGATTTACATGCTAAATGTAACTAGTATCTTTCTGAGAAAGAATAAATGTGTTTGAGAGAAAAGAAACTGGACTTCAGCAAGGCAATGCAAAGTTTCTGATATGATGTCACTTATACAACTATGTAAGATGGAGAAGATGGGACCTGTTAGAAATGTAGAGTGGGTTAGAAGTGCAGGTCATCCTGAAAGCAACTATCAGACTGCAGGGACTTTCCATGGAGAATTCCTCAAGGACCAGTGGAAAGGTTGAACTTATTTAATCTTTTCATCAGCAAAAATATAACAAAAACTAGGAGTGTGCTAATTGAATCTGCAGATGACAAAAGGTGAGATGCAGATGCTATATGGGAGACAGCAGTATCATACAAGAAGAAGAGTGATCTTGAGGATTGAAATAACAAAAATCAGACAAATTCTGCCAGTATAAAATAGAATGTCAGTACCTGGGGACTAACATAAAGTTGTGCTAAAATCTAAGGGCTGTTTGATGACATATGATGTATCCATGCTGTGACCCAAGGCACCAAAAGTCTTCCTGGTTACTACTTGATACAACTCTAGTCTTATAGCCCTGCGCAAGCAAGATACACTAATTTAAAGTGCAACAAGTATAAAGAAGGACTATGAGAGAGGACTATGAGGTCAGGGAGAAAAAAAAAAAATCTGTTTTACAGATTAAGATTAAAAGGAGCTGGCGTGGCAAACCAAAATGACAGCTCAACAAGAGGCAAAAGTGGTTTTGGCATAAGTATATTGGAGGGAAACACTAAATAGAAGAGCTGTTTAGGCTAATGAATGAAGTTGGTACAAGTACAAACTGGTGTAGACTGGCTTTGCATATACAGAGGTTGCAAATAATAGATTTCTAATCATGCAAGCAGTGAATTCCTGAAGCAATATCTCTATCAGAGTGAGGAAAGCAATTGGCCTGAAAGCAAATGCGAGTCATTTATATCACAGTTGTCTGAGAAAGAAAACAACTGGATTTGATAATGCATAAAGTCCTATCTAATCTTATTTTCAGGTTCCTGCCATGGTAATGCAGTGATGAGAGAGAGAGTTTAATTTAACTGCCATGGAATATTTGTGATATATAAATGTCTAAGTTAATGTCTAAAATCTTGGTCATAGGGCAGGTAATGTGAAACACCTCTTATTTAGAAGCTAAAACTCTCTTATGTATACATTTGGATCGATACATGGTTATTTCACTCCTAAACTGATCAGCAGCAACTTCTTGTCAGGACAGATTAAGTGGAGGCAAAGATCGACCAGTTTGTGCATCAGCTGTGTATGTGTTTCTTACTGATGCTATACTTACTAAAAGCTAAAATAGCAAAATATGAAACGGAAGCTGTCAGGTGGTTTATGCCCAAAATTCAAATCAACCTTGAAGTTTCTACAGAATGTCCTCTACATTTAAACCAAATGTATTTTAAATTCATAGCCTTCTTGCTGAGGGAGAAAAACAACTGGTAATAAACACTGCTTGTATTTTTTATTCTGCTACTGCAGTAACTGCAGAAGGTACCTCAATTAACTAAAAAAACTACCCTGACATCATCAGTGTAAAGAGAAAAGCAGAGAGAAATTACATGCATATCTAAACAGCATCTGACATCAAGAATTCTCTATACAGGAAGAAACCTCTAGGGATGTCTGTGCCACAGAGCAAAGATCCTGAATCAGTGCTGACAGCACAAACCCTGGGACTAGGAGGAGTTGTAGCAGACTGACATTGTGAACCAATTAGCCACAATGTGAAATGGAATTTATATACCTTTATGCAGTGCCACACTAATATATAGTCACGCTGCTTTTGGAGTGTGAGCCAATACTCAGAGGTACCCCCGAAGATGTGGGGAGTTTTGAAACTGACCTCCACTCTGAGGGAAACATGCTTAATAAGTTCAAACAGAGGAAACTTTGCACTTGGATTCACCTTCAGCTTTTCATTTGAAATGTGTAGCCCGGGTTATTAGCCACAGTGTTTCATGCACAGGACCTACTTGTCCGATTAGGAAAAAATGCTTTTTTGAAAAATTGCTAGATCACTGTCCACAGGAGAGGAAGTGGAGCCGCCAGTCGGACTACCCAGGCAAACCAGTTCCTTTTTTATACTACAAAGATTTCTTAGGAAAGTTGTTATTGTCGGACTTCCATTTTACTTACCTCCTTTATGCTGAAAAATCAGTTTACTGTACCTTCTTTGGGAGCTTCGGGGTAATGAAGATATGGCAAGGTATGGCTTCAGTTCAGCTGTGCTAGTCAGAAGCAAAGGCAAAGTCCTGCTGTCCCTACAGCAAGGAGTCCTGGGTCAGGGCAGAGGCAGAAAGCAAAGGAATTTCCTAGCACAGCATTTGTTATGTTGTGTATGAAAAAGCAATATAATTTCCTTTCTTGATTCAAACTTGCTGAGAAAACAGCAAGAAAGAGAGAGAATAAGAAAAAAAAAAACCATAAAAGTTTTAACAAGGGAAATCCATGCTTGACAGATGAATTCAGGGACAAGCTAAATGAAGAACACAGGTACCTAGAGGGGAACTTAGGCAGAATTTCAGCAATTAAAACTAAAGGTAAGAGCAGATAATAAAACCAGAAGAAATTGGCGTTTTCCAAATGGAAATTATCACCCATATTCTGAGGCAACTTAACAGACACTTTGTCTCTACTTCACTGCAATGCAAAGTTAATCAGCTGTACCCAAACCACTTCAGCAATTCGGTCAGGACAGGGACACTTCCTGCCTCCTCGTGAAACTGTGCACTGTCAGTAGGAAACACGGATTCAGAGGGTAATTGTGACAGTGATTCAATGTGTAGTTATAAATTTTGCAGCAGGGAGCTGTTGATGTAAATGATGTTGGGAGCAACACTGGATTTCTTATACAATAGGTTCTTTGCAGATGTCCCCGGCTGAAGTTACACCATGACAGGTTCTGCACTGCCAGTTCGCGGTGTAAGATGAGGTACATAAACTGGCCTTCGAACAAGCTAGCTCTTTACATTGTTCTGAGGGATAAAGAAGCACTAACATTTCTAAGAATCTAATTTACAACTATTTTAAGGACATTTTATGGTAATAGAGTGGTCCAAGGGGCCTTTAATGTAAATGAGGCCCTGTGTCTCAGACACTATTTCAGCTCATGCATCTGTACAATAATAAATACTTAATTACCTCCAGGGTTGTTTTGGAGCCTAATTAATAATGTGTGTAAAGTGCTCTGAGATCCCTTGGATAAAAGACAGCACAGAAGAATGAAGTACAAAACATTTTGTGAAACATAATGTTTTATAAACCAAAATAAAGGAAAGAACAAGGATACCAAACTGACAGGCACAACTTACTTGCTAGTTTTCATATCCCCTCGCCTTCTCCACTGTGTGCTCCTGTTATGTAACTCAGACTTACGTAGTGGAACAGTGATTTTTATTACAATTGGCCATTATCATCTTAGAAGAAAGCACAGGGCAGGTGCATTCAAGCCTGCAGGTGTTGCATGTAGAAATAAAATTTGGAAAGCCATGGGCACAGCATTGTAGACTGTGAAGGTTTTTGCTTTGTTGCTCTGCATATTCTCTGCATACTTCTGGATACGGTCTACAAGAGAAAAAGCCCAATTCCTGGGGCTGACACCTGCCTTGGCAGTCCTAATGCACTGAGAGGAGGAGATGTGTCCTCTCTCCACTGGAATTCTGTTGAAGGGGAAGTGCCTTCCCTAGCTAGGGGAAGAGCCTTAACCCTTTAGCAAGGTCAGCAAAAAGCTCCCTTTTACCTCTATGTATGGTTTGCTTCCCTCCCCCCAGTTTCTTCGGTGCTGTTCTCACAACTTGAATTACTAACTATTTTTATGACCTCTTATCTCATAAATGTAGCAACCTTAAGACATTTTCCAAACATTTTGAAAACCTAAAGATGATTTGATTTTAAAAACCAAACTATATCACAGGAACAAAGGAAGAGAGACAATTCCTGGATCACTAAGGCCAGGATTTCTATCTGTAAAAAAACCAAAACCAAACAACACCCCACCCCCCCCCCCCAAAAAAAAACAAACCTGTTTTTTGAGTTTTAATAAATGTACTTATCTAATGGTCTTACGTGTATAAAAACAGTCCTGGTTATAAATGATCCATATCAGCTCCTGTTACAAAGTACATCATTGTGATTCCGTGTAGGTGAAAGGAACAGGGAATACCAGGCGACTACCCAGAGAGTCTTTACATCACACTGGCAGGGTCAGTCCCTTTGGGTTCTGTTCTATCAGCTGTGATACCATGTCTACATGGAAAAGGATAAGCAGGAAAGCAAAGCAGAATTATTTAGAGATGTGAATTTAAAGCATCTTCAATATAGCCTTGAGTTCATGTAGATACTGTAATTCAGAAATAAAGCTTTAGTTAACCTAATTAAAATGAATTTACTTAAAGATAATTTGTTTCTGATCAGAATATCACAGAAAGGGATACTTAAAATAAATGTATGAATACTGCAGTAAAATAATTTTGTTTAATTTTGTTTACGTGTCCCTGTCTAGACATGTTTTTAACTTACACCCCTGTAGTAAACTTGTAGAAGAAAAGGTCTTTTTAAATCTTTCTATGCATTTCTTAGCCTTTGAATAACAGCAGGAGAAGATGGAAGTACAGTCATGTACAAAGACTACTGATATGAATTGTGGTTGGGGGAGGACTGATTTTTAACAGAGGCCTGTAATTTTGTAGGTGAAACTCTGTGTTGCCAATTGTATTAAACTAAATCAACGTTTTGTCTCTGCAACTAAATGTGGATTTAACTAACAAGGCAAAACCACAGCCCTCAGACAGTAAAAACTGAGTCACTGAAAACTGCAGCTTGTGAGTCTACTCTGTATATCAGAATAACTGCAGCACTTCTGCTAAACAACATGCTCTTTTGTGAGAACAGATAGAAATCACCAGCCATCAACATGGCTTCACAAGACAGGGCTATGTTAAAGATTTCACACTGTACTCTGACTACTGCTTAAATTATATGGGCTAGGTCACGCGAGGCTTTCTGACCCTTTTTATAAGGCAAACCTGTGCTGCTTTCTTGCCAATAAGTATTTATTTGTCTTAGAATCATGGAATCATAGAATCATTTAGGTTGGAAAAGACCTTCAAGATCATCGAGTCCAACCATCAACCATGCCCACTAGACCATGTTCTGAAATGAACTAGGAAGCCCCAAGACAAGAGTATAATCCCAAAAGAAGAGTCTTGGTGTAAAGTGAGGCGGTAACACAGAAAGCCGAAGCGGTGCGAAGACAGAATGCAGAAGCAGGAACTTGGAGGTGGCAGAAAGGCCCCGCGCGGCCGCCCCTCGCAGTGACTCCCAGAGGAGGCCATGACTGCTGCCATACTAGTGGGGCGTTGAAGACCAGTCTCACCCAGACATACTTTTGTGAAGCTGGCACAATACAGAGAAACTTTTTGGAGCTATTCCACAGTTTTCAAGAAACCGTTTCACAATGCAGGATGCTTTAAGAGGCAATGTTGAAGGGTTACACCTTGCTAAACCTCAAAAGATGAAGCATCCTCTAAGTTTTTTATATGGGCTGAGTAGGAAAGCTTTTCTCTTTCCAGCAGTTTGATCCCATGCTTACTGAGGTTGACTGGGCAGTTTATATATTCATAGTGAAAGATCCTTCATAAAGAAAAACTTTATGTTCTCATTTACATTGATTTGAATGAGAAATAATGCTATAATGAGGTTAATGCTGAACTCAGGACAAGTGTGTGGAATATCATTTTCGTTCTTTTATTATGACAAAAATGTTTAAGACACATCTGGTGATATGGGACTGAATCTTAATGTAATATGCTATATGTTGGTTAGACAAACCAAAGAGAAAAATACAAGGAAAGGAGTAAAGAGAATGATCCTTGTGGAAGCAAGGTTATTATGTATGATCAATGCCCATTTAGACAACTCACAAATGCTCCAATGCTCATGTGTAATTCATCTGAGTGGTTTAAAAGACACTTGAAAAATCAATACATGAACATTCTGTTAAGTGCTTAAGTGGTTATAAGGAGTGTGCATGCTATGCTGTTCTCAAGCATTTGACATGGTAAACAGGCAAAGATGTCACCAGGTAGTGGTGGACAGTATTTATATATATGGTCTTTTTCGGTTATTGAGTGGAAATCATTAAACCTGTAAAATCTGAGATCAAGGAAAGGCACAAGACTACACCACCTGCTATAGAAAGTATTAAATTATTGAGTAATGGAATTGTCAGAGTAGGTTTGTGTTAACTGCAAGGGAGCCATGCTATTGCTATTTTGTGAAAACTCAGGAGAAAGAGTAAAATTGGTCTGTGTGTTTATTTACCTTAGGCTATTTCTGTCGCTTACCACAACTGCAGTGACATGAATTTTCTTTTCTTCAGAAAAAGAGAGAAAACTCACAGCATGGCAATTTTTGGCAAGCTTAACCAAGTACAAGAAAAGCTTTTCTTGTCGCATTTCCAGGTCTTTCCATAGTGTTATCTGTATAGTAAATGATAACAGTATGTGCCATATACGGGTGCATCATACAAACAAAAATACATACAATAGCAATTGTATGCTGAAAATTTTCAGTGAAAAGCTTTTTCTATCCAATTAGGCGTGACAAAGAAGCTGCTTGCATTTTCAGCTTCACAGAGGTGTAACTACAATATTTGTAGCGATCTGGAACTTAATTTACAGTGTGGATCACTATATGTGACATACCTCTTAGGCACCGTTGATTCTTGTTGCAGCAAGCGTTTTAACTCTATTTGATACATTGTAAATGTTAAAAAATTTGATATAGAATCATTAAAGTGCTTTTTTTTTTTTTTTTTTTTGTAACAGGAAAATAAATATTTATGCCAGTCAGTGCATAGAGACTGAGTTTAGCCTGGTTGTATTAATCCTTAAAGAAGCTTAAGTCAAATTATGAAGAATTTTCTCTTGCAGTTGCAATTCAGAAACACAGCATATAATCCTTGTAATTAAACTGGGAAAAGGACCATAAAGAAACCTCAGTTTTGATTAAATAAAGCCAGTTGTATTTTTAACTTCTGTGGTTAGTTTCATGTTTGATTACCTAACCTATTAAAAGGATATTACATGCTATGTGATTTACTGTAAAGTGAAATGCTGGTTTAGGGAACTATGGGGGGCGGGGGGGAGTCACACAAAGCAACCAAAAAGTTTCACCCAGTTCTGCTGCTGTGTACATGTATGTATACAAACAGTTCCCCTGAGATGAGGAATGTTATTCACGTGCATACAGTTACGTTTGATGTTTGCACCATTGAGGGCTTAGATGTCAGTAAAGGTGAGGCTTCCACTGCACATCAAAAAGCCCTGCACATAAAAGTTGTTGCTGATATTTCAGGTGCTGCTTGCTGAAGGTGTCCTGAATGCAGGTTTTAGTAAGTATTGTGATCACTACTGGTAAGATACAGATACTTGTCACTGATATCTGGACCAAACTTTAAATACAACTGTGTAAATATACCACTTGCTTAAAGGAAGCGCGTCTCTCATATGTCTTGATAGACTGCATTTTAAGATCATGTCATTCACTTTTGAGAAGCCCAGTTCCTTCATGGACAGAAAATTGCAAACATTGTTTAGTCTACTAAAGTAGCTGTTAAATACGGTGAGGCTGATTTACTGGTGCCATCACTTTTGGCAGTCTTTTACCTCTCAAAATATGCGCAATAATACTATTACTCTGATCTGGTAATCCTCTACATCCACTTTCTTACAAGCTAAGGATTGGATCAGAGAACTATACTCTTGTCTTGGGGTTTCCTAGTTAATTTCAGTTGAAATCTTCTTTTCTACCATAACATAATTTTTTAAATTGATGAAAAATTACTAGTTTGAATAAGCCATTAAAAAAAATATATCCTAAACCCAGGGTTAATAGGATTAATCTTCAAATCAAGAGGATTTTTTAAACTTTAAAGTAACGTGATTTTTTTGTTCTATCATCGTCCACCACACAATGCTTCATGCTTCATAAAATGAAAACCAAATGCTACAGATTTTCTGTCCTAGATCAAGATTTTGATGTCAAGCAGATATTCTTAAAAGTTAATTTAATAAACCTTAATGAAAAGAATAAAAACAAGCAAAAAAAGAGAAAAACCTAAAAATGCTAAACACTTTACTTCCAGAAAAACCCACGGCCGAAATATCAGAAGCATTTTTAAAAGAAGAATTTAACATCTTCTTCTTAGGATGACCATTTCATTGCAGATAGACAAAAACATGAACAAAAATGAAAAAGTCGTATGTGTCGTACAAAGGAGACACCCAAAGGCCCTGATCCCATGCAAGGCTAACTGAGGAGGCTGATCTATTCTACTGGCATTAAGCACACAAAAATGAAATTGTGTGTTTACAGTACAAAAATTAACTGCCAAACTAATACAAATGATTAAACAGTCCTGTTGCTAAAGATTCTCAAGGGCACAGAATGGCTGTCAGCACTGTGGTATATATCATGAATGCTTTCATATTTCCGTATGAATCTTCATTGTATTTCTCTCTTACTTTTGTAGGCTATTGTTGATTTTCCCCAGAGGTGTCAAATACAGCTCCACTCCACTGCCAACTTTCATGTATATAGTATGCCACTTCTGCCAGATGATTAATGGTTAAATTCTTAAAAGTAAATGCATTTCTCTAGTTCAAATTCTACACCAGGAGATAATATTTTAAAGATGGCAGTTCTAGTTATTTGCAGTTACTAAATGCATTCATCTTTATTTTTAGGGAAGGATTGAAATTTAATAACGGTGCATGGTGGGAACTGAGAGATTTATTTACTTTGTTAGGAATGATTTATGAAGGTCTTGTTATGGAAGAGAAAATGACTGCAACTGAGGGTGAATTATTGTGCACGGTTTAACCACATAACGTCTTAAGTACCTGTAAAAACATAAATGACAGTTTTAAGGTTCTGATGGAAAGAAACATAGTTGAGATTGCCAATCAGCTGGGAACAGATCAGTCATGTAAATCTCTCCTGAAGCTCAGACTAAAGCTAAACTTTTCCTTAGCTTCAAACCAATTCAATTAATTTTCTTCCCTTTTCTTCGTCTGATGTAACATGGAAAACTTCTCTTCCAAGTTTCTAGGAAAAATATTTTTTAGATAAAATATTTCAAAAGAATCCTAGATCCCTGGTCACTGGAGCAAGCCAGCATTTGGGGATTGCTAAGATTCAGACCTGTGAAGATTATTCCTGGGGCCACCTACTATACATGTCAAGGATTAAAGACAGTTCTGTTACCATTTCTTGTTAATCAAAGACTGAAAAAAAGAGAAACTCATGAAATTGTAATGCAGCTACAGAGCACTATGTAAAAGGCAACACGTAGCTAAGAATCATCCCAAGCTCCAGCACTTCCTAAGAGTGGTAATCGTACCACGAGGGAGCGAGGAGTAGGACTGTAAGCGAGGTGAAGTGACACAGAGAAATCTCAAACCACCGGAGCAGATCGCGGCGGGACAGCTGTGGGCTGGTACGCAGCGGGAGAAGAGTGGTGCAATGCAGACGCTGCCTGAACAAGGCGTTAGTCTGGGAAGTTAAAACAGTCAAAGGGATTTCACATGTTTCTTAGCATCTGCTGATAGAACTTCATGTTGCTTCCTGATTAATTAAGGTCTTAAATAAGTAATGAACTTCTCTTATAATAGTATCTCATCTATGCTTTTGAGTGAGAACGGGTATGGCAGAAAGTCCCGGAACCTTCATTCTTCCCATTTGCAGCTTACAACAGTAATGGCCATTCTCCTAATGAGCACACAGCAATCACAGATGTCATGAACAGCTTGATGCAATATATTGGCACACTCCTAGGGAACAAAACCGCCTGCCTTTTCGTTCCTTCCAATGGGATTTTTATAACTTTGTTTTATTGTAACATAGTAGTTTCCTAGCAATGTGCCAGGTAAAGAAACATTCCACACAGCATATGAGGCTTTGCTTCTGCTCTTTTACTTGAAGAGGATATTTTCAGCTGCTGAAAACCACCAGAAAAGCAGAAAGATGAGCAAAACTGTTGTTGATGCCCTCACTGTTCAATGACTTGGAGAGGACAGCAGAGGGAGTTTCATCATCTTAAAGTGTATTCATGCTGTCTCTGTGCTTCTTTCTGATTCGTGCTTTAGATTAGTTTTTTGTAAGAGTGAGTAAATTCTGGACAGAATATTTTTTTGAAGAATATAAATATTAAGAGATGTAGATGCCGTAATATGGAAGGACAAAAAAATAAAACAATGAACAGACCAGCTTCCGTAATGTATGTGAAGTCTGCAAGTCAAGAGCACAGATTGCATTTTGAATAATGCATTTTGTATAGAAAACACTCTAAATAACTCAGCAGAGAACACAGTGTGTAAGTAAGTAAGACAATTAAGCAATTTTACCAATTAAGCTATGGTCTACCTCAAAATGAGAGTCATTATTTACAGCTGAGATTGAACACTGATAATATCTATGAAATAACGTGTTTAAAGGGACTGGAAGAAACCTATTTCCTTGTAATACATATAAAAAGCAGATCAGCCTTGGGTATGAAATAAACAATAGGCCAAAATGGTCTAACCTAGATAAATAAAATGCGCTCACATTCAAGGATTCTACTATGTAAGTGGCCTAATTGCATTTTATGAATCCCGGGGAAATAAAATGGGACCTACACTCAGCCTCTTTGAAAGTTGTATGATTTTTATTTAGGGTGCCTAAAATGGTGTTTCTAAACTATGAAGGCAGCTTCAAAATTTGCATTTTGAGGGACTGTGACTAGTTCAATCAAATAACAACTGAGCTGGGGCAGTACTTTAGAAAGACACTATTTCTGGCCTCCCAAAACCATGAGCCTCTTTTGGCTGCAAAGTCTTCTACTCTTATTGCTAAATCTATTCCCAGCAGAAAAGAAAGCATAGAGAGATGAAGTCTCAGATATCTATTAACTTAAATGATAATCAGAATGGGTGGATTGATGGCCTTCTCCAGAGTCTAGCCAAAGTACAAGGGGAATAGCAAGACAAAACAGCGAGGCAAAGCCAATGAATTCTTAATGAGACAGAGACAATAGATGTCTTCCTCTTATCACTTCAGATGATGAAACAATGCTGAAGACAAGTTAGCAAAAAAGCTTAAGATATTTTATCAGTCAGTACTAAGTATCTGCTGAGCTTAATGGTTTAAAAACTGTAACTTGATATTTAACTGCTATATGGTTGCATGCCAATAGCCGGGCACACTAACGCACCACTTCTACTGACATGTCTTTAAATAGAGAAGATGGAGCATTGAACAACTCATACAGAATGTGAAATAATGAAATGAAATCATGAACTCTCGCTTTTCAAATTATATTTTTTATAATTTGCTGGACTTTTTCCATTTCCTATTTTGTTTTCTTGTCAAAGCTAACTCAGTTTTGGAGGTCTTTTTATTTTGATTTTAAAATTCATTTTTTGACCCAAAAATCTTTTACACAAAAAAATTCCAACCAAGTCTCTAATCAGGATACCAGAAAGATATATTAAATTCAGAGAATACTGAGATATATAGAGAGAGCAGTCCATTTTCAGAAAATGTAAACTATCAGATGCCAGACTAACATTTAACCTTTTCATGATTTCACATAGTGGCAAAAACTAGAAATAAACAAGTGAAAACAAACTATCTTGAAATGCTTGAGAACACCTGCTGTGGGACTCTTCCTGAGCTACAACTGTGGTTCTGAGATTAGTTAACTTGTAAGTACAGTCCCAGATATAGGAGTCCTTCTGGATACCTTTTGTCCTATTCTGCCAATCCAGAATAGCCAATCCATGTAGCCAAAAGGAGGAAGATCATTTCTGCTGAGAAATTATTACCTCTTTCTTCCTGTGGTTGGTGGAGGAGCATGTGGTGGAGCATAATGGAAGAAGAAGAGGCATATCCACAGTTTCCCTGTGGCCTACGGATTATAGCCTACCTCTAAAAGGTTGCTGGCAGAGACTTCAAGTTATAATTACCATCAGGTTGGCAAAACATTGATGGGCTTTGCTGGCAATAGCACTTCACCCACAACATCTGTTTGCGCTATTGTAAATTTCATTGGAATTAAGAAAATAATATCCTCAGTATCAGAAGGGGGCTGAGTCCCTCTTCGTTTCTGATTTTTATTTTATGTAGTATTTTAGTAAATATTTAATAGTGATATGGTAATAGCTATTTCACTGAAACATGTCTCTCTGTCAAGGAGCAGTACAGGAATTTTCAGTACAGCAAGTTTCTTATCACAGGAATCACAGAATCATAGAATGGCTGGGGTTGGAAGGGACTTTTAAGTGTCATCTACTTGCAGCCCCCCTGCTGTGGGCAGGGCCATCTTTCATTCTTGGTGGGGGGACACTTTCAAAATACAAAAAATGTATTCCAGTGGAAGTATTTACTTAAATGCTCCTTGAATGGAGGATGTAAATCCTTTTAGCTGGCTCACAATTTAAGAGACTTCAAAAGGTAGTCTTTGAAGTTTAGAAAAGACCTTTGAAGTGGCTGAATATGCAAAAAAGAAATTAGAGTGTTTAGCAGAAAGTACTGAACTTCATTAAGTGTTTTTGTCAATTAGAAAATACAGCAGTTTTTGCATAGCGAAAGAAGAGAATTAGGGTATCCTGTTAACGAAGACTTTGGATATCTCCTGACAGAGCCTCTGAAGTTGCCTAAGAGCTACAAACTAACATGCAGCCCTGTTAGGAATACACAGACTGGACAAAACACTTCCCTTTGGAGATGCACCTAGCTATCAGATACGGATGGTGATTTGTGCTCTCACCAGGCAATTTGGTTTGTGCTTCTGCCCACGGGACAGAGCTGCAGCTTTGCAGTGTTCTGTGCAGTTCCCGTACCTGCATTTGTTTAGATCAGGGCAGCATCTGCATTTGCCACAAACGCTTTGAGCTGTGAACTGTATCTATGGTCATGCTCTGATAACTCTGAAAGCCTGAACCAATTTCACTTTTGTTAACTCCTTCTTTAGGCAGGAGTTGTACTGGGAGATGTGTTATTTTTTTGCATTTCATTAAACACGTCTTTCTTCTCATTTGTAAAAAAACATCAGCAGGCTTAAAGGCCCCTTATACTTAAGGTTTCAACTGTTGGACTTGGTGAAGGAGTGCGGAGAGCATCTGAGATGGAAACAGTCTACTGCCAGGGTATAGATACAAAGACAATAGGAGTAAACTTCTCAAAGAGTAAACATGGGGACAACTACCGAGATGAAGTCTGTGCACAAAGATATACCATCTGCATATGCCTGGTTAGTAAACACATTGTAAGCTCTCGGTATGTGAGGGACATCACCCTGCCTGATAGAGGCTAAGCTAAATGTTGAACAGTTTCAAGCTCAAGCCCTAATAAAGCAGCTTTCAGTAAACTGTACATCACTTGCAGAGGGCAGACCATGAAAGTCCTTTCTTTTCTTGATTATTCAGTCATAATAATGCACTACAGGGAAAGAGGCAGAACAATCTTCCTACAAGAAACCTTTAAAACAGAAAGCAATTTACATTGACAGTTTCTGTCTATAAGTCATTGGTAGCTATGAATACATGAGTAGCTGGTGAATACTGTTATTTTGAACTGGGAAACTTTCCTGACCTGGTATTTCTGTCTGCTTGATCAAAGCACTGAAGTTACATGTTTGGGCTGCTTTGGTCTGCTGATTTTACAGCTTCTAATTCTTTCTCCCTAAAGTAAGACAGGGTAACTAAATGAGACACATTTTCTGATGAAACTGCTTCTATCAAAAAAAAAAAGAGATAAGAACGCTGTTATTGTTGATCTGTACATTGTATTTCAGTAGTACCTACATAATCATGAGTGGGAGCTGTCACAGAGAATACCGTCTAGGCATAAGAAAGAGACAACAGATGGATTCAGGAAACAAATGGGGAGTCCAATATAACAGTAAGACAATATTTGGTGAAAAGAAAAGGCGAGGTCAAAGCATACCAGCTGCATAATCACTCAAAATTTTCTGTCATCATGTCGGAAAAAAGGCTTTAGGAAAGGACATGAAGGTAGACAACAATTAGCTCTTTGAATGCTGATAGGAAGCTCATGCTAAGCGTGAAGATCTGTGTTTGAAAACGTAACAGATGAGTTATCAGGCTAGTGTTACTAGTACAGGAGAGGCTGGGAGCTGATGTATTAAGAACATCAGGGCTGACAGGTGAGACAAGGACATGGCATAAAAATTATGTGATACATGTTGGAACATTTTAAGGTTTTCCCAGGTGGGATCCCTTGATAAAGAAAAAAGTATCAAACATCAGTTTTAAAAGGAGGAAAACAACATAGACATGAAGAATCACTTGTTCTAGGACTGAAATAGGGAAATTGCCCTGATAGAATGAATACTGATCCTTCAGATTAATTTCTTGTCCATATAGAAATATCTTTTAAGAGTGTAGCCAACATCTACATAACACTTGGTTTGTCTGTTAACTGCCATAATACTTTAGGCTACAGCTAAGAACAGAATTGGCAGAGCTGAAAGGCAAAAATAAAACAAATGGTGTATATTTATGGTATTTTAGTCCAGACAAGGGCAGAAGGCACTAAATGCTCAGACAATAAAAGAAGACCCAAACATTTTCAAATGAAATTTACTGATAGCTCAACATTAGCCTATGTAGATTCGAGTTCATGACAGAACCAAATCTTGGAAAATTCAGATACAAAGGTCTAAAAATCTGAAGCCAGGAACTAAGATGTCAGAGGGTCCTCTCACCATAGGCCAATCTTCATCCGTGCTAGTTAGAGATGAAAACCAAAACTCATTAAAGCATTAAGCTACCAGGTTGTGCAACATACAACATGTGCTTTTAGGCAACTGCCTACCATATATGCCTTTACCATCACCCATACTTAGACACTGAGTCTTACAAAGCTAACTAAAGATAAGATAAAGATACTGGAAAGTAAAAAAATAATTTTGTTAATACCAGAGGATTTTTTAATGTTTCAACATTTTTACATATATAAAGAATACATACGTAACTTTGGAAAGTATAGTTTCACAGATATTTTTTGTAGAAAATAGTAAGGTAGCTTACTTATAAATTAAGAGTTATAGGGCCAGAATTTCAGTTAGCGTAAACTGTTTCAGCTCTGGTGACTTCATATGTTATATGCTAATGGAGCAAAGATGACTTACACTCGCTGAAGATCTCACCCGCACTGTTCCAAACTTTTTGGAGGAGTCAGATGTGGAAATGCTCAGCATATGAATTTTCCCAGTGGCAATGAATGGGTATTTAGATCTTTCCAGGCACATGGATCACAGAAAACACCATTTGAGGGACATGGATGATATGTTTTCAGTAATTGCCATCTAATTTCAAGCTGCCTCTCTCCATTTAGTTCTTTTTTATTGCTTCCTCCTCCTGTCATTCCCACTCTCAGCCTCAGGGACCTTTATATTTCTCTCATTGGCTGGCCCCCTTTAATAAGGCCATGCCTTGTTATTTTATTACTCCTTAAGTGGTCCCCTGTGTTTGGGAGCATCTACTCTCCAAATCCAACTGCACCTTCCAAAGCTGAAATATGAAAGTATTTTGACGGGATTTGTTATGAAGAAGGTGAAGACGCACAGTTGGACAGGTGATCAGTTGACTGCCTGAAAAGTAGCCATTTCTGGTGTCACCTGATTAACCAGACTAGATTTTCCGTGGAAAAATTAGCCTATTCACCCTCTTAATCCTATTGACTTTTATAAGTTTTTGCTTGCAGATGTCTTGATTCTTAAGAAATATCAGGTATAGCTACTCATATTATTCCACATTTGGAATATTATAAGAAGTTAGAGTCAAGTCCTACTTGCATTTAAGTTACTAGCAGTTATGTCATTGACTTTAATAAATGTGATATCAGGCCCTGGTATATTATTTTTGGTCAACCTGTATGTACTTTTGTGTTAATGTACACAATACCTAACAGTTTCACTGAAATTGCTTTACTTTTTATACAGCCAAATTATATAGCTCTGACTACTCAGTCTCTCAAATTTTCAAGTCAGCTATATCTACTTTTTGACTTTCTAAGCTTGCTGAATCATTACAATGTATGAGTCACACTCGGCATTATTGTATTATATTGTCAGATGTGAGAAAAGAAAAATAACACCATTTATCATAAACAAGGATTTTAAAATTTATCATATACAAGCAATGATTATGTATTCTCAGTAATACTGCTTTATATCAGAAACTGTCATAAAAAATTCTACTGTTTATAATTAAAAAGTTTAAACTCTAACCAAATCATTGATACATTTGTAGGCATTAATCCACCATTTATCTTTACCACATCTTAGACAGGAGCATTTGAGACCCCATGTACTTTATGAGGAAGTGAGCTGGTGACCTTGGTATCCTAGGACACACCTTTTCCACCTCTTATAGTGCTTAAGGTCACCTTTCATCCCAAAGGCGACTACCTGAATGTAGTAAGAGAGGTGTTACTTGTCTACAAGCCCAAAAAGCCATGAGAGTATTTTACACAACTGTTATACTTAAAATATGTCATTTCCTTGAGACAGGACAGAAAAAAACAGTCCTTAAGGGGGAAAAGGGATACTCAAAAAACTTACTACGCACTGGCTGGTTCCCATGCCTCTAATTCTTTCCTGTTTTACTTTGGTTTCAATTGCTTATTACTTTTTGGAATTTTAACTATTCAGACTGATATATAAATCTGATATAAAACAAGCCAGTTCTCTAATTCATGTTAAAGTCATACCAACTCTTGTTCAATGTGAAAATTCCACTGAAGAAATCTATTCATCCATTTCTAAGAAAGAGGCGTAGGAAAACCAGACTGCTTGTCTCCTTAAGAATGTCCAGTATCTTAAACAGAGATTTTATATTTAGGAGGAACACTGGCTTGTATCAAATATACCTGCACCACTTGTGTTACTCAGCAAAAGTTTCTCAGACATCAGCACTATAAATCTGTACAATCTCTGCAAAACCCCTTGGCCACAAACCTGCTGTGCCACTCATGCAGGGGGGGCCAAGCTCTCCCTTCCCGGCAGGTAAAGCACGAGTCATTCCACAGGACTCATCCCCCCTAAAGACGCACTCAGACTTTTCCGCTGTGATTTCAGTTAACAGTCTGCTACATTTCTCAAGTATTATGTATAACACAAGAGGTATGTAAAGGACTCTACTTAATGGAATCCTGCAGGAACAAGAAAAAAAGGGAATTTGCTTTCCTCTCAGCAGTCAGATGGGCCTAACACAGGCTTATGGGGACAACACAGCACTGAACAGGTTAACAGTTTCCTTCCTCCACTCCTAGATTCTCTGCTATTTAATTATTAGATGTATTTTACCCCACCTTCACCTGAAAAGCTGAATGAATTGGCAGCACTAGGAAAACATAGAAAACTCAACATGTGGTTGTGTGATTAAAGATTATCTTATAATGTATTCGTACTAACTGGATAAAAGGCACTTCTTAATTTCTGCATGCTTCTTTTTGCAACCTTAATAATCTTTTAACATCTTTGCCTGTAGCCTTTTCTGAAGCAAAAAATGTCTTATTGAGTGATAATTATCGAAGCAAAGATTGTATTATAAAGTAAGCCATCCTATACTTGGTCACAGTCAGTGCATCCTTATGCTTAAACCAGCTTGATATTTATGCTATTACTAAATTGTTCTTGCCTTTTCGCCAATAGACAACCAAGGTTATTATGAACCAGAAGAATGTTTTCAGCCTTACACTTCTAAGAAGCATTTCCACGAAAGACATTTAGTCATAGCCTTGTGTGCAGCCCAAAGTGAGTGTTTGTAACCGAAATACTAATATGAGCAAGCTTCTCAGTCTTTGACTAATTGCTGACTGCTGACTGCTCAGTTTGTGAAGCCTGAGCTGAGCTACAAACATACATACAGCTCTGCAGAGATATGAATCAGAGCAAGAGCAATTAGTAAAAAAAAAAAAAATAATCAGAAGCTGTTAATAAGCCACGTGATATTTTTTGAACTTAATTTTCCAGAATAATGCATCTTCAGTCTTTGCCCTGTATTTAGTCACTCATAGAACCAAACATGCATCAATTTTCTTTGTGAAAGTAGGCATTTGTGTCTAGAGTCTTGATTTGCACGTGTCAGTTGAGGTTTGTATGTAGAAGATAGAAAAAGACACATGAACATTTCTGGGTATAGGCTGCAATTTTAGCTGCTACTAAGGTTCATAAATGACTGAAGTCGAACGTAAAACATGATAAACAGCACAGAACTAAATACTAAAATATCCGTGAAGAAATATGCTACTAGATGGGAAAAGAGAGAGGGTAAGGAAACAAGAAATCCATGTGACTTTTAAGTACAGAATCACAAAGAAAACAGAACATCTCATCAGCTAAAACAAAGTTAAAGACTGTTTAAAATAGCACGGGTGCAGCTGAACCCTTTGCTGCTAGACAGAAAACCAAATAATATTAACAAGGCCCCTGCCAGACATTTCTCGTAAGTTTTCTCTGTAGTGTAGGGGAAGTCTTTGAGGGGTACTGACTAACATAGGGTAAAGTCCAGCTGCTCGAGGGCAGGGCTGCCATTCAGACACATTCAGGATTGGGCTGCAGGACTGGACCAAGAAGCACCTCATGAAATGCAGCAAGGACACAGGTAAAGTGTTGTACCTTCAGACAAGCCTCCTAGAAAGCTCTGCTGGGAAGGACCTGGGAGTGCTGGGGGACAGGAGGCCGAGCACGAGCCAGCCTGTGCCCTTGCAGCAGTGGAGGCCCACAGTACCCCCAGCCTGTATTAACAGGGGGGTTACCAGCGGGTTGAGAGGAATGATTTTTTTCCTTTAGTCAGCACTCGTCAAACCACAGCTAGAGCAGCATCCACCTAACGTACCAAACACTCTGCATTATGGGAAACAAAACTGGTGTTCCTGGAACAAAAACATAAAACAAACCAGAAAGCTTGAAAGCTGAAAAATATGAAAGTGTATTTGAGACACGAACATTAATCCCTCAAGCTATTTTCCTCCTTCATCCTCCTTTCCCCTACTTTTCCTCAGACTTTCAGATGCTTTATGAAAAGGGTGAAAAAAATCTTAAAAGTTCTATTTCAGACTGAAAACTCCTTTCTTTCTCATTGCCGTAGGATATATTTGATTCCAATAAGCTACATGAAAAATCTATTTGGGATTTTCTGATATTCTCTCTGTCCTGACCTATTATTGTATCCTCTTTCAACACTTTGTGAGAATGACAATGTAGTAAGTGGATATTCAGAGGCTCCCTGCGTACACGGAGCTCAGACGTAGCTGCTAACCAGCAAAATTTGGGGTGATGCTCACACTGGGAGGTGTGGGGGTTTTGTTTTCGGTTTTGGGGTTTTTTTTTAGTTATATAAGGAATATTCATACAAGGATAAAAAATGCTTAATGCTTAACAAACATTAAGTAAACCTTCAAGACTTCAAGCTTCATAGATAGCCATCTTATCTGACAGGGAGGTATAGAACAGTTGGTCAGAAATTCTCAACTTTTAAAATTGGAACTTGGCAAATCATCACAACTGATTCAACTAATCTTCCAATTTAAATGTAAAGTTTAATTTTAAATTGCATTTTCCAGTATTAGGAAGAGTCTGGCCAGCAGGACAAGGGAGGTGGTTATTCTCCTCTACTTGGCACTGCTAAGGCCACATCCAGAGTGCTGTGTCCAGGTCTGAGCCCCGCAGCGCTACAAATACGGCCATGCTGGAGCAAGTCCAGCAAAGGGTTATGAAGATGATTAAGGGACAATAAATAGGCAAGGCCAGAGCTGAGAACTAAATGCAGGTCTGTCTACCAAGATGCATGTTTCAACATTCATACACTTTAAAACTATAGTGTATGTTTGGATGTAAAGCACTTGGTTTTTTTTTAATGCAGCCTTTTCCTAAACTGTACTAGCTGTAGCATTTCTAAGATCTGAAACTGCTGATGAGAAGGGAATATATCCATGACTAGCAGGTCTTCCAGCTACCTGCATTCTCATCCCAAGGCTTCTGCTAGCTTTTGGAGAAGGATCTTGTGGTTAATTCTTTGGGGGTTTGTGCTCACAGTATTATTTCCACGGTGCTTTTTTGTAACTGAAGGTCAGGAGTTAGTTTCATTATCTTGCAAAAGTGTTTGTCCTCAAAAAAATATTCCTCGCCACCATCTCCAGTTATCGTGGATAAAGATAAATGAAGTTGGCATGAGAGTGTAAGGAAGGAGAAAAGTAATAAATAATAGAGCAGAAAATAAATATATTTAAGCACTGTAGTATGCAATAGGTCTGGGAGACTTTATTGCATTTACTCAAAAAATATGCAGCTTTCTGAAAATAGCTGGGTGGCTACTGTCGCCTGATTTTTGTATGCAGTTCCAAATTAAGAAATACAAGTTTTGTGTCACCTGATATAAAAAAATTAAAAGTTCAATTTAAAAGTGCTTATATGTTTATTGAAATTTACTCTCTAGTTCATTTTGTTCTTCAGAATCTTCAAAATTTAAAATGTTAAAATTAAAATGTGAAAAAAAGATATTTATTGTCATAAGAGCAACATTTGGAATGAAATTGGTTTGTATATGGATAAAACTGTTTTGCTGCATATAGTTCTCCTAGGTAAGGGCTAGTTTCTTTGTTGTTCCATGTTTCTTGCACTTCAAGTCCCTTTCTCCGAGGCAGTGATCTGGGGAAAGTCCATTCAAATATGTTTATAGGGAATTCTCTGACCACACTGGAGCATCACAAGAATTTTATGTGTAACTGTTTTGAAGTTCACATTTTGGTACGCTTTTTTTGTAACTTAAGATTTTTTAAAAAAATCTATTTGAAGCCTTTATAAGGCTAAATAAAAGGAAATCTTCATTAACATCTTGCTTACTGTAGATCAGCTCATTCAGTTATTGTCATATACATAAAAATGCATTTACATATATATGTATACACACACCCATTCACACCAATCGTTTCTAGGTATACTTTTGGGGAAATGATAGATTCATAGAATCATAGACTGGTTTGGGTTGGAGGGGACCTTAAAGACCATCTAGTTCCAACCCCCCTGCCATGGGCAGG
>JAVJGG010000061.1:8825404-8846050 GCA_035590195.1 Aviceda cuculoides | reverse complement strand
GCCATGGGCAGGGACACCTTCCACTAGACCAGGTTGCTCAAAGCCCCATCCAACCTGGCCTTGGACACTTCCAGGCACGGGGCATCCACAACTTCTCTGGGCAACCTGTTCCAGTGCCTCACCACCCTCACAGTGAAATTTTTTTTCCTTACACCTAGTCTAAATCTACCCTCTTTCAGTTTAAAAGCATTACCCCTCATCCTACCACTATACTCCCTGATAAAGAGTCCCTACCCATCTTTCCTGTAGACCCCCTTTAAGTACTGGAAGGCTGCTATAAGGTGGCCCTGGAGCCTTCTTTTCTCCAGGCTGAACAACCCCAACTATCTCGGCCTGTCCTCATAGGAGAGGTGCTTCAGCCCCTTGATCATCTTCATGGCCCTCCTCTGAACTCGCTCCAGCAGGTCCATGTCTTTCTTATGTTGGAGGCCCCAGGTGGGGCATTACAAGAGCAGAGTAGAGGGGACAATCACCTCCCTTGACGTGCTGGTCACACTTCTTTTGATGCAGCCCAGAATACGATGGGCTTTCAAGGCTGCGAGTGCATGTTGCTGGGTCACGTTGAGCTTCTTGTCAACCAACATCCCCAAGTCCTCCACAGGGCTGCTCTCAATCCACCCATCGCCCAGCCTGTATTTGTGCTTGAGATTGCCCCGCTCCATGTGCAGGACCTTGCACCTGGCCTTGTTGAACTTCATGAAGTTTGCACAGGCCCACCTCTCAAGCCTGTCAAGATCCCTCTGGATGGCATCCCTTCCCTCTAGTCTGTCAACCGCACCACACAGCTTGGTGTCGTCAGCAAACTTGCTGAGGGTGCACTCAATCCCACTGTCCATGTTGCCAACAAAGATATTAAACAGCACCGGTCCCATATACCGAACCCTGAGGAACGCCACTCAGCACTGGTCTCCGCTTGGACATCGAGCCATTGACAGCAACTCTTTGAGTGCGACCATCCAAACAATTCCTTATCACTGAGTGGTCCATCCATCAAATACACAACTCTCCAATTTAGAGACAAGGATATCATGCAGGACAGTGTCAAATGCTCTGCACAAGTCCAGGTAAGTGACATCAATTGTTTTTCACTTATCCACCAATGCAACCAAATTTGTCAGACATGATTTGCCCTTAGTAAAGCCATGCTGGCTGTCACCAATTGCCTCCTTATTTTCCATATGCCCTAGTACATGGATCCAGGAGGATCCACTCCATGACCTTGCCTGGTACAGAGATGAGACCGATTGGCCTGTAGTTCCCCGGGTCTTCCTTTTCTCCCTTTTTAAGAATCAGGGTTATGTTTCCACTTTTCCAGTCACTGGGAACTTCACCATTCTGCCATGACTTCTCAAATATGATAGATAGTAGCTTAGCCTCTTCATCTGCCAGTTCCCTCAAGACCCACAGATGCATCTCCTCAGGTCCCATGGACTCATGCACCTTCAGGTTCCTTAGATGGTCTCAAACATGATCTTCTCCTACAGTGGGCAGTTCTTCATTCTCCCAGTCCCTGCCTTGGCCTTCTGCAGCTTGGGTCGTGTGGCTGGAGCACTTGCCAGTGAAGACTGAGACAAAAAAGTCATTGAGTACCTCAGCCTTCTCCATGCCCCAGGTAACCGGGTCTCCCATTCCCTTCCAGAGAGCACCCACGTTTTCCCTAGTCTTCCTTTAATCACTTATGTACCTATAGAGGCTTCTCTTGTTGTGCTTGACATTACTGGCCAGATTTAATTCTATCAGGGCTTTAGCTTTCCTAACCTGATCCCTGGCTGCTCACACAATTTCTGTGTATTCCTCCCAGGCTACCTGTCCTTGCTTCCACTCTCTGTAGGCTTCCTTTTTGTGTTTGAGTTTGTCCAGGAGCTCCTTGTTCATCCACGCAGGCCTCCTGGTGTTTTTGTCTGAATTCCTCTTTGTCAGGATCCATTACTCCTGAGCTTGGAGGAGGTGATCCTTGAATATTAACCAGCTTTCTTGGGCCTCTCTTCCCTCCAGGGCTTTATCCCATGGTACTCTGCCAAGTGGATCCCTGAAGAGGCCAAAGTCTGCTCTCCTGAAGTCCAGGGTAGCAAGCTCGCTGTGTGCTCTCCTTGCTGCCCTAAGGATCTTGAACTCCACCATTTCACGGTCACTGCAGCCAAGGCTGCCCTTGACTTCACATTCCCCACCAGCCACTCCTTCTTGGTGAGAACAAGGTCCAGCATAGCAGTTTTCTCATTGGCTCCTCTATCACTTGGAGAAGGAGGTTATCATCGCATTCCAGGAACATCCTGGGTTGCTTATGCCATGCTGTGTTGTCCCACCAAAAGATGTCAGGGTGGTTAAAGTCCCCCATGAGGAACAGGGTTTATGAACATGAGTCTGCTCCTATCTGTCTATAGAGGGCCTCATCATCTCAGTCTTCCTGGTTGGGTGGCCTGTAGCATACTATAATATCACCTGTCCCTCCCCTCCATTTAATTTATAGGTGATTTGCATTGCCAGCACCCAGTCTTCGGTGCCTTAGAACTCCATTCTTTTAATTTCTCTCTCTTTTTCAGAAGTTAGGGGGCTCATTTTCTACCTGAGCCTTGTGTAGTGACCTACATACCATCTTTCTTTACACAAAGAAAAAGAGATTGAGGGTCTCTACAACATGGTCTTCACACTGCTTCAATTTTTTTACTTTCTCTTATTCCTTTTTCAGGTCCTATTTGTAACACCCATTTGTAACATAGAAAAGTTAGTCTCTGTGCTGAAGGCAGCTGTCCATCTTCTGCATATTACCTAAATAGTTTCTGATGCCTGCTTCATGCAGATTAATTTCTTTGCAAGTAATCTTATGTCTTTAAAGCAGAGATCGGAAGTTGCTTGTTACCTGTAAGGATATTGCCAATACAGTTAACTTCCAAGTACAAATAAAGGAAAAAAGAGGCGGAAGAAAAGGTTGTTAGGTACTGAGTAGGATTAAACAGATAGTTTTAGAAAAGTTTTTTAAGGTAACAATAGCAATAGCACTAAGAAATACTGATCTCTTGTAAACCTCCATGTCTGTTGTTTTGAGTTCTTTACTGAATTGCTAAAAATACTTCATAGATGGTTGTATTTGGAAAGATTATGCTACAACATCCAAAATTTTTGCCTCAATTTTTACACCAAATGTATGGTATACAACTTGCAGTATAAATAAAAAGATTCTTTTTTTTATCCACTAGACATCCATGATCTGTAAACTAACTGGTTTTATCTGCCTCAATGGTTGTGGTAGTTTGTTGTGGCAGGCCGGGGTCCATGTCACTGTAACTTCTGCAGTGCTAACTCCTGCAGACAGGTTTGCGGGCTTGTTGCACTCAAACAGGCATCTGAAGCCTTCTTACTATGTTAGAAGGAATTTATTTTTGTGTTCACTGACAATTGCATTGCTTTTCAGTGTAAGATCCAATTTAAGTTGAAACTGACTCACCCTCATCCCGTGTCCCAAACTGGAGAATGAGGGATACAAGGAATGCAAAAAGGTGGAGAGACTCTACCTTCTGCTTCCTCCATCTCCAGAAGGAAGGAAGGAAGGCTGGGCAGTTCCCCAGCTATTGCCTCACCTCTCATTTGGAAAAGCAACCAAAATGATCAGAGCACAGAGCTCTGACTATTGATACCACTCGCCCTGTTCCCAGTGCTGGGACAGGCACAGGCAATAGCTGGGACTGTGCACAACACTCCAGGAGTTTCACCCACTAGAACTGGGAGACGGGTAGCTACAGCGGAGTCGTCACCAGCTTTTGTCAGTGTGGTCCTTTCTCCTTTATGCCGGGGGTGCCATTACCCTGCCGCGGCTTGTGCCTTGCGTTTCCCAATCCAGCCTCCGCTGCCTCTGTGAACAACTGAGCAAAGGCTGCTTCGCTCTGAGCTCGGGCTCAATCCCCTCCCAAGGGAGCCATGGGAAGGCTCTCCCATGGATGTCTGTTGAAGCTCTTCAGCCCTTTTTATTACTGCCACCAGAAAAGACAACCTCAGTCTTTGCCATTCCAGTGCTGCATCTGCTGTGGTAAATGTTGTGGTATATTCTGTTGAACAGTGTGTTAAGTGCACGTGCTGGCTGTCATTTTTCATTGCCCTAAATCTTGTAAAGTCTTTGTGCCAATACAAAATGGATGTCAGATACTGATCTAGCAGCATTTTGCACCCAGGACTTGATGTTTTATTGTGTGGTGGGATAATTTATCAACCTATATCTAAAGTACCTTCTTTCCTGGAGACAGATATTTAAAATCAGCTCCTTAGAACATTAACTTCTTTCATTAATATGAATGATCAAAATGCATAACTACACGAGATATTTTATTTTGTAAAATGGTCAGCGTATGTGTACTAATTACCTATCAAATTTCATATGCATGCTTAATGGTCACAAACAGGATTTGTTTACTTTAGTATAATTTGGATTCTGCACTAAAATACTATCTTTCCCCCCTTTGTTTAACTCCTTCAATACTTTGCTTAGAATAGTATTTCCCACTTTCATTCAGTGAGAACCAGACTGCTCTCATTTACACGGTGGAAAAGAGAGAACTCAGATGAGGGCAGATTCTGGCCCGAAGAATTACATAAATGCTGACGATATAAGTACCATCTCATGTGAAATGGAACTTCTGTGTAACTTGTTGGGAATTAGTAGATGAGCAAAAAATCAATTTTTTTTTTATTTCCTCTGATCTTACTTAATGCTTATGAAGCATTTTCTTGGCTCACACAACAATGGCCTCAGGAAAAATGGCTATGTAGAAAAGATATTTTAAAATATCAAAGCTGTTTGTGCAATACAAAATATTTCTGCAAAAGGTTAAAATGTCCCATGTGGTATCATCATCTTCTCATAAAAAAATTGGAGCACATCAGCTTGGTGTTCCTACACCTGTCGTGCCATACTGGAGGAGTTTCATGTGCCTGACCAGAAAACAATGACATACATTAGTATTTAAATATATTTTTCTGTCTGCACCTTCCTATTGTTCTAAGTAATATATTCCATACAAGATGTATTAAGGAAGATATTTCTCAACTCTGACATTTTTCCTCTTTTGGTTCAAAAATAAGTATAGACTGGTATTCCACAAAAGTACACACTGAATCATTCCCCTTAATTAAGGATCACTTTTACATCCACTTCAAATTATTTTAATAATAGTTTTAAGATTATCTGTTTTGTTAAGCTGAAATATATGAGCAGCTGTGTTACTCCTACAGCTTTTGGCAAGTTGCAGGAATGCAGCACCTCTGCGCAGCATCAGGGTCTTGTGAGAGCAGAGGTAATTGCCCATCCATGTGGTTCTTTTGCATACCTGGGGCCTGTTTGCACAATTAATATTCACATCAGTATTTGTTTTATTGTTACACTGTGGTTCTCAGCAAGCAAATACTTGTGGTAGGTTGGTAAGGGTAGCAGAGCTGGGTCTCTTGTGACTTTTTTTTCATTGACAAGCCTGAAGTTGGTGGTATTAGTCATCTGCTTAGTCAAGCATGTGCCTAAGCACCTTGCTAAACTGAAGCTGTAACACGGAGATCACCATAAAAGTCTGTTGCCTCCTGGCTGTAGGTGTAAGACTCTGAATACCAGCATAGTCTACCTGACCTTTGAATGGCTTCTGTATTAGCAGCAATGGGCTGCTGATAACTAAGGTAAGATAACTAAGAGGAGATAGTGCTGTATTGTAGTGGCTAAGATCCTTTTTCTACTGAGAGCAATGGTGACAACAGTAACAATGGCAATACTGCTAGGGCAGCTGGTTTCCTCGGTGTCCACCAAGAAGATAACTTTTTTTAGGATTGCCAGAATGGTGATGACAGTCATACACTATTCATTTTGACAAGTGCAGCTGTCTTCATGCTGATGCTACAGTATTTTGAAGAGCAGGTAGGGGCCTGATGTCTTCTTAAGATAGTTTTCTATATGCATCCCACTTTGTGTTCTGATCCAGCTCCTGGCTCCTGGCCACTTCTCTTGTCTCTGATCTTAATCTTCTGAGTGATCAGCAGGTTAAGCTACTGCAGCAACTCACTTTACCATGCCAGCTGAGCTTGAGTAAATCTCCATAGCTGACAAACCTGAGGTGAAGGCACACAGAGGACTGGGCTCACCGCAGAATGGACTTTCAGATGCTGATCATCTTTGAGGCCCACCTACAAATCTTTTGTAAAGCTTTCTTACTATATCTGAAGTTTTATATAATACACCAAACGTAATCACTGAAACGTGCTTAGTTTCTATGGTGATGGGTGCTGGTAGAGAACTCTGAGACAGATGAATTGAAGAACAAAAGAGCTCAGGAAGCTGAGAGCCCAAAGTTCACTCTGCAGATCTAATTTGTCTGCGTAATGTTTAAAGAATAGAATGAGGAACACTACAGGAAAAAGTAAAACAGATGTAACAACAGATTTCATCTGGTACTAGCCTACCTAAGGTTGCAATGTGCCTTCCCATGCTCATTTATTTCTTTAATGTTAAAAATAGTTGCACAGGCTTAAGGCAGCAATAGAGAAGTTGGCAGCTGAACTGGAATTGAACAGTCACTGGAAAGGGGGCTGAGTTTGAGGTCAGTATTGTCAAATGTTAGTGGGAATATCTGTGGGATCACTGGAAATACTTGGAAGACATGCTGGTATGGGATAGCATCAAGCAAAAAGACAGAGCCATAGGGGAGAAGAGGTCAAGCAGCCTCATACCAAGTCTATTTAACATTTGACCTTCTGCTCTTGCCTTACTGCTCTTTGTGCAAGTATTTGACTGAATAAGGATCATAAATATAAAAAAAGGATTGTTCAAGCAGCAGGGAAGCCAAAACCACTCTACATTTGCCAAGAAAATTGAAGGTTCTTTAAGCAGAAGAAAAAAAATATCTGTATACATTGTCCGTACAGTTGTAGTTACTGCTAGCAGTCATTCTAACTTTCTGTGGTTTGAGCAATGTTTCAAAATATATGCCTGAAATCACTTTGTGTTTCCTATAGCACTACTGCTGTGATAGTCACACTGGTGTTGAGGAAGAATTATGTGCCTGACTAACTTCCCACTATTTAGGTTCAACAAAATGCATTTCCTCAAGCCCTGTACAGCAAGATTTACAGCTACTGTAACAAAGCAAGGGGAGGATGGGCTTGAGCTCGTTGACCACAGCCCTGCAGCTTGACATTCTTGCTGCAGTTACTGGCAAAACTCTAGGAGGCAAATTGCAGCTTTATTGTGTCGATAAGCACAAGCATAGTAAATGGTGGCTTAGCAAAATCAATTTCCCTGTCAAAGGTCAGTAGAGTTTGTAAGTGCATCTGTTTAGAGAATAGCAGCCTAATCTGTGCAGTTGATGATGTTCATAACTCATTCACAGCTAAAAGTTGACTGTCCATTTTATGTGGAGGAAAGAGGAAAAATGTTAGGTTTTGGAATAAGGCATTGGACTAGAAATAGAAAGGCTCATGTATTTTGTTGCTAACTTTGATGCTGAGCTTTTACACAGTATTCATTTGCAAACATAAGGCTGTACCTTGTCTGAATCTCGGATTTGAATTAGAAGGAAAGGAAAAAAGAAAATGCATTCCTGCCCAGTAGTTCAGGAGCTGTACAGTAGACAAAGACTTACTGGATTTATTGCTGGTATTGGTTGCCCTGCAGTGGGCAGGGAGACGGAGAAGGGATTCTTTCCACATTTTGTATCCATGTGCTTTTCTATATACACCGCTATATGCTCCACTTATGTTGGAGGCATTTTGTTGACAACAGGAACAAATAGTTGAGACAGGAAGAAGAAAAGCCAGGAGTAATGTCTCCTGTTTTTTCACTGCTCTTGTAGCAGCTTGGTACTAGATCTGAGTTTGAGCTCAGTAATTCATTTTTCTCTCCAACTGGTGTTTATGTGTCCTGGAAAGCAGCTGTAGCAGTGTACCATGCTGAATTTCCTTAAGGATTAGAATGAACAGCATTATTAGATTAAATACAATTTATCTAACTGCTTTTTCATTAGTGTGTTCCAGCATGTTACAAAATGTAAAGGACGAGATTTAGCAAGTGTAATGCTGCAGTTTCAGAGTTTGCTGTTTTATCGGAGACTGCCTGCCCCTAAACATTTCTGTAATATGGTAAAGATGGGACCAGGAGATTAATGAAGTTTTAAAATACCCTCCTAAGCATTTTGTAAACTCTAATGTGGTGTGACTCAGTAACTACTAGAAACCTCAGAGAGACAACTGTTCAGATGGAAGCTTTTAATAAACCTATTAACTTTGTAAATGAAGTGAAGTGAGTGAAAGTCTCAGGAGTTTCATTGATCCTTGCCTTTTCTTAATGGTCTCATGGCCCTCAAGGATGTTTTATTTTAAAAAGGTGCTGAGTGTGGCTGAATATGATCCTGACAGGGAAATCAAAATGTCTGCAGCCTCACCTAAACAGATAGTTACATTTAGCAAGTGTTTCTAGTTTACTGAGAATCTCTATTTACTAACTAAACCCTTCTGGATGGAGGTATTGGCTGGTGAGAGACTGTTACTTCAGGAATGCTTGCTGAATTAAGAAATAAACATCAAGGTTACCAGACTTTCAACATTTATACAGAACCGTCTAGAATTCAGTGCCCTTAGAATTCAACTTGTGAGTCTCTCCAGGAGTGACAGAGCACCATAGTAACATAACACCCATTATAGGCTGCATCGTTAATTGTGGAAAGTTGTTACGATCACATTCCTGTCTTCTGCATTGTGATACATCTTTCTGTTAGTTTTTACTATCCTAAAAATATATTCAGGAAGTGACTTATGCTGATTGAAAGTCTTTTTCAAAGTGACTAAAGCTCTGAAATTAAAATGCTCACAAATTATTAATTTTTTGTGAAACTGAAAAAAATCAGTGTAGGTATTGTACAAAAGGGATTAAGACTTTAAAAATGCAAATGCTTCTCTTAATACATAGTCGTGGAAATGTTATTCATGTGGTAATCATATAAGTATGTAATATGCTTTTTCTTCTCTCATCTGTGTACACCATCTTTGTGACTTTTGTATTCCATTCTCATGTTATTGAGTAGTTGCTCACATATAGCTACTTGGCTGGAGGTGGAGGAAAGGGGGTGGTTTTTTATTTTTTTGTCTGTGAGTTTATACTCATTGCTTAGCTTTTGAACAGGTGGAGCTTTATGCAGGAATGTGTAGTTTGTGAGACATCATACTGTCTGAACTATTTGGTATTAGTCATCCTTTGTAAACTGTTTATTAAGCTGAGCATAAACAGTAAGTTACACAGAATAAATATATAGAATAAGTAACTATCTTTAGACTGCTGTAAGCTCTTCTGAAGTCTTCGGTTTTGAATGTTACTGAAGTAACATTCTCTTTGTAAAGTGATGTATTCAGAGCACAGTTCTGATACTACTGTCATTCAAAGCAGCATAAAAAATAGCAACTCAAATAGTCACAGTACTTATATTACTATCAAAGGCAAATGTCAAAGGCGCTTATGAGCTACTATCTTCATGATGTGATTCTGAAGCAATGGCTAAATGTGCAAGAAGCACAGATCTCGCTTGATTCGGTGGAGTCCACTTAGATAACTGAATTCCCAAGCTGACAGTCTCCCTGTTACACCAGCCCTTTCGAGGCAAGAGGAAAGAAGCTGACAGCTACAAGAGGACCAAGCCCTTCCCCTCATTTTTCTCTGTTCTGTAGGACTGAGTAGCTGTGATGTTTGCTGTAACCAGGGAATTGCATGTTTGTGCTTTTTATGCCATTTATACAGCTGATGAGTTTCTCACACACCTATTCTTGGAGTTAATGTAATATGCTGTCCACATTCAACAGCAGGTCCATGCACCCTGAACGTGACAAAGGTAAACCTGCCCCAGAGCAGCCATAGCTGCTGAACACACTACAAGCCGGAGTGGTCCTCAGGGGGTGGGCCTGCGCGGCCACCCTGACCCCACAGCCGATCTGCGGTAACCGCAGGTGACCGCTGCAGACACCAGTTCTGACACCGAGGGTTTCCCGCCTCGCCTCCAGCTGCCTCTCTAGAAAGGCAAAGGTCTTATGAGCCTCGTGCCTACCTGCCAGGCCTGGGAAGGTGTGTCAGCCACTGTAAGGTGTCTAAAACGGTAAGAGATGCCTATGTTTAGGAAAATGAATTCCATCCCAGGTGTTGTTGCTGAGGAGTAGTTGTAGCTCTGACCTTCCAGTTTTCCTGTAAGGAAATCTATCTCAGAAGTCAGACCTTGAGCCTTTTTTTTCTCTGTTGTGGAGTCTCCTCTGACAGAAGGCAAAAAGTACTGCAGCCATTTCACCAACTCATTTGTCCAGCATGCACTATAGGCCTGGCTGCAAAAGCCTTCCCTGCAAACCTGTGACAAATGCAGTGACTTAGGTTTTAAAAGTGGTTATTCTTCTCTATTTCATGCTTGGGAAAGTATAGCTGGACTACCATGTAAAGATTGAGCCTCCCCAGTACACAAAAGGTGTTGACATAGCGGAGCGAGTCCAGTGGTCTGTAATACACTGGCCACCAAAGAGGTCTGGGGCCTAGAGCACGTGTACTGTGAGGAGAGCCTGAGGGAATGGGTTTGTTCAGCCTTAAGAAGAAAAGACTAAGAGGTCTTCGACTCCCTGGTGGGAGGGTGGAGAGAAGGCGGAGCCAGACTCTTCAGGGGAGGAAAATGATAGAGCAAGAGGTAATGAGCACAAGCTGGAACATGAGATAGCCTGGTTAGGAAAAAAAAAAGAAAAATTCACTGTTAGGGATGTACTGTAAGAGCCTGCCCAGAGAAGCTGTGGAACTTCCCTCTTTGGAAGTAACTCAAAATTTGACTGGACAAGGTCCTGGGCAATGGGATTTAAGTTTGCCCTGCTTTGACCACAGGGTTGGACTTCTGAAGGTCATTCCAATCTGAATTATTCTGTAATTCTAAACACCGACCTGAATGAGAATAGGCCCATGCACACGCTTCCTTCTTTTACCAAATCTGAGTCCAAAGAAGAGTGCAATACACCTTCAGGATCTAGCAGAACTGGGTGCAGTACTGTTTAGACTATAAATTCCAATCACTCTTTTTAACTAAGTTTCCCAGGTAAATCACTGCATGACTCTTAAGCTTTTAGAGCTCCAAGCTGTCAGTGTTATTCAAATAAGAATGGTCTGCTAGAGCTCACTTGGGAAATTAAATAAGTGTAACTGTGACGTGTGTATTGGTCCAGTAAATCTATTGTAATACCTTCCAAGACTCTCAGAGGGCAATTATATCATGTAGTATCCTCATGTGTGATGCTTGTACTCAAAGTTTTTGGGTGAATCAGTAATACAAGCCTCAGGACTTGCATTTAGTGGACTTCACAGTTTTACTACAGCTGTTACATTTCCATGGCTGTTTGCTATGCTTTTTGTAATGTTTCCATGAAGTTTTAATGAATGTTTTAATCTCATGCAGTTTAGTACTGTCTTGTTCATGATGCATTTCAACAAAAACACTTTTGTTCCGGTTAAAAAATCCTAAAGAAGTAATAGCAAAAATGTTCCATGTAATTGTTGAACTGCAACATTTGTACATTATAGTGTTCTTGTACTCTTCCTATCCCAAGTGTTATACATTAACAATAGTATCAAATAATTTTATAAAGGTAGGATTCATTTTCCATTTCCTCAGTGGATGCTGTCAAGGAACATTCCTACTTGTTTTCTCATACCATTGCTTTAACACTATTTGAGCACCATCTTAATTTTGCCCCATTATTCTTATTCAGAAACATGTTGATCTAGTACTTTTGCTAGTATTTAATTCTAAAGAAAACTGACACAACGTCTTAAAAGCTCTAATGTTTAACTCACAGTTCTGGAGGTCACATAAGATAGTATGAGTGCATAATACTACAATGTATGGGATAAGTTGGCCACATTAGTCTTATGAAGTAATGTCCATTCAGTGTCTTCCTCCGTGGTACCTAATTTGATATAAGCCCAAGAAATTTGATAATGAAAATATTTTTCTGTAGAATTAGATCTAAAAATAAAACATAGCTTGAGAAATGCAAAGAGAAATCTATACAAATACCACTATTATTCAAGTATATGAATCCTGACAACACCTCTTTTTCTTTTCTTCAAAAGAAACAGCAGTAAGTAACTGAGATCCATCAAATGCTTTTGCATGGTTCATTAGCTGTATTGCCTCCACATTTTCACATTTTTTAAACATTTTAAGTGCAGTCACTCATTCAGATTTTGACAAATAGAGCTTTGCTTCTCATTTTAAAATGTGTCATTACTAAGGAAAAACAGAATCCTGAGATTTCTGATCAGACTGAAGTTTTCACAAAGGTTTTGGAAATAATTTATTTGTCCTTTGGTTGGACAAGTCCTTGAATAATCACACTTTCTGGGAAAAATGCCACCATTTCAACTGCTCATCATTGCACGGCAACTTTTTGATCTCCTCCCAGAAATAGCTTCTTTTTTGAGTGGAGGACATTCAAGATAGCAACACCAACTAGTCTTCAACGGACATAAATATACATGTCCTGTTGGTTGGCCAGCTTCATTTAAAAGTACCCAGAACTAACTTGGTCAGTTCTGGTTAAACTTCAGCTGTGAGCATACTATATACAACAAACACTGGTTATACTTTTCAGTTGGTTGTATTGATATTTCAAGCATTTTCCTTTTAAAATTAACTGACCATTTCAAGCAACACATTTATGTACCTTATTTCCTGCCTCTTTTTTGAGTCTTGTGAGATTGGAATTTGGGGTCTGGTTTTGGAGTTTTGGCTGAACCAGTCTTGGAGTTAGGTAGAGCTCAGCAGCTCAGGGTTAGCCTCTGTCTAACCTCTATGACAGGAAGGAGGGTTTTTATTTGAATGGGGAACAGAGAACAAAGCAGCAGATTTGACCACATGTTCATCGTTAAGCTAAAAATGGTGATGTGGTCAGAAAAAGAAAGGCACTGAAGGTCCCCAAAATATTTCTCTCCTATGCCCATTCCTAAAATAAATCCATTCCTCTTTCCCACCCTCCAAATTTCAATTAGGATGCTCCAGTGTAGAGAATGGAAGCGATACACTTGCTCCTTCTTGGACCTCTTCCAGCTCTAGGGAGAGAAAAGGAGCTGCTCAGCTCCTGTGGTTTGGAAAATGCTGGCTTAAACATTTTAATTATTTGTTTGTTGCACAGGAACCATGGTGCTACAGTTATTGTAATGATTTGATTTCTTGCTTCTAAACCCCTTCAGTATATCTGCATCTTCTCAGACCTCTGCTCTATCCTGAAATATCTCTCACACAGAGCAGTACAGAGTGCTAAGAAATCTTCTGGAAAACAATTCTGAAATCTTGATGAAATCCACATTCACAGGAATTGAACATTCCCAGCCGTTTTCCTCCTCCTACCAATACACTTTTACAGAACAGCAGAGTATATTATTAAAGGCGAAGACTTTAGCTGTTTATCTGCTTCTTTGACAGGAATTACAGTGATACTTACAAGTAAGGAAAAGGTGGGGAAGAATGTATTGCAATGTGCAGTTGTGGGTCATGGGTATTTCCTGTAACCTGTGAGATTTGGAATGAGATTATACCTGCTGTGTGCATGTGAGCTAAACCCCCTCATGCTCAATATAATGTGTAGTTGGAAAATATGTAGGTATAATTGGAATATTACCCTAGTTTTCCCAAATATGGGGGTGCTTGCTGTTCTTGGCAGAACTGCTACCTCTATTTTAACCCTTGCCTCTCCTTTCTCTCATCTCTCATGCTGTTCCACAGTCAGAGATGGCTAAAATAAGAAATTATGGAAAAATCTCATTCACGACAAATTATAAGTTTTTGCTAACCTTCACTGCTTTTTTTTTTTTTTGGTAGTTGTTGGAAAAACAGAAATCAGAGCCTAATCTTCATCCCACAGTATTTAGCAGCTGCACAGTCCAGTTCATCTGGCACATCAAAAACTGTATCTGAATCCAATCTGAAACTAAGAAACAATATGAGCTGAAAAAAAAGTCAGTACTAGGAAAGGTTTCATTGTCAATACAAATACTTTTTTCATAATGGTCTGACCATCTCTACATCTGTCCTTGTTTCCTAAGTTTTTCTAATGCAGACTAAAAGGTCTTTTGGGGGTAGGCATCTTGTCTTGTTTTACTGTCAGCCTACATTTTCCTCAATGAGTGCTTAGTATCTGGTTAGTTTGGAAGTCTAGATAAAAGCTGAGCTGTTTGGAATATCTGGATCTCACTTTGCAGAAAAGCACTTCAAGAGGGTTTTTTTTTTTTCAGCCCCAAATAAGTTAATATCAAGCTTTGTCCAGATAAACTATCTCCCAATGTTAGTGTTTCACTGCTTGGAATGTCTTTGGATAGCTGTAATATTTGTAGCAGTTCTTTTAAATCATCTCTTCTGTCAATTTGAAAATGTCATGGTATAAAGTTTACAACCTTTTTCTTTTACAGTGCCACCCATTGTAAATGCTGCTGTACTAAGGAGTCAGTCAATATGGCATTATATTACACGGTATATCTTGTGACAATGGAAGTAGGATAATATCATAGCTGGTATATGTCATATTGGCTTGAAATTTCTGTGCAGATTGTCATTGCGATGCAATTTGCATTCAACTTTTACCAAAAATGTTAAATGTTGTCTATTCATTTTTTATATACTGCTTGATTTCAAAACAGAAGCACAGTGCTTTGTGCCTTCTGGATAAACTAAACCCAAAGCAATAAAGAATTATATTTTGTCAGATGACTACCAGCTGAGGTGGGTTTGTACCTTGCTGGGTTTTGGAACACATACCAATATTCTAGTAACATTTAGTGTAGAACTTTGCAAAATGAGCTGTGATACTTCAGATGAGCATGTGCTTTTGCAGTTGCATTTTTTGATGCTTCAGACTACCTCACAGACTATCTTTGCACCTTTCTATCACCTAAAAGACTCTACGTATTTGATGAAATTGGTTTAACGTGGAACATTCTATAATTGCCAGCCTCTATGACTGTACAAGACTCTACTTCTGTGCAGTCAACCATGGCATACAGACTTTCAAAATGGTTGATAGTAAATGGAAAGCTGTAATTGAAATTAATGGAAAGTTTGCTGCCTTTCAGTTGGATTTTGCGTAATAGTAATAATAGTAGTACAGCATATTGTTTGCATGTTAAACTTGCTGCCTAAAAAAGTTCTCTGTATGGGTGGTACAGAGTCTGGAAATCGTCAAAATGCTTTTAAACTGCATGGAAACAGAAGATATGAAGTGCTCATTCCATTTTCTCTCTACCTCTCAACCTACCTAAATGCACAGGTCCATTCCGCGGACCCTGTCATTCATGTGAAACTAAAAAGCTCTGTCAACATGGAAATTCTCCGGACTGTCAATTCCCTTAACTAATCCAATTTCTATAGACAAAGCATCTGCTGTTCTTTTAGTAAGTGCTGTATTTGCTGATAGGAAGGGAGAAAGATATTGCTGGGGAATCAGATCTGGGAGCTTCTGTAGGAATAGGAGCTCCATTTGCAAATAACTAGTAAAAGTAAATATAAAATAACAGCTAGTTGTGTTGAAGAAGAGCCTTTGGATCTACTCAGTGAGAATCTGTGTTACAGTTATAACAGGAAACTGTATGATAAGAACTTGGCCTGAAAACATAAAGGAGTTACTGATTCATCTCATGGGATAATCTTCTTTCAGTGGTTTGAGCAGATATCGCTCTACATACTATTTTCAATCTTTTGCTTATTCCCACTGAAATGAATAGAGCTTCTGCACCATTGATTTCAAAACTGTTTCATGTAGAAGGAAGAATATATACTAGTAAAAAGACATTCTATAGTGAGAAAAATAAGTTGTTTGTGTGTTACACATGACTCAGCAGAAGCCAGATTTTGTAACTGTTCAAAGTGCTTGCTTGGCAATTATTCCTGCTCCCAGTAAAGTCTTGGCCTCAGGCATCTTACCATATGTTTGAGGTGGGAATGGCACAATGGAAAACTCACAGCTTTCTTCAAGGCTGAAATAGAGCAGGAGTTGCAGCTACCTTAATTCATTAATTACTACCTTAAAATCACTAATTAAATTTATTGTTATTTAAAATTATTTTTATATTATGTAGTCTAGAATAATCCCAGGATCGTAACTTTGATGCATTAACCAATGTCAACAAAGAATAAGTGGTCCTCTCAAGAGTAAAGATGTATGTACTGTAATGTTTTCAGCTCTCTACCATGTGGGGCAGAGAGAGGCAGCAAGCTGAGCAGGAGAGGCATCTGCTCATCTGTCTGGTCTTCAACCAAAATATCTGAATTTCTTCCTCCCATCTGAGTGATGCCTCTCCGAGCCCTTCCCAACCTTACATGGTGACTTGGTCCTTCCCTACAATGTGCTGGAGGTACTGCTCTCCCCTTGCAACCCCGTAGCATAAGATATAAATCTTGATTCTGTCAACAGAGGCTGGCAGCCTATTCACAGCAAGATTTCTGAAAGGTTTTTTTCCAGCAGCTGACTGGACTGGAATTAAGAAGAAAACAGGTTACTGTCCTAGTATTTTCACCTTCTGCTGGATACAGATACCACCTGGGTCTGTTCACACTTTTGCATAAGGAATTATTTCGTTTGGTCCGATGTGCCCTTTTCTTTTATACTGTAGCTGCAGCATCCCCGATATGAGTAAACAGGCATCTGGATCAGATTTTTAAAAGTATCTAAGTGCCTAAAGAGGCACACTAGAATTTTGGCTTCACATTTAAATGCCTAAATGTTTTTAAAAACCTGAAGTCTAAAGCTTCAGTTTCCAAAATTGTACTTGCATCAGAATCCTCGCTCTTCTCCAGAAGAAACTTATCTAAAGGGGAGCAAAGGAGAGGAGGGATCAGTTGCATGGATGTTCAGGCCTTACTTACACAAAAAAGACTGAAAGTTTTACGGAAGTATATCCTAAAGTTTAAAAATCTAAAAAGGAAAAAAACCAAACCCCAACCCCCAAAATGTATGCTTTTTAAAAATTTCATATTTTAAATTGATCTAGTGGGGTTCTGTGGGTTTTTTGAGGCCTAACTAATTTTTGAAACCTTGGCTTTGGAAACATTATGTTCTTAAATAAATACCCATCCTGAATCACTTACCCTCCTGCTAAAGTATATACAGACAATGGGAAGATTTTAGCACAAAGTAGCAGCTTCTTGTCTGAATATCTCAATTTTTGGCAGCTTGTATCTCATTCTATTATTCAAGCATGGGGGAAGGATTTGAATGTAGAGTGTTGGGGTTTTTTTTAGTTTGTTTAATTATTAGCTTAGAACCAAAAATAGCACAAGTCCTGATTTACTTTAACACTAAGTGTCCTATTCATAGAATTTAAGCCACAACCATGAGAGAACTGCATAACTTAGGAACATAATAACTGTAATTACTGGAACAGCAAAGGTCACTGGGTCTATCATCATTGTTTCTTAATTTCCTTTTTACTTTTATCCCTTTACGCATATAGTCCTATTTTATCCATTCCTTCTTTAAACATATTCTCTTGTTATAAGCATGAGTTAATTCACTGTCCCTGAATTAAGCAGCACACCAACTTATCCTGAATGTCTTCATTTTTTTCCTAAATGCTATAACTTTTCAGTGCTTCCTTCTTCTGCTTCACATTTTTGTTTGAATTTTTAAACAATAGGGAACCACTGAGAGTGGTGTTCTTGTCATCAGCTTTACTTAAAGCGATGTCTATGGAATTCTTCCACTATGAAAAAGCATTTCCATGCCTTGCTCTTCACAATATATGGCTAATATGAAATTGTTGTATTTTCACTCAACCCTTGCCTGTTTGAGGCTACATAGCTGTTACCTCCCTATTTTAGATCTAGTTTATTGTGGGGTCATGGGTCTTTCACCACATCCTGGAGGTTGGCTGCTGCTTTCACGTAAAAAAAACCCACCTCATCTCTAATACAGTACCCTATCATAATATGGAGCACTGTCTGCAATGCTTCTAGTACACTAAGGCAGATTATCCATGAGACAGGTTAGACATGCTCTCACAAAAGACCATTACCAAGGCAGCTTAGAGTTTCCTCTCCTGTACGAGATCACATTTTGAAATATTTATCTACTTAGCTCAAAAGGAATGTTACCAAATCGATGCAAAACTATCTAGGGAGCTATTTGATTTGCATCCTCGCTTATCTCAGTACTGCACTATATTCAGCGGGGTTTCTAAACTTGCTTGTGTGATTGTTCCCTTTTATCAGGTAGGGTACTGAGACTGAGGACATTAAATAACTTCTGCTGAACCATACCAGGGATCTGCATCTATGCCATGAATCAAACATAAGTCTTCTAAATCCCATATCAGCAACCTTGACATAAGTCATACCTCTCAGAAGAAGTCAAGTTGCTTCATATTCAGAATTGCTCAGAATTTGAAGGGGACTAGTTTTGGGAGATCCCTGTCTACTTCTATTTTAAAAATTCATGTCTTCCCAACATATTTTATCATAGAATGTCATAGAAATAATATGACCAACTGGCAAAGTAACATTAGTCTAGGATAAAGTGTCAAAAGAGGGATTTCTCTCAAACTAGGAACCTCTTAGTGGTAAGCAGACTTACAAGAACAGGGCCAAAGGAAAGCAGGTCAAATTATTTTTACTTGTGCTCCAACCTGAATTATAACTTTGGTAATAATGCTATGTCATCTTTCTTAACAGTTCTGTTTATATGGTAAACTCACCACGCAATTCCCCTTTCTTTTACCAGTACTTCGAATGTCAATTTTGCATTTGACTTGGAGGATTTTTTTAAACATTATTATACTTGTCTTTCCAAAGAGCTTTGTGGCTGGTACAAGTTTTTGTTCCTCTTGTGGGACTTTGTAGGGAGGATTCACGCATTTTCAACATGCTCTAGTGTGTCAACCCTGTCCGTTGCATTATCATGTCAGGATCCTACACTCAATAAAATAGCTTGGACACTGGTCATGATAGACCTGTCTTACACTCGTGTGTCCCTGGGCCCACCTTTGCCCTCTGCAGTGAAGATTTAGCTCCTGCTTATCCAATGCTGGTGAGATAGCTCACTCTCTGAGACAGTACTCAGTTAATATTAGGGTGAGCTCACCAATGGCCCGCTCAGGAAAGATTAGGGGACTGAGAGTGGATTTAAAGAAGCAGCAACATGGAAATACCAGAAGTAAATTCAGTCTTTTACTGAGCTTATAGCTTAGCAGCGATCATGGATCCTGAAGCCTCAGTCCCTATTGAGTTTAAAAGTGCTTGCTTTAACCTATAAACCCTCTCAGGCTTAATAAATATAGATATTTTTTTTTCTTACTGTCATACCTTAACTGAGAAGAGATGCTCAGAGTAAAGCCACCTTGTGAATAAAAGTCCATTAATATTTTATATCTAAATAAATAATAAAAAATAAGAATAATATTTGTGGACATGAGGGATGAGTAAAAAATAATTTAAAATACATATGTGTATTTTAATGTAAATTAGTACTACCTATCATGTCCTGTTTGCCACAGTCTAGATGGACAGCTTTGTTGATGGTCTCCAAAGTGAAATTAGAAGTGTGAAATGAATTAGAAAGAACATGGAAGGCAAAACCCTACACATTCGTCAGTGAAACTCTGTGGGCATTTGAGGAAAAAAGAAATTAAGTGGAACATATGCTTAAGGTGCTGTTCTCAGTGGAAGCAAAATGTGGTGTTTTGAGAGAAAGGAAAAAGGTTTTTGAATGGTGCACATTACATATGAAGCTTGTTAGTAATGAAATTCTCAGCAGTTGGTGCCTGCACATTCTGTGATTCCCTTTACCTGAAATACTTCACTTTCCAAGGGATAATATACTGGGCACTGAATACTTCAGTTGCTTCAATTTATTGCAAATTTTAGGAGTAAGGGAGTTTTCTAATTGCATCAAGTCACAATGTTTCCTTCAAAATTTAGCCTAAAATCTGTGTATATATAGCCATGATTTTGCAAAATGACCATGATGTAAGAGTTTAGTTTAGCCTCCTCCTTAAATATCCAATTCAGGCTCTCTGGTTTTTACTAAGTTCAGAATGGTGGGACTCTTTCATGGAGAGATGTAACATCTGTGTAAACAGGTGCTTGTATTGGTGCAGCGTGATAAATCGTAAAGTCCCTCTGTGAATGACTTTTCTGCCCCAGTGGGGTGTGTTAAGTAGGAAAAGTCATATTTGAGTAGTTGCAAGAGCCAAAAAGAGAAAAACAATATGAAGAAGTAAAAAACCCCAAACAAACCTGTTGTAAAAGAGATGTTTGATTTCTGTCACAAAGGAATTAATTCCCTTTGAAAGGTACTCCATTACTAATTAATTCACATACACCTAATGTGTGATTTCAATTTAAAAGGCTAACCCCCTTGTCTGAGTTCAAAGAGTTTTTTTAAAAAAACAGAACATTTGAAATTCTTGTGAAAATGCAAAGAAAATTGAAAGGGGTTAAAACTTAATTGAATCTCCTGCCCTCCTTAGGGCAGTGAGGAGGGGGCAGCCTTGGCTCGCTACCCTGGACTTCAGGAGAGCAGACTTTGGCCTCTTCAGGGATCTGCTTGGCAGAGTACCATGGGCTACAGCCCTGGATGGAAGAGGGGCCCAAGAAAGCTGGTTAATATTCAAGGATCACCTCCTCCAAG
>JAVJGG010000061.1:8739782-8813570 GCA_035590195.1 Aviceda cuculoides | reverse complement strand
TCTTGGGGGTGGGGGGGGGGGGGGGGGGGGCAAAAGAGGAGAGAGAAAGATTACAAGTAAAATCACCACAATGGAAATGCAGCCTCAAAATACAGGAGTACTAATGTGGAAGATGCACTACCTCTTAAAAGGTAACTAAAGGAACTACAAATAGAATCAACTAAAAATAAAGTCATAATAATAAGCAAATCTGTCAGTAATTATTACTTTGCTTATTGGTTAAGTGGGTTTGCATAGCAAATATAGCTTTATACATAAAATAAATTGAAACATTTTGGCTTGGTAATATTAGAAAAAGACAGTAACATCTGAAAGCTGAATTTGGCTGCTATACACTTCATTCAAAGTGTCTTCTCTTCTAACGTGTCACTGTTGTTAAAACAGCATGCCCAAAACTGGTAGCAATCACAGGAAAAGTGAGAGGTCTAATAATTAATAGCAATGATGTAATTACATGAAAAATCTGTTTCTTTAGTAAGAACTAAAATGTCACTAGGAACAAAGGCTTTGCAATAGACTAAACGTATTAAATAAGTTGAAGTAAGAGTGCTTAGAATGAAACTTCTGAAGACAAGCATTAGTATGTATTAGTAACTGTATGTGACTGGAACAATTTGTTCAGTATCTGCATTACTCCAAGTAATTCAGACTTCTGAGCATAGCCTCTCTCCTGGAGATCTCCAGTTTTCTTTGGAGGTTACCCTGGATCAGTTTTCAGAACCATCAAGAGACATTTTAGAAAATAAAGATCAAGTATCAGTAGATTTGAAGGTATTTTTGGGATGAGGCCAATATATCTGAAAGAATATCTATAAAATCACAGCTCCCTTTCAGACTCTGGTACCATCGTTGTCATATGTCAGTCTCATGTGTAAGTCCCCACTAAAAACTGTTCTAGACCACTCTCTTAGAGAAACAGATTTGCTGGGAATCTTGTGTCCTCTAATTCACATTAGTCCAAGTCTGCCCACACAGTAAAATTGAGTAATGGTATGTTTTTAAAATGCATGAAAGGAAAAAAAAAAAAAAAAGAACTGAAGTTGTACTTGTTGTGAATTTGGAGATGATAAATGCAGTAGATTAAAGTGAAAATATATTTCTCTTCTTCTGTTTTCCATTTGCTAGCTGTTCTCATACACGTAACTTACCCTGTAGAAATCTGCAAAAACAAAATCATGCATGTTTTCTCACATCACACTTTTTAAAAACAAATAACTGCCTGTAGGGTTAGCTCTTTCCCTAGGGCTAATTAAGAGTTAAACTACTCTAAGAAGTTACCTTTGTAAATTATAGCTATTGTATGCTATTAAATGTCAATTACTGGGGTAAGCTGATTCCTACTGCATATTTATTAAGATTAATTTACAAGGTATATTGAAGGAATTATTGAACATTTTAAAAATGTTAATAGATACAATTACTAATAAATCATTCTGACAAGAAAAAAATCCCTCCTGTTCTTCAGTAAGACCATGAAGCTCATTAAATCTTTTCAGTGAAACTATGACTGTTCTGTCAGATACAGAATTAGTGTTTTTCAGCTATTGCACTCAAACAGAATGGTGTCAACTGCACAGGGATGCTGGATAGTGTCAGTGTGGAAATTTTCAATATATAAAATGTGCCTAAGAGTCTCTTCCCTCTAGCTGGCTGCCATTTCTGCATTTGGTGATATCTTGCTGCCTTCAAAATTCCCAGTTCATGTTTCTGTAACAGGGCAGACCAGCCTGAAGGGATGCAGAAGGAAGTGCCTGTAGAAGTTAGCTGACAAGGAACAGCTTAGGAAATTTCAATGTCAAAGATGAAAAATTATTTCCAAAGTCCATTGTCAGAGTAGATTTTCAGTATTTATTCAATTTACACATGATAACTTGAGGACACAGATGTCTCTGCCACTTTGTCATTTACAAGCAACCCCCCAACACCTACAATAGCTGTTCACAAGAAAAGACAATGTCAGGGAGCTAATTTTTTCATCTGTTTGTTCATTTAGTCTTCTTTTATTGCTATGACCTTTAAAAATAATTGTGTGGTTTTCATTTGATCCTTCAAGAGTTACCTTCTCATCTGCTTCTCTTTCCTTCCTATTTCCTTCTAAATTTCTACACAACATTGTCAGTGGGTGCATTCCTCTGATATTTCTGTTGGCCTTCCCTTGAAACCTATTTTCCTAACATTTGTTTCCCTATTAGCCTGTGTCCCCAAAAACACTAGCAACATGGTTAATCAGCTACTGATCTTTTTCTCCTGCTCCCTTTATTAAAACATTTGGAAGACTATTCTCTGCTGCCCTGGTGACTCCTCTGCAGCTTGGATCTGGCAGCTGTAGTTGTTTTTCCTAGGGTAATTCATCTTCTTGCCTTCTATGCACAGTTACTAACAAATCAATCAAACTCCTACATTTGAATTCAGTAGAGGCATCGGACGGCAGGCTATACTATTTCAACTTGTATCAAAAAGGGGCATGTAAAAAAGAGACAAAACTATTCCCTCATTTTGTTTGAAAGGAAACAGCTATTTATTTAAGTCTACAACTGCCTGTAAATCAGAGACATACCTAATAGAAATACTACAATCTCTATAGTGTAGTAATACTTAAATTTACCATTAAATTTGTTGGAAGGTCTGGATAAAAAGATGAATCCCTGGGATGAAAGCATGACGATGATAAACTTGTTAAAAATTAATTGGTTATGAACATCAGTACAATTAGGGAGTATGCAGACTACCAGCACATTATGCAAACATGGAAAACAATTCCATTTTAGGTGGGATTATTACTGTAGGTGACAGAATATGTTTCCTTTCTTTTCATCAGTCAGGTCAAAGTAGCAGGGAATTTAACATATTTCACTATAATATTAGGACACTAGTATTAAGAAACCATTAAATAAAAATTTTTCTCTGAGGTATTAATTAGAGAGGCTTTGGTTTATACTCATACACCTTTTAATATTCTTTTTCTTCGAAAGGTAATTTCAGAAAGAGCTGAATGCTTGCAATTCTGGGTGTAAAAACCTGCAGCTGACAGCAGAAAGAAACTAAATGAAAAAAATTGAAATAAAACGGTATTTTTCATCAGCTCTTGTATGATACTCCTTCAAACATACAGCATGTGGGAGAAAGAAATGCAATTCTCCCCTGCCTCCTATCAGCTATTTGTAAGGACAAAAAATATGATCTCTGACAAGCATAGGAGCCTCTTGCTCGTTACAGGCATTCCCAATGCTCTCAGCAGGCCTGGAGAAGCTGCATTTCCTTCCTTCCCCACAGCAGCCACTGGAGCTGGTCAGCCAGGCAGGGACAGAGGATGCGGTGTACAGGCAGTGAACCCGAAAATGACTGGGCAACCTTTCCTCCGGGCCCTTGCAAAAGACCTCCTGTGGCTCCTTTGCACCAATGCCTTATCACCCGGAGTTGTGCTGCTTGACTTTCTTTTCTGCCATTCTTCTCTTGTTATTCCTTTTAAAAAGAAGTGGAGGAAGGAAATTGGGCAAAATGTAGATTCGCATCACTGCAACAGGCATAATACTTGTTACTGCGACTCTGACCCCATCAAAATAACTCTCACACTCATGTTCTTGCGTACACCAGTTGAAGAAAAAGCCCAGCTGGCTCCCTTCCCACTCAGCCATCCAGTCTTTGCATCACTGAAACAATTTGCTCCAGCAGACTGAATCACCCTCCCAACACACGGGGTGTGCCGCAAGCCCATCCTCACCTCCGTAGCCTTGAACGGGCCCTTCTACCACTGCTGTACTTGTGGTGGGACACAAGGATCCAAGCAGCTCTGGACTCAGGTAGCCCAGGGCTAGGAGGAACCTGGTAATTCCCTACATTTCCTCTGGCTCTGAGGAGCAGAGTTCTGCCAAAATGCAACACAACCATCTGCTGGTCCATCCCAGCACTCCGGGGCTTTCCCAGGGGCTGCTCCGTCCTGCTAGGACTGAGTTCGCATCCAACCATCCGTCTAAACACAGCTACACTGATAGCTGCATGTGAGACCATAATGTATCTGAAAATTACTCCTGCAGGCCTGTGAAAGAAAAGCCACTCTGGTTTAGGGGATGCCAGTCAAACTATACTGAGAACATTTATATAGTGTGTAAATAAACCCCACTTGCCATACAGGCTATTCGCAAGAGAGAATCTCGTCCCCGGTGCATAATCTTTGGTGCATTTTTACACTAAGTAACAGGAGAACAGAGATGACCTTTGACTGAACTACCTACAAGGTGCAGCATTTGGCGATTCAGCGGAACTCCTCTCTCTCACAGTAACTGACCTACAAGCGCAATAGTGCGTTTCGTAACAACTACCTGCACGACGTGTAACCAACCTCTGCTACCACTGCAGGGTGTCCACAACAAAAGGAGCGCTACGTTAGCTCCCGAAAAGTAATGAAGTTTAATGATCCAATTATGCCTTTGTCTTTAATGAAATATAGCAACAGTTTTTTATACAGGCAGAGTACTTTCTTGCTTACATAAGCATTGTTTGGAAAAGAACCGATAATAAGTAAAACTAGAAAACTAGATTCGGAAAGTCAGTTTCTAGTTTAGAATATTCCCCGTGACATTTTTTCTTGCTGATTACTGTCATTATTTGTTTCTAATAACAATAGGGTCCTGATATGCCCTCTCATGCATTTTCAAGTAGTAAAGTTTGATCCGAAATATTTAGTTTCTTTCATATTTCTCTTTTCCTTTCTCTGCTTGGAGGAGGTTTGGCTGGTCTGAGGGCTTACCGCATCAGACACTGTCTGTCACTCCTCGTGTTTCCTTCCTCTGTCACAATTTAACATATTCCATCCTGTTAGCTGCTATGAATCAGGAGCTCAATTTGATTGGAAAGGAGTCCGAATTGGTGAGCAAGTGGCATTACATAATGACCAGCTATAGCTGGAGTCTGGGTTGCTGTCATTATTGAGCTCTATAGGTCATAAATGTTTTCTTCTTACGTCTCATACCTTGTCTGTATAGCAAGCAACAGTCTACACTGTTGCTGCTTGTATGCATATAGATCAAAGACATTCTTCTCACTCATGTATATATGTATGTGTGTGTGCGTATAAGCAGTGAGTCTGTATCCTTCCTCCTTCATCAACCAGCTTGGAACAGTGGGGTTCCTGGAACAAAGGCAGGGTCTGGGTTTGAATGTGTAAGCAACAATAACAGCCAAGATTACCTTTTTATTATCCCCTTTATCTTGGCCACATGCGTAGTTTTTTTTCAAGCAGCCTTTTTTTTTGTGTGTGTGGAAATAGAAGTTATTGGGCAGCTGAGAACTGTGGGAGATGGTATAAGATCAAGCTTGGTGCTTGTAAAAAAACAAAATGAAGCCTCTGCTCATGAAACAGACCAACCACAAATCTGGTATCTCTTTGTGACAAGTGAATTAGAAACATTTTTCAAACAGTTCATTCCTAGATAAAGGCTAAACTTGTAAAGGTCAGCGGAATGCTGAATTATTTCCTATTAAAACTTGGGTTGCTGAAGGATGCTTTTCCAGTGCAACTAGATTTTCAAAAGATTATGCAATTTTGTTTATATGACTTTTTTTCTGCTTATGCATTTGCCAGGAGAATATGTTCTGTACTTTAGGGTTGTTTTGGAGATAGTAGCTGCAAGACAGAGAAATTCTGGATACATATTATTGCTCAGTAACGACTGAATATGCACCCCTTTGTTGTCATTTACTACCAGAAAAAACACAACAGTTACAACTAAGAGTAACGAAGTAATGAGAGCAGGTTATGCTTTGCACTTGGAAGGGTTTTGAAATTTCAGAATTTGGTTTACTTATGGTTTGGATGAAAACTAAGTATTTTGGCACTCTGCAAAAGGCCAGTCCGGCGCTGAAGCTCTGGCTGTCCTGCACTTGCTGGACGGGACGCAGCTGTGGAGCTGGGCAGCCGATTGCCGAGGAGCTGCACACTGAAAAGCCAAAATCCCAGCGCCACATCGGCGCACCCGGAAAGCTGCTCAACAGCCAAGAGCTGGAGCCGTCGCCCCGGCAGCTCGTCAGACATGCTGCAGAAGGTGAGGGAGTTGGGGAGCAGCTCCGAGCTTTCGTTTCCCCATCAGCTCACCGGGCAGGCAGCAGTGGTGCTTGGCAGATAAGCTGACAGAGACTGATACAACTTTCAAAACCTGTCCATTTTTCATTAGCCTTTGGTTAAAACCAAATTGCCCCTGGGTAATGCTTTGATCTTCACAAATCAGCATTCTCCAGGCAAAGCATTTCTGACCAGCTTTAGCTGAGGCTCCAAATCACAAATTCCACGAGAGCTGGATGCCTGTCTCCATCAGACTCCTTTGCAAATCCTCTCTTCTGAGAGCATCGCATTCTTGGGACGCAGGCCTAATGCCATGGGCTTTAATGTGTTCAGGATTAGAGCCCAATGGATTTCACACTAAGAACAACCAAGAGATAAACAACAGCATTCTTTAAGACTCTTGTGAAATAGTCTGTTTCTGAAGACTTGGGACAAGAGAAAAACATTATATTTACATGAATTTTCAATATTTACATTTTTAGTCCTCATTTTATCCTTCTTGAAGAACGAAAAAATTACTAATGATTTCTGCTATTTAGGAGTCAGGAAAAAACCATGAATAATGAATGTCATTAATGCCAGCAGCAATTATAATTGAATTGCCCACAGACACTTATTTCTGTGTACTTTTCCCCTCAGTGATACTACTACAGGAAAACATGAATTCACAACTGAATTTGATATAATTTTATATAGCTAGAATTAAGACTCAATATTTTACTTACACGAGGGTCACGATACTTGTATTAAGTTGACATTCAATAGGCTGTTCTAATTGCATTTCGTTTTGAAATCAGAACAATTTATTTGAGACTCATCAGTGTTGAAATATGGACCTGAAGTTTTACTACAGGGCTTCAGGTCTTTGCACAGACTCCTTTAGCTTCAGGTGTTTTGGAAAATAAAAGTTAATCTGGAATTTAATAAATCATGAATTATAGTCCTTTGTATTTGCTCAGAATTATTACCTTTTGTTAACACTTCTAGCTTTGGTGCTTTAAAAAAAAAACCCAAAACCAAAAAAACAACCACCATACCCTGAATTCAGGATTCAACTGGCTTGTTCTTGAGAGAGTGGCTAACCTTCCCAAGCAACCACTTATTTTACCTTAATCTTTGCCGGCTCTGTATTTTTATTTCTTTCTATGTGTGTTTTCAATTCTTTCTATGAGTATAACATCAATACAATATTTACACCTGTATTCCACCAAAACTTAAATTTTAAGGATTTCCTATATATAAGCCTAGTAGCATCATATTCTAGCACAGTAAGTAAGACACAGGGACAGGCAACTTGCATACGCCTACTCTATCGATTAACCAAGGGTCAAAGCTGGCCTTTCTCATTATACGGCCAAAACTCCTATGAGTTTTGCTTAGAAAAGTTTACTCTTTCTAGAGTAAGTATATCAGGCTTTCTTCCTAAAAACAAAGTGCACATAGTTCATTTCAAATCACTTCTATAAACTATCATTCTCCTCATGTTGTAGTTACGGATAAGATACAGGGAGTACAAAATTACAACGGCCTTCAGCATACAGAGCCTTCAACCCTTTCTTCTACTGATAGCATTGCTCCTGTGTAAAATCCATCACACTGTCAAAATAGAGATTTTTTATGAACCAGGCAGGTATACAATCATTGGCTACAGTATATTAACACATTTAAACATGTTTAGTATTACACAGGTAGGAGAGGGTGGTTGTCTGGTTCACATATAACTGATGCTAATGTACAATAATTGCTGAAACTTTAGAGGTTTCGCACATCTCTCAATTCTGTTTTTGGTAACAATCATAACAATAACATACAAAATTAGTATAATGATTTAGATTATTAACAGATACTGTTACTGATGGCTACGTACAGCTATATAATTTTGTGCTGTTGTTATTGGCTCTGAAGCTGCTTAATTGAATTCTACCTAAAAATAGGTATGAACTAAAGCTATTCAGAGAAGGATATATGAAAATTTTATAACATGTTTTCCAGTGCCTCATGCAGATCTTTCTTGGCTATTTCCTTGCATAATCAGTTTGCGTGGTTGAAGGTTGAACTGCAAAGGGCTGAATCCTGAAAACAGCAATTCCTGTAAGCAGTATTGCTGAAACCTGGGGTTTTCTCCAAACCCCACTGCATGCAATGAAAATGATCCAGTGCCAGGGATTAAAATGAGGATATGTGGTCTTTATCCAGAAAAAGACTTAGGTGCCTGCATAGTGCCATTGTGTGGGATGGCTTTAGATATTTAATACATTGTGCTCAAGTGCTTTTTATCAAATGGGTCCCATATGGAAAATAAAATATTATGGGTGAAAGCCTGCTCTTGTCCCTTCCTGCCCTCAACTAGGCTAGGACTTCACATGAATAATGTGTCTACATGCACAACATGGTTATGTGTAGTACCTGATCTAGCTGGGAACAGGCTGGCCTGGCTTTAGATGCATCAGTGCTGGGCTCTTCCAGACACAGCTCTCCCTGCTGAGATATTGCATGCAGAGGCCCTTGTAACTCAAATGTACTCCTGCCCAGAGTTGAGATTTTACAGGTTCAGATTTAAAATGCAAAAATACAGCTTTTTTTCCCCCTTTATATTGTTTGTGTTATCCTGTTATACAGTAGGTGACATTAATGGCCGAGCAATGTAGCTCCCTAAGCAGACTGGTATAAAATGAACAGAAAGTCAGCAACCTTGCTGTTAGCAGAGTTAGCTCATTCGTTACAAACCACAGAACCTTTTTTCACCTTCACTCCATAGAAAAGCCTCATATTTTAATACTCTGAAGCATAGAATGTACAGTTTACTTGCAAAAAAAATACTTGTGGAAAATAGGTGTTTAATTCATTGTCTCTTTCTCAGCTTCGGGCTTAATAGAATAGACTAGAACCGAAGAGAGTATTTCAGTTGAAAGAGACCTACAAGGATGATCTAGTCCAACTGCCTGACCAATTCAGGGCTGACCAAGTTCAAGTGTGTTATTAAGGGCATTGCCCACACGCCTTTTAAACACTGAGAGACATGGGGCATCGACCAGCTCTCTAGGAAGCCTGTTCCAGCATTTGACCACCCTTTTGGTAAAGAAATGCTTCCTCTAAACTTCCTGTGGTGCAGCTTTGAACCATTCCCATGCATCCTGTCACCAGATCCCAGGGAGAAGAGCTCAGCACCTCCCTCTCCACATCCCCTCCTCAGGAAGCTGTAGAGAGCCATGAGATTGCCCCTCAGCCTCCTTTTCTGCAAACTAGACAAGCCCAAAGTCCTTCGCCACTCCTCACAGGACATTCCTTCCAGCCCTTCCACCAGCTTTGTTGCCCTCTTCTGAACGCATTTAAGTGGTACTGTCTTTAGCTAAGCAAAATCTCTCAAGCCTTTGTTTTAAATGCACAGTAGGAAGTCCAGGTATCAACAGGAAGAAGAAGCACTATTCTCTAAGGAAACCTTGCTAGAAAGTGACAATAGTTAACATTCTAAAATAAATAGATGCTCATATAGATCTACAAGACAGAGTGCCTACAACATCAAAATTGTCCCCCACTTACATTCCCTTTATCATAATAAAGGTCAGTTTCCTACACCAATCTCTAGTCAAGTGGACTGATGCATGTATAATAAATTACAGAAATGCCCTTTGCCCCTCTATTATTTTGTGAAAAGGAATAGCTAAGCAAAGGGTGCTCATTCACCCATGAGGAAAAAAAAAAATATAAAACATAACAGAAAAATCTTTATTCTCTTATTGAATTTCAAAGAGAAGAGACAGAAAAGTCCTATTACATTTTTTAGTTCTGCCAAGGCCAAACAGATTCATAACTGGCAGTTAAGCACATATTTATCTGCCTTCTGGGTTTGTCTCCAATCTGAAGAGTAAAAGATCTTGCAATTTATTTCAATAAATGCAATAACTGTTGACAGACAGAGGAGGCATTCTTATAGTATCTATTTGTGGGAAAAAGTCTCAGAGTTGTACAGCTTTCTCCATCTTATCCTGATGGCAGGCAAACCACAGAATTTTGCTACAGCTTGGAAACACACTCAAGTCCATTGCAAACATTTAAATAAAAACCTAATAAAAATATGGAGAGAAGCTGGACACACTTCTAGTTTCCATGTTCTGCATGGCTATTGCACCATTAATATCCATAACATTCGATTAAATATGTACAATGTATAAGTACATAAACTTTCTTTTCCCTACAATTTTCTGCAAGATTTAAGATTAATGAGCATTTAGTAATCCCAACATAAGTCAGATGGAGTATTCAGAAGAAAAGCAGTTCTGATGCCCTATCCTGTTTCTGTGTATATAATGTTCTCTAATTTTTATATTCAGTTGCTCACTCTAAATTGCAAGGACAACTGGTATTTCAAAGTTTTTTTCATTTATTTGGTTTTCTTTTTGACATGAATTCCCCTAAGCATGAGAGGATACAACATCATTAGTGGTTCTCTGTGGATATAAGTGATTCTCCCAGATATGGAATTTAATCAAAAAGATCTTGCTGCTGAAATCAAATGGGGGGGGGGGGTTACTTGTCCATATACTTCCTGCGCATTAAGAACACAAGTTCTAATACAGGCATCTGAGTTGCTGGCTACAAAATAACATTTTTATGGATTGTATTGGATATGGAAAGGCTCAATAGTAAACGTGCTGTATTAGAATGGCAGACCCCTCTGTCTTGCAGACTTCATTGCTGTTTCCTTGCCTGTAAAGTCTTGTCTAACTTGATTTTTGTTTCCAACTATTTGATAAAACAAGGCTGTAGGATATCATCATACATTTCAACCATTTCTTCCCATTGAAAACTGAAACATTCCTACTAAGCTGCCTCATGATAATATCTAGTTTTCTAACCATCCACTAATCCATTCTGCCAGGCCAGTGCAATAAGCAAATGCTAGCTGCCACAAAATCTGTACAGAGCAGTTAAAATGAAAAAATGTTGGTTTATTATAACAATTCTCTATCTGCAAATACAAAAACCACTGGCAGAAGTATATGAGTGTTTCCAAAAAACAATATACTAGACATGCTGTTTACATTGCAAGTCTTTTGGTGACTTCACCATGAGTACACAAGCCCATTGTGACGTAGTCAGGAATTGAGGTACTGGACTCTGAGACCACTACTACTGTTTAACTAAATGTCTACTTATTTTCTCCTTGGAATCAGAAAGAAAGAAAGGCAAGTTACTCTACCAATCAAGCAAAGGGATCACTATAACTATCAGCAAGAATCAGCCTTGGGTGAAACATGACAGTTGTTTAATAGGTCATAGAAATATTACATAAAAGATTAGAACATGGTCCAAAAATCCATAATTAAGATACAGAAGGGAAGATTAAATGATTGTTATGTGATTTATCTTTAATTATACTGGAAAGGAACTATTAACCACATTAATTCTGTCTGTAAATATATAATACAGAGAGAATTTTCCTGAAGTAGCATTGATTGAAGTTGGAGGTAAAATATAATGAAGACAAAGGGAAACACATTTACAGCATATTGAGTTTCTGTGGAAAGTTTGAGTAATGATCTGTTATTGTAAGCAGAGATTATTTACAGTAACACGCTGTGAGAAGCAATAGTTCTGACAGAATTAATACAAGAACATAGCCTTTGGTCACAGAGGAAGTTCACAGGCATCCAAATATCAGAGCTTCCAGCAGGTTCCCCTTGGGGCAGGGACTGTTCCTTTTTCTGCCTGGCAAATTCTTAACACATCAGGAATAAAGAGATAAATAATAGTAAGATTGCATGGCAAAGTTTTCATAATAATCTATGCGTCATTGAAAGAGTTCATTGCTCCAGTCATCTGTGCAGGAAGTTTCTTGCTCATGAGCAAAGCCTTCCAGGCAGGTAACAGTCTTGGGTTTGAAAATCTGACCCCATGCCTAGCTCCCGTTGATATTGCTGTGTCTAGAATTTCAGTTCTTCCAGAGGTTGTTCATTTAAGCTGTGATAAATGAAAGCCCACAGAAAACTGGGGCCCTCAGCACCTGACTGGATTTGACATTAAGGCAGAGAAGGTTGAGGCTTTGGCTTCTAAAAGTTTTAGAGCAAGATGCAACTGAAGGAAGTGTAGGAAGGCTGTTGCCAAAACAGTTTTGCTACCAACAAGAAAAGAAAAGGACAGCATACAAATCATACATGTGTGCGCCTGGCAGGAGTCCACAAAGCCTTGTTCTTGGAAGACGTTCTGAGAAAGCTAAAGAGGCATTCCACAATTCATTAAAAATAATGTATGCAGAGTAATAGGTTATAACTAGACATGTGTGAGAATAGAAGCGTGAATTTTACTTTTCCTTTTGGGTCTGTATTTTATTTTTGAGATGAAGAACTGCACTGTGAAAGACCAATGGGTGACAACAGTCCAACTAATAAGGAGACAGAAATGACAAAAATGGTCATATTATAAAGGGACACAAATTGTGTCCCCTATTCAGCCTGCCTTCTGACACATTTTACTTTAGGCAGGTAGCACTGGGCAGGCACTCAAGATCTGTTCTGGGTGTTGTTCTCATGCCAAGACGCACTGGGGTTCAACAGCACTGTTAATTAGTATAATTGCTAAATAAACTGTCCCAGTTCCCCTTTCATCATTTTGTATTAGCTAATCATGGTTCTTAAAGGAACTTACATTTGATGTAGTGGCATTGTAACAAATTATTGAAATCCAACACCCTTTATTTCTGAGTATCCATTATCAAGAGGGAAAAGGTCCAACTTACCCTGCTGAAAGGTAAAGGACTGCGAGACGACAGCTTTTTATTTGGATTGTAACTAAGTAAACAAAGTAAAATCCTTACATCAGAAATGTCAGTCATTAGTACGTTGCCTCGTTTAGAAAACACTACATGAATACAGATACTAGTGCAAGCGGTTATATACTAGACTCAAAATAATGTTCCTATCATTTAATGAAAGACAGAACTAGAACTAGAGCTCAGGGAACTGTCATGGGATAACAACCACCCCACCGCCAAGGCATCAGTGCAAACATAACCCATGTTAATTTGCAAGAGACTTAGAATTAATTTAACAACTTATTTTTATTCAGTGGCTTTTGTGAAAAGGGTTGTTGATCTCAGTCACTTTACAGTGATTGCATTATAAAACACAGCTCTGAAAGAGAAACAAAGAAGAAGCTGGTCTCATCAGGAAGGTCAGAAGAAATGAATGGGGTAAGACATTCTCAGTGCCGTACAGGGCTTCTGTGTGAGGTTAGGGCACAGTGGCAATGAGGAATGCAAATAAACACACTGACATGCACTGTGTTGAGGATATAAAAGGTACTGTGAATCTAACTTGTCAGCACCACATTTGTAAATTAAACAGTGATGAGGTATCACTACAGAAGATACACTGAATTACTGCAATTCAGTTTCTAAATATTGGCCTAAATCCATTAAAGTAGGTGTTCATAAAATAAGTTCAGACACAGCTTCAGAAATGTTCTAAATTTGCCTGATTCTGCTATTCCTGAAGAGTCTCAGTTTCACTGGGAACAAAGTAAAGGCTAGCCTGAGCACTGACCAAAATCTCATCCTAAACAAGATAGTTTTCAAAATATCAGATCTGCATTTTCATACTTTTGCCTTAACTTCCAAATTATAGAATGCACCAATTTGTAACAAGTAAGAGAAGAATGAATAGAATAGTAGGCAAACAGATGCCATAAAAGGAATAACCTAGGAGCTGAGAGACTTCATTAATTAATATTTTTTTTAAATTCCAAAGAAAAGAAAAAAATCTGTCCAACAAGTAGTTTACAGAGGCCAGTTTCTTTGCTGTAGAATCACAATATGGGAATTTATATTTTAATCATAAGAGCTGGACACCTTTTATTTTAAATCGGCTTAGCAGCAATTAAAAGGGAATAATCATCTTTCTCTTTTTCTTGTTGTAATGCTGCAGAAGGGTGGCGAATGCCTGTGAACTTTGTCTTCTCGAACCAGAAACAGGAAAGTGAGAATAAAGGAGAAAAGAAAGTGGATGGGAAATGTGTCTGGTGTGACCATTCTGGACATGACTATGTCAATGGAAATACCCCCGTTCCTGCAGCTTCAGACTAGCTTGGCATTGTCAATCTTCTTCAGAAGCAAAAAGTACTGGTATATATATTTCTTACCTTCTCAGAGGAGGAGGAGCAACCTGTGTGTTATGTAGAGACAACAGTATATATCTTCCTCCTCCTGTAACAGTCTCCTTAAATGCAGCCATGAAAAGGAACGAGATAAAATGTTTAGGATGGACTGAGGGATCCAGAAGACCTTCCCTGGCCACCTTTCCAGCAGAGGTGGTGTTGGCAGCCAGGATGTAAAGGCCCTTCTACATATGCCTTCGGTGGTGGAGAGTGCTGGGTTGGGGTGAGATGGTGCTTGTAACCTGTACTGAGGTCGGGTGAGCAACAGCCCCCCCAGTGAGCCAACAGGACTGCTGACACTGTTCTCTCTCTGTCTTGCATCTTCGGCTACAGCTACATCTCTGAAGAGGCTGCAGAGTTACCCCCAGCCGTGCTGGCCCCTCACAAGCCCCGGAGTCTGTCCCAGTGGTAGTGCCAGAGGCCGCTGGGAGTCAGCGTACCTCTGCTTGGGGCAGGCCTCCTGCGGAGCCTGGCAGAGACCTCGTCCAGCACCAACGAGGCACCTGGGCACTGAGACAGAGCCGGGCCTGAGGGTGGCTCCAGAGCCAGTTATCTCGGCTCTCCGGACGTAAGGTGGAGACCAAAGAGTTAGGCTAGAGAGGATTTCATGGATCCATATCTTATTCCTGCCTCTCTGAGATAGTATAGACACCTGCAGTGCAGGTATTTTTCAGGGAAATGTAGCACAGACAGCCGTAAACTTCAAGAGAATACTTGGCTGAAGATGCCACACAGCCAAACGGTCATTCCCTGCACAGATTATAAGGAGGAGGAAGACACAAAAAGGTCTAACTTAGGATAATGTAGAACAGAAATAAGCAATAAAAAAAGAAAAGTCTCTGACAGAAACCTGGCAACACAGTACAATTCTCTGGCAGGAAGAACTGCAGGTCTCAGATATACCTCTGGCATGGCAGGATGGAAGAGGATGGTGCACAAGCCATGAGTGTGCGCCTTTGGGACACTGATCCGACAAAATAGTCCCAGGTATAGTACTTGCAGCACTGATAACAACAGTATTCATGTACATACACGCTAAAAAGGAGAGGTGTAGTACATCTACAGCTCATACCACAACGGTTCACACAAGCTCACATGCTCAGCCTTACATGACTAATCCATTCTGATTTCCACCACTGGGCAGGTGGAGGCTTTTTCCCGCTTTCCCTTCATGTCAGCTGCATATCTTGAAGAGTATTCTTGACTGAGCATCTTGCCTATGATAATGTAGCCCATTATGCCTTATCCTCAGAGGAACAGAGTGACCTGTGCCTAGTCTACTGCAGTTATTTTGATAACTGCTTTCACTAAAGACTAGAAGAAAATATTTGCATTTTGGCAAAAAGGTTGTAAGAGTTGGATAATCTCAACCTCTGTTCAGGTAGCTTAAGTCTTTTAAATGCCATTGAAATTTGCTTCTTCAAAGCAATAGTATTTTCTCATTTATTGAAACATGTTCATCACTGTCCCTTTAACAGTAGATTTACCACTCTACAAAAGGCCGTTAAAATGCAAAAATAGAACTAGGACATCTTTATGCTGCACGTCAGTTTATGTGCATGGACGTTATTGATCACAGAAATTACACATAAGAGGTTCTTAAAATAACATGAGGGTTGAGACAGCAGCTATCACAGTTGCCTTTTAAGTCCAAAGGTTCAAAATAAAATGGGAACATTACTGAAATGCTAAAAAGGAAAATAATGTTCCTGTTGATACAGGATTGCCTATGTCCTAATTATGGAAAGATTTTCTCTGTCCTCCCTTTCCTCCACTCTCATATCTACTTGGCAGTTCCTTCAATAGGTTGGTATGTACATTATCAGCAGAGAGGTTCGATTACCAGGATGCTAAAGTCACTTAGTATACCTTTGAATAATCCTTAAGATTATTTAGAATCCTAAAATTAAATTGGCTTCTGGTGATATTATGTTCATTTCCTTACTAAACTGCAATTTAAAATCCAATTAAAAAACTAGGAATAAGTTCCTTCCACTAGTAGATACTTGGGCGATAATTCCAGGAAAAAAAAATGGACAGATATTCTTACCCTGTTTCTTAGGAGAATTTCTGAAAGTCACGCTTTTAAGTGCAAAAAAGAAAGTATTTTTTTTAAAATCTATCTTTTCATTTTATCTTTCTTCGCGACTCTAGTGCCTAAGTGTGAAACAAACACTTATTTCACCTCTTGCTGAAATGTCATCAGTAGCTACACTAGGAAAAATTTGTAAGTAATGAGAAAGGTACAAGTAACTGGTTTGTGGCCAGTGTCAAGTAGGTAGCAGGAGTTATAACCTGAACATCTGTCACACACTGGTAACATTGCCATGACTAAAAAGGCCGGTGAACCTTGTAAGCTGACAATGCATGCCTCTTCTCAAATCATAGGGGGTTTTAAGTGTGTTTTCTTCCTGGTGAGAATGTCAAGTTCTGTAAACAGGATACATAACTTTAGTCAGACCACCTATCTGCAAGGTGCCATGATAACCTCTTTCTTAAGCTGCACGGTTACAAGTGATTTACTTTAAAGAAAATTAGTTGGACACTTACCAACTTTATATTTACTCTTATAAGATATACTTAGTCTATTTTGCTTGCATTATTATATTTCAAGTTTCACTTCAGAGGCCTAAAGCAAATGAGATGGGCTGAAAATAAGAGACAAGAATATGCCCCCCCAACCCCCCAAGGTAGCATCTTCTTTTTCAAAAGAAGCTATTTGGCTGATCTTCTCTCTCACCTAATTTTTTCCCCTGAAACTCTTGTGCATTCGTTGGGATAAAACAACTTTATCTAAATAGAAGATAATTTGAATCTAGCTATTATTGAAATAATAATGTCGAACACATCATAACTAACCAGCTAAATGTTAAGCTGTTATTCTACATAAAGGGCCAATCCCAATTACTGTGGCTCTTATAAATGCTTGCTTATGTAAGGGTTGGTGTTAGGAGACAACCATATATAGGGCTCCAAAAGACTTCTTTTTTCTTTAATTTTTAGTTACTAAAAGCTAGTATCTGAAGATTCAAAAAATCAAATTGTCCCTTTTAGAAGACGGTGCCTCAGTATTCACTAAAAAAGACAATAGTTTCAAGAAACTAACCAAAATCAGCATCAGAAAAGGGAGTGGTCACACCTGAGGACAGGAAGGGCAGGTTTCAAGAGCACTTGGAAAAATTATAACATGCTTCTACCTGATGGCCCAGAAGGATTCATCCTGCACACTTAGAGAAAGGACTCGAGTCCTCTAAGTGCCATTAACTTTAGGAACTCATCCAATGGATGAAGTTCTGTAAAACTGTCAAAACCAAAGGTGTGCTGTCAAGCCTTAAAAGAGGAGAAAGAACACAATTAAAGTCATTTAGTAATAATTTAATTAATGAATTAAAGGACAGTGGAAAGGGAGGAAGGAATAGAAATCAACAGTTAATTCATCAAACTTCTTACAGCATCTAGTCAAAACATGGCCATGAATAACAACTAATAATGATTTGTCAAGAACAGATGGAGCTAAACCTAAGCAATTTCCTTCCATGACAATGTAACAGGCCCTTTGGATGGGGCAAAGCTGTAGATATAATAAAACTTGATTTTTAATAAGATTTCAGAAGCTGTTTCTAGAAGGTAAGTGCAAAATGATCTAAAAACTACATTCAGAGAACAGTCCCCAGTGATCTGTATTTTTTGAAATGGAAGGATATACTGAAGGATATACTGAACAGAGTTCTGCAAGGATTTATTCTGTCTCCAGTATTGCACAATATTTTTATTAATGAGGAGGATGATAGGACAGAATGTACATACGCTTACTAAATTTGTGGACAAACCAAGCTGGAAGGGGTCTCAAAGGCCTTGAAGGTCAGAATTAAAATTCAAAAGATCCTAAAAAGATGAAAAAATGGTATGAAAAAACCCAAGGTGCTTCCCTATTAAATGAGATGCAAAGTTTTATGTTAGAGCAGTCTGACATAAAAAGATTTCTGGGCTTTAGGGGATCAAAGGCAGAAATGGATCAACACCACCGTGCTGATGCCAGAGACTAAATGATATGCTAGGGTGCATAAATAAGTAGACACAGTGCAAGATATGAGACATATGAGAAGATATGAGATGCCAAACCTCAAGAAAGATGTGTTCAGAAAGCCTGGATTTCTGAGACCTCTAATCATTCTATATGAGAAGACAGAAAGCATTCCTATTCTGTAGCACAGAGATGTCAAAATACATAAAAAGATGCAGCACAAGGGATAGTAATCATCTGCTCTCCATATCCTTGGAGGATAAGAGAATTGCTGGACTTAAACTGCATTAAAGGAAAAGTAAAACAGATAATAGGACAAATTCTCTAATGGTGAAGATACCACCAGAATAGCATTAGAACTGGACCAGATTGTGCAGGTAGGATGTAGAACCCCTCACTGGAGGCTTTTTAAAAACATGACTATCATCTATCAAGGGTATAGCTAATCCTTCCTGAGAGGAATATGGGATAAATGAGGTAATATTTTGAAAAGCCAGTCATTTGTATTTTCTGTGATTCTATGCAACAAGATAACATGCATCCTACTCCATAATTAGTAAATGTTGTTCTCTGCTGTTCTAAAAGATAACAAATTACAGCTATTTCTCTGAGAATAGAACTCTACTTCTTCACTGACCTTCTGAGTTCTTTCTCTGTTTTTTGTTTGCTTAACACAGACTAACAAAACAAAAATGGCACCTATGTTACTATGTCTTGCACGTGTGGACGGGGAAAGAAAAGATCCATAACTGGATATTACAGCTTCACTGTAGCGCACTGATACATTTTCATCTCTAGAGAGACTCTAAAAGAATAAACTAAATTATGCCAGAAAGTAAAAAGCACACTTTTCTCCATTGCTGGGCCAGGTATATCAGGGAAGAAAATGCCACTGGCATACACTCAGGTGAGATACATATTTAAGTAAAATACTTCTCAAACCCCACATTAGCTGGATGATTAGCTAGTGAAATTGTCCTCAACCTTTGCTGACTGAAGGGGAACAACACTGAGCAACTTCCTTCCAGTTTTAACTCTATCTCTGCCTTAAATCTTAACTCTCCTGTTGCCTTTGCCCATGAACAATGTGAGAATCCTGCAGGAGATTTGTTACCTATAAGCTATAGGCAGGGGACCACTAAGATCCTGCTTAGACATAACAGTAAATAACAAAGGCATGAAGTTGGTAACGCGTTTGCTTTTATAGTTTTTATACTCTCTAATCTTTTCCTTCTAAACAGTTGGTCTATTGGGACAGCTAACAGACAAACTAGTGGAATGCCTGAAGTAAGGGAATTTTTAATATATTCAAGCTGCATAAAAATTTACACTTATTGGTCATCAGTAACCATTATGGGAAGAGAAAACAACAAACAAGGCATATAAACATTTAGAATAAGTATTGTAATGACAGGCACATTCTCATTAAGTAGAAGTACATTAATTTTTGGAAGAAAAGTAATTTCATTGAAAGACAAAACAGGCAAAACAAAGAATCTGAGCTGGCTGGTACATCTTAGCAGACTCTTTTTATTTCTGTGAAAAGGTACAGAAGTGTTTGACTTGTAAAACAACTGATACCTTATGGGAAAGTGTAAAGAACATTCTTCTGGGAGAAAAAAATGCTGTTGTGTAAGTCAAATTTGCTGAATTTATCTGTTCTTAATTTGCATAGCTAAGGATATTTGCAGTGCTCAAAGTGTGTATAACTGGTGGGTTTAATTAATTTCTCAACTCTGCTACTTGAGGCAAAAGATGAAGAAAACCAGAAAAGTGGGTGGGAGTGAGAACACAGCACCGCTTCCTGCCCTCCCACAACTCAAGGACTGGAAATTGATATGAATGTAGGGTCTTGATATCTCAAGAGTTCATCTACTTATTGCCTTCTTAAAGGTTATAATCCTCTGTTTGTGAAGCCACAATGGGTTGCTCTAGAGAAGATTACAATGTCACAAATCCTATCAGAGGATTATAAGTCTGTCAGGTTGTGAGTAATTATGAAGGAAAAGCAAACCTTCAAAGGACACAAAAATAACCTTCCTAAAAGGAGATATGGTGTCACATAGTGAAAGTCTACATGGAAAACCAACCTCAGACTGTAGCGCTTTTGCAAAGCAAGAACCCAGAAAATATGACAAGGATATGGGTGTGATGGTACAGCATGGTGCCCGAAGGAAATGAAAAGCAGAAAAGAGAGTCTTCCAGCCAGTTTAGTCACCAGGCCAGTGATATCCCACTCCCACCCTCCTCGGCTGGCAGTAAAACAGCCAACTGATTTCACAGAACTCTGCTTCTGCACACTTGGAGTCTAACCAGAATCAAGGAGCCCAAACCTGAAACTTAATGAAGGCCCCATCTCCTAAGTTGCTGCAACCAAGAGAATTCAGCACCTCACAGCATCAGAGACTTCATCTGGAAGACAAGGGGAAGCTTCAGTCACAAGCTCTTGAATTTAACTAATACACAAAGATGCAGTTGTCTCTTTCCTCATTTGTAACCTGTCACACTAAGTTCAGAAGAGCTCATAGGCATAAGATTCTTATGTATATAAATAATTCCCATAGATTTAAACATAAAGTGGCAGCAGCACATACAGTAAGACAAAGGCCCCTTTACAGGAATATTGCTAGCACTTCTGTGTCTGGACTCAGATGGCAGTGGAGCCACACACCTCTTTGGTCACATTGCTACTAATTTTCCTTCTTTTATGTTTCAACCCCCCTAAAATCATTATTCAGAGAAATATAAACTCTGACTTTCACATAGGTAAGTGCCTGAAGGATGGAGATAGAAAATCAAAGGAGTGGAAAGGGAAGGATTTATATTGTAAAATTCGTGCTGTCCTCATCTGCACTTCAGATAAAAGTATTGAGAATAAAGAGTCCACCTTGTTTTATGAGTGTGTGTAGATAGCATCGCCTTCACCTGACAGCAGCACAGAATTCCACCACACTGGAAGGAAACTTGGGAATTTTGCCATTTAAAAACAGGCATGGGACATTGTTTGAGCAACAACAGCACTCTGACTACACAGCTCGCTGATACGTCTCTGTAGTTTACCTCTCCTGCCAGAGAAAAGTCAGTTCCTCCTAAGATATGCACCAAGGGCAAAGCATCGTGGATTTTGTGACCTGGCTCCTTGACCTTCTTCCCCACATCTAGATGAGTGACATTGTCTCTGAACATCAGCTCACGAATCTCCCTACTGTAATACTTTCTTATAAAGACTGCATCCACAATAACCTTGTTCATCAGTGTCTCAAATTAGAGCAACGAGGTGCTAAGAGTTACTAGGCCGTCCTACCTCTTGCCAACTTTCAACCTGAACTAACAGGAATTTTGGAGTCAGTTAGCACTATGAAACCTGCTGATTCATAAATGCTTGCAGCAGGGGATACACTTCACTTGCCTATGCTCCATGCTGTCAGCACAGCCCGCAACACCATGTGTCATAAGGAATTGAATACCTTTTTGAATCTGACAGTGTAACCGAAGATGTTCCTGCATCCAGCATTTTTCTGTTTCGGGGAAAAGAAGCTTCTCAGAAATCTACTGAGGATATCCATATGTGAAAGACCACACAACCTCTACCATGGAAGACAGCAATGGAACAAGAGGTTAATCATGTAGGAAGTGAATAGAAAACATACAGCACTAGACTTCAGTATGCTGAGAGACACTCGCATTCAGTGGCACCATGGAGAATCAAGAGTGTAGCATGGGACTAACTCCCACAATAGGACAGGGGAAGGCACAAGACAGTATGTTTGATGACAGGCATTTACACTGCAGACTGTCACTTCCATTAAACGGAAACATTTTTTTTGCTGGATGAAATGCCATCCCACTCATCTCAGATTCTTTTTGTGATGGTGATTAGATGGGTAGGTTGTCTGTGTTACAAGAATGTTTTTGTGATACGGTGCAGAGACAGAACAGATAACTGGCTAGCATAAATTGCCATGAAAAATATGTATTGCCTCAGAGCTATTACATTTCGGGAAAATAAGACTACTCACGTGACTTGTGCATCACTGATGAGAAAACAAAAAAGTGTGCATATCATAAGGGACAGAGACTTATGGGGATGACTTATGATACCATTGTATACAGAATAACACAACTCCATGGGTTACTGAGGGTAGAACCTCATCTCAGAAGCTGCATTGCAAGGTTACAAGTGTTGAGAAGTGGCAGCAGAAATGATCAAAGCTTGGAAAGATTGTCAGATGAAGAAAGATTGAAAGGAAATTAATTACTTCAGAAAAGAGAAAAATATTTGAAAAGTGGAAAAAACCCCGTATAAAATAATGAACGGTAGAGACACTGGATTGTGAGCATCTGTTCCTGCTAAATACAAAATCAGTTAAATTGGAAGGCAGAGAAATTAAGATTAGATAATAGGAATACTTTTCAGTTCAGGACTTGTAATGGACTGTGGAAAACGTTGCTACAGAGTGTCATTAATTTAACAAGAGCTGAAATACCATTTTATGACTATGTGGAGAAAAAGATCATGCAGATTTATAACAGTTAACGCAAACCAAAGTATTTAAGATTGCTGTTTTGGGACATAACCTGTATTGCCGTTTCTGGGCTTAAGCCCTAGTGTAAGGGATAAGCACACACCATTCAGATACAATTTTGCATATAAATGCCATTGGGGCTCTTGCACCCTGCTGTCACACATCTAGTGCTGGACAGAGAGTGGCTGCTAAACTGGATGGACCACACATGCTATGTATTAGTCTATATGTGTACAAACAGTGCATTATCTAATGGGTGTGCAGCCTGATTTTGAGGTACCAGCTGTTGCAGAACGTACCCTTGTATGCCTCTGCATGCAATGATGCGCTGGATGTGAATAAGAACATCCTTTTAAAACACAACATTTAATGCAAATCTGAAGGAAGGGGCAAAGAGTTTAAATAAAAAGACAATGGCAATGGCAATACAATACCTACAAAGAGAGAAAAAACTCAAGTTACGTGGGTGTAGGAAAATGCGCACCACAAGACCTCAGGGAGCATCAGTTCGACTGCACTGTGACAAGCTGCAGAGAGGCAAGAGCAAGTATATAGGCCAAGGGTTTGAGTTTCACCGCAACAGGAAGCTCAGTACCATGAACAGAGAACAGTCTTATTATCCAGGAAGGAACTGGTATGAAAGAAATCAGTTTACAGGCGTAGTCAAGTTGTTAAAATCCCACAGCTTTCATCCTATCTGGGATTTTTCAGAAACAGCACCTGCAGTTTCTGTTGGTGAGGTCTGTAGGAATGTGAGTATGGATTTGCAACGCTGAGTAAGCTAGTCTTATAATTAAGTATAATAAACTCAAGAACAAAGAGGCAAATATGCTTGTTGGTGGCAGTGCAGTTATGGATGGGAGGGGAGCAATTTTGTACTCATTCTATAATCACTCAGTTCTATCCTGTTTTCATAGCTGTTATTTTCAATTTTAGTTAGTTCAGGGCATATCTTTTTCTCCCAGGTATCTGAAAATGCACAGCTATTATTATATTTTGCTCTGAATTTTCCCTTCCCCCCCCTTGAATTCCCAGTCTTCTTTTGTCTGTCTCGTTCTCATTTCTTTTGTATGTATGTCTGCAGGTGGCTTTTATAGCAAAATCTCATTCTGCTTTCCTGCCCTTCCCCCATCCTCTCCTGTTTTGTTACTGCATTGCCTGTCTCATTTGTTCTTTTCCTTATGCTTGTAACTGCTCATTTACTAATAGATTCCATTCTGTGCCAATGGAATTTTTTCATTTTCCCTGTCTTCAAGCACCAAATAATTGACTTCATTGCTACAGAAAGGAATGAATCCTCAGGTCCCTCTACAGAACAGGTTTCACACTACCATGGGTGCAGAGGAAGAGGATAGTGGCTGAGCTTAGGGGACATTCATGGAAGGTTGTTGGCTCTCAAACAGTGAACAAGCTTATTATTGCTAGCACCCTACTAGCATCCCTTCCTCTAACCCTCAGTATTTCCCATAACCCTAGCAGCTTCTTGACAAGACTAATCAAACTAGGTGAACAGCACAATGTATTCTACAAAGTATGCAGAGAACGAAACAAACAAAATGTTTGGGGACTTTTGCCTTATCTTACCACATTCATACATGTGACCATGGTGCATCATGTGTTCCAACATTGGGTTCTTATTTGTATTTAATAATTGCTGAGATGCCCATTCCTTGACTTCTGAATGAAGTGCATACATTAGATATGACACCATCTTAATTGGATAGAGAGCAGCATAACTACAGCAGCCAATTACATTATTGTTGTCACCGTGATGCACGCTAAAGCAAATCCAAAATTCACAATTAGGGAGGGGTGGAAATGCTCCAAAAAAAGTATTTTTTCTTGAAAAATGCAGTAAGCTGTTAGCTGTGACATCTGCATACAAGTTTCAATTGCACAGCCTGAAATATAGGTCAAGGTAATAAACAGATAAGGTAATGATCAGTCTTCATCAGCTACTGGGACTGTGACCAGAAGCTGATGCCTCAGCTGTTTCCAAAGGCTCATTGTTGGTGGCTGGGATGTAAAACCCACTTTCTCTAGCTATAAACTGGTTTTGGTGCAGCTTCCTTCCAGTTCTTATTTTCTGCTCCATTTGCCACCCACAAGCTTTTCTATGCCTAGACCTTTTAAGGGAATAACAGTCAAAAGCACTCTTCAGCATCTGAAGACCTTACTTGTTTTTCTTTTTTCCTGTATGTCTAATTTTCTGCCCAGCAGACATCTAGCTTTTGTGTGGTGAGCTCCGGCATGCTTTTTCAAATGCTTCATTTTGGGCTGGTAGTAGGAAAGTAGACAGCAACCACTAACACCACATCCAGAATGACTCCTCAAAGTCTCGGGAGGTTAGGAAGCAGCCTGGCATTGTATTTCCTTGCTTCAGCAGAAAATAAGATAGGTTGCGAATATTGCAGGTTTTTTACAACATCACCATTGCTAATCAGGTCTAACTATTCATGCTTGAAGCTGTGGCACAAACAGCATTTTGACTTTTTGTGATGTTCATATTCTCTGTCTTTTAAAAATAAATACATAAACTGGCAGTGGCACAATGCGGCTGGTTATATGGAATACCGTGTTGGACAATGTACCAGGGTCAGGTTGCCAAAAGGAATGTATCAGCACAGCCACAGCTTTCAGGTTAAAGTTGCTCCTATTCAGTGAAGCCAGCTATTTGCAAATACCAATCACAGAATATCTGGTTTATAAGTATAAAGGATTTAACTTGACACTAGAGGTCAGTGAAAAAGCTGGTAGGGATTTTTCTGGTTAAACTTTCTTCCAGTTGAAGCCAATCCTTTGTAGCCCAAAATATTTTGAATAATCCAATAGATTATTATTTGCTCCCCAAAATGTAACACTTACTATTTTTTCCAGTTTCAGGAAAAGTAGGCAAAATCTCAAATTGAAAAATCTCAAATTTCACATTGAGATCTTGTGAAGTATTTGTAGACAAATTTCTTTATTTCCTGAGAGAATCCCTATTCAGTATTGCTGAGACTGAAGCAGTATTTACATGTGTAAGACAACACTGCCAAGGCCAATACCTTTTTTAGTTATAAATGTGGATTGTCCCAGAGTGGGCAAGGCAAGTCTTGTTCAAAACCTCCCAGTTGCTCATGGCTGAGCCTGGGCTCCCCCAGTGGTTAGACTTACACTCCCCAGCAGAATTTGCATGGCACCATTGCTACTTCAGTTACGAACATCTCCTCAAGAGCATCCAAATTTACGTGAATTTACCCATCATCATTACATTAACTATGTGTGGCGAAAACAACATAAGAGTACCATTTGCTCACTTATTTCTAAAACCCAAAAGATAAGGAATCAGATCACACATAGTTTAGCAAGCTTACAAACAAAGGCAACATTCACCAGTTATGGCCAGTTAGACTAAAATTTAGTATGATTCAGATTTAGACAGATGTGCACACCAAGCTGAGATTTTCCTTTTAGGCCCTAGGAGTCCATTCCAATGGGAGTCTCTTTATAAATAGGAATCGTTCTTCAATATAGTTCAATGCGCTTTGCCAGAGTTTGGCCTTTTGCTTAATTTACTTTGTGCAAATGGCCAATTGAATGAGTAATTTGAACTGTGTCTTCTATGTGATGACTTAGTCTTGTGTAAGCATCTGGGTATGAGTGAGGGGCACTGTGCAGTAAGTGCGGCAGTGAAAGAACAACTATCATTAATTTGCTTGAAATTCATAACTCAGGAGAGTTCTGGGCTTTTACAAGACAAAAGAGAAGTCAAAGATGATCTGGAAATGGAAAACATATTTCTTTACATCTTCATAAACACTCAAAGAACCAAACCCCAGCAACATTAGTAAACCAGGAACCTAGTAACAACATAGTTGGCCACTGAACACCTGGACGAAAAACAAGCATACCTAATTCATTTTCCACAGTATATTTCTGGGGTAACTTTCTTCACTACGTTTAAAGATGTGACTGAATAAAAATGATAGGTCTAAGTAAGAAACACAGGGGAGAAAACAGTCCTGGTTAACTACACCTTATTTACGTTGGTTTTGCAAGTCTCTACAGTTGCAAGTCACTTTGGCACTGAGTGCAGAAATACTGGTGCTCACAATACTTTCATCACAGTGAAATCATGATGTTTTGACAGACTGAATAATAAGAATTACCACAAGGGAACTTCACAGTAGTAGCATCTACAAAGTGCTGATTTAGCTCTACTCAGAAGAAAATCAGTGAATGTAGCGGTAAAAGGTTGACACCTTCCTTCTATTAAAGGTCCCATCCATGCTGGTATCTTTAGAGCTGCCCGGTTACCGAAATACAGTTGTGTTAGCATTCCTCCTCAAAAGTGTACTTGTAGGTGTAACCATGACAGAGAGATGTGGAAAATACAACATTTCTCTTTTAAAAACTGAGCCAACTTATTTTATATATATATAATTTTGAAATCATAACAAAGTGTTTCTCCTGATCTGACACAGTATTTGCAAAAACAAGTCCAACTTCAGATTTCATTTGTTTGGTTAAAGAAAAAAACCTACTTACTGAAAAACTCCTTTGTTATGGGAAAATAATTTCTTATCCAGCTCTACCTACTATCCATAACCAGTTTGTTCCCTATTAACAATCAGTAACAGCGAGAAGAATCATACTGTTATTAGATGGTAGCACTTCTACCATTTTTCTTGAGTTGCCTCAAGGTGCCCTCACACCTTGTTTATACGTGCATGTGGTAGGAGGATGTGATTGCACCGCTCCGCAGAGGCAGGGGCAGCCTCAGCCTGAACGGCACAGACTGCACCAGGCAGCAGCAATGGTGAAGAAGAAGGAAGTTTAAAAAAGCCTTAGCTTTCCATTTCTCTCCCAGCAGTCAATCTGTTAACTGGTTTCAGAGCTCTTGCTCATCAACTCAGCTTCATTAATGAGCAGTGGAAAGCCAAGTGGCTCAATTCCCTTAAAATCCTGGCAAACTGCAGGGATATTTGGTTCCTGCCAGATCCTGTGGGCACTTGCGGGGTGGTCCACTCACTCCATCACAATAAGCCTTCTTTCCCCAACTGCCCAGCTTGCTTTTTATATGATCATAAGCCTGTGCTTGATGCTGTGGGAATTACTATATTGTCACCAATTCAGCACCATTGTTTCATTACAGGAGAAAAATGCACTCATCTGATTTCAGAAGCCATGATAAGGTTCTAGGATTGTCAGTCGACTCCAAATATCTCAAAATACACAGCCTGGAGAAAGACTAGGCAAAAAAGATAGGCTGACCATGTTGAAATCTGTTGAAATTTAGGTTTGCAAATTGAGTGCAGCATACAATTCTGACCAAACTTTTTAGAGGCTGGAGCCAAACATTAAAAACAACTAAAAAACTATGGTATATCTTAGAAAGAAAAGTATCCAGGCTGTATTCTCTACTATAAAGGAAAAAATCAACTACAGAATGGATATGGGGTGAGTGCTGGTATAAAACTGTACATAAGCAGTAATTAGCTCCTGCTTTTAGGTATGTCTGCTACAAAAAATGTTATCTTGGTATGATATTGGAATACCTACTGTCAGGGAAAAGGAGAAAACATAAGGACAAAGCATGAGCTTTGCAGAAATTACCTAATGATAGTCATGAGCCAAAATTGCACATTCTGCACCATGAGGAATGTCTACAAAACACAACGTAATGCTATGCATGTAACCAAGCTGGTTCTGGTATTAAAAGCAGTGTAACTGCATATATGCAGCAGCCTGCATGAGCCAATTTAAATTAGCCTAGCTATCTAACTGCACAGACAGAGTGATACTACTGCCCTGTATTCAAGCTACCTTGGAATAAACTTCAAGTTTTGGTTTGTATCCTAATGCTACAGAAAATTCAGTCTTTGTGTTGGTGTTCAATTATTTTGAAAACCTATTTTTTAGTTCAAAGATCTTTTTTATACAAAAGACAGCATGTATTGCTACAATCATTCGTCAGACTTTAATCATGCCATTAACTGTTTGAAGTACAGGTTTGCTGTATTCAAACTCCCAGTTCGTAGTAAATAGCGTTTTGTTGCATTAAATCTCATGATATATCCTGTCTAATCTGTACTGGATAATGATGTTAAAACCTCAAGACTGATTTATGTTTTTTCTTAATGGTTGTCGATTTTCTTTAATACAGATCCACCACAGATGAATAATGTCATGCCGACATCTCCCCTCCTCCCTCAGATGGCACATCAACATTCATATCCCAGCCTGGGACAGATCACAAACCCATATGAGCAACTGCCCCCAGGCAAAGAGCTTAACAAGTACGCCTCTCTAAAGGCGGTCGGTAAGTAAGCAACACGATGCCTGACTTCTCCTGTAGATCAGTATGTTGCATTTGCTGTTGTCAGCTGACATTCTGCTTCAAAGCTAAAAACAAAGTCTTGCTCATCTGGACTACTTCCTGATAGAATTTCATATAGAATATCATGTTAGCTGGAAATGTATTAAAAATTAACTACAACTAGTGATAATAAAATTACAGGTAAGAATTGGTGATCATATGCATGTTTGTTTGTATATGCATACAAAACCACACCATACCTGCTGTACACCATTTTTCAGCAAGTTTCATCCTATGTTATATGCACACTCTTCCCTAGTTCTTTATGCCATGAATATGCTTACCTATGCATTTCAGTATTTTCCATACCTATCTGCACAAATGAGAGAGAAAAACATCAGATATGTTGCAAATTTAAAGCACATAATTGAGACACCTGCTAAATACTTCCAAAAAGAGAAGGTACTTGTACACTTCTGAAGTAAGAGTTTTCACGTTTTCTGCAGAATGTGCAGTACTAGGTCACTGGAGGAATATTCTGAGGCCTTATGATTTCAAATAATTAGCGCATCATAAAACACCTAATACAGATCCCGGTGGCAGCTATTTTCTGCAACTGGTTAATATCATATACTATTATTTTAAGCAAATGGGGGAACATTCTCAAAGAAACAGTTTTGGGGAGGGAAAAGGACAATAGTGGGTAAAGATTTCAACATAATTTTCATACTGGAAGCATAAGTTGATAATACTTTTCAGGGCCTGTAAATACCTGCTACACACCATGTGAAGACAGAAAGCCTTTATCACCTTACATTTCGGGCCCCTTCTAGACAATAATAAGATAATTAAGACAGTAATAAATTAAGGGGGGGTGTGTCTATTCATAGCTTCTCAGTAACCCTTCTCAGCTTACACATAGGGATGTTAACATCATTTCCCCATGAATTTAGAGCAGTATCACACTGCCTATTTCCGGACAGAGCTATTTAGCTCAGAAAAACAGCGGAACAGCTGAGAACATTCTGACTTAAGAATCTAGTATTCATGACACCAGAAAAAAATTTCATCACAAACTGACATTCCTTTATCCGAACTTCAGGATAGCAGACCTCTAACAAAATGTACATTGAAGTCCCATCTCAAATAGTTTAGCTTTGCTTTAGCTTGCTGTTGTTGTTTCTTACAAGTGAAATTTTTAAATCTCTTTATAAAAGACAAGGGTTAATATCTTTCTCCTGAATTTTGAATACAGACAGACTAGCTTTACAATTCCTTCAAAAGATGATACTACGTAATGACGTGGTGATTATCACAGATTTATGCACTGATACTGGGCTTCTTTTTCAGATGTCAGTGTAGGTCAAGCCAATCATCAAAGCTAAAAGATACTTAAGCATAATAAAATGAGAGATGTGAAACACTCAAAAGAAAATTCTCTCATCTGCCCAAGAGTCACTGAATGTACTTGTTTTTTTAAAATTATTAAATTAGAACTTAGGTATTTCTTGGCTGTCTGAGTACAAGTTTTTAAAGCAGCTAGATTAGAACCACAATAAAATGAACCTTGAAAGATTGTGCACTTTAGCTCAAGAAGTTGTATACTGCCTCTCAGAATCTTAAACTAAATTAAACATAATTTTCGGGGACATTTTCTTCCAGGAGGATTGCATCACTTTCCTGTGCTTTCCCCCTATCCTTCCTATCCTCTCTCTTTTTTTTGCCTGTATGTCTGCTGGTCTCAGACCACATTAGCCAAGTTTTAGATTCAGGTGAATTTTCACAAAAAAAGTACAAAAGTTCTGCATTGTTATCCAAACTTTTCAGTAGAAAACAATAGAGATTTTGAAACTGTTATACATTCATACCTTCTGTCTGGACGTGTGGAGCAAGAGTTAAATACACTCAGTTTTTAACCACTTTCCAACTCTCAAGGCCATGATTCCTCCCAAGAGGTACCTCTTGAGTACATCCCAAGATGACAAAGAGTTTTTTTCGTGACGCCAGCCAGGCCTGGGTTTGTGACCATGCTGACATCAAGCTAGCCAGACCACACATTGCAGAGTTCACATTGGCTTTATGAGAGCTCTGAGAGGAAATAGCAACCAGCCTACATCAGACCCATCGATATATATTTAACCTGACTATATCTTTTGAACAAACAGACACAGACTGAGTTCACCCTGACCTGGTATTCATGTCATAGGGCGATGGCATTTTTCGTATGCTAACATTCAGAGTCGCATTTACTGATCCCCATAGCAGGTTACCGAGTGCATGTAGTCCATTTCCCTTTGCATTCATTGATAATGGCTTGAAGGTGGATTCATTTGCCACAAAAGAAATTTAATAAGGATGTGTTCTATATTTCCCCATATGTTTGAGGCAAACCATATTCATTTAAGTGCCTCTTTCTCTGCATGATCCCATTGTTTGGGTGTAGTCCACTGTGCTTAATTCTCTTCTTTAATGGGGGCTGGGGGTGGAGGAAGAAACATTCTTATTGCTTTGTAGCAACTGTAGCTATAGTACATTAATATCACTCATCATAATGTGGCCATACATGGTAAGAAGTTTAGATAACTGAAAAAGTGATGCTTTACCAGAGGCAGTATTAAATTAATTTCCATACAGCTGCTTTCTTCTGAACTACAGATGTCCTAAAAATTTGGCTGTCTAATTTTAGAAGTGAGCTACTCATCACTCAGTGACTGGCTGCTGTGGAAATTCAATTCATGGAAAAGTAGCAAGTCACAGTAGTCTCTGTTTTGGATTGTGTTCAGGACCTGCATTAAATTCGGTACCTAAGACTCAAGTGCTTGTGAAAACAAGAGAAAACAGTGCCATTGCTATTAATTTGCGTTGTGTTCCTGAATGAGACTGACCAATACCTTGGTAGTGAGGTATCACTGATCCCTAGGAAGCTATTTTAAAGCTACACTCTAGACTCCAAATCATATAGTTTAGCAGAGTGCAATTTGAAGTTGGACTATTCATGCATGTATGCAATGCAATGTGTGCATTACAGTGTCTGATTCAGCACACAGGAGAGAAGACAGTTGAAAAGGCCAATGAAGATGTATTTTATTTAAAAAGCGAAATATTTTTATGTGAATCAGTTCAAACTGCACAGCCAAACCCTTACATGCTCAATGGAAGAGGATATTTTCCTCATTTCTTGTTAAGAATTTCTTTATTTGTTGCAGCCTCCAGAGTTCCTTCTGTACTGACCAGTGGCTACTGACTAAATTCACCTTTACCTTTCACTGTCTGCTGGCATTTACATCTCTGAATAATGCGAGGACATTCTGTTCCTATTTTATATTCTCAGATGAGTGCCTGGAGTACAACAAAGTAATAGTGAGTTGAGATTTACTTACTGTTTTCCTAACTGCACCAGAATTTTACTCTCCTTCTGCCTTAACGCATACACCACCAAGGAATAATCAGCAGAAGGTAGAGGAAATAAGACAGAGCAACACACACTTCCTGAAAGAATAGATAAGTAATCCATCTCCTAGCACCTATAGCCTGACTGATAGGTACACTCTGTTCATCCATCATTTGTCCATTTTTGAGCCAGAGAATCTTTTTTCAATGGTGCCAAATTTGTCCCACCAAAGAATGTCAGAGACTGTATCTGAGGGAAAGGGTTAATGAGCTGTAAGACCAGTCCCACCAAAAGTGGTCACTGAATGTTGCGTGGCAATAAAACACCCAGTGTTTAGATATTTCAAAATTTTGGCTGCCTAAGACCACATGATCCTGGTTTCCTTCGGTGCTTTTGTGGTATTTGATTATTTATGTGAAAAGTGCAGAAAGAGGTTTTTCTGCATAAATTATTCTTATTTCCAGTTCATCAACCGTGTTTTTACTCCATGCTTAAATGGCTATCGCTCACTTAAGCAATCCTGACATGCCTAAAGCTACAAGTGGATAGAGATCTTGTATCTGAACACCTTCATGAAATTCAAGTCCCAGGACATACAAAGGTAGCTCATCAGAAATTTTTATACGCATCATTTGGACAGTCATTCAGAAGGCATGAACAATCCAACTTCAACTTCCACTCTGCTAAGCTGTAAGAGTTGGAGTCCATCCTGTTGCTTAATAAGAGTTTCCTAGAGCTCAAATTGGCCTTACTGTCCTGAGGTACTGGTTATATTAATTCAGTCACATTTTTCTGCAAGCCTGGCTCAGTAACAGTTAATTTTCTTTCCTGAGTTTCAGGGAGTGCCAAGTGACTAACTTTCTTTCAAGCTTCTTGCAAAAATTAAAAAATACCCCAGACCCACCTTTATAAAGCCCTGCAGGACTGGGGTAAAGATCACTCAGCTGCTGGAGAGGTGCACAGACATACCTGTAAAACAGAGAATACAAGTATTTCTACAGTTTAACATGATTTTATATTTCTTTCATAAACTTTCTTCTTCCACTCTCTCACACACACATACACACACAAGCCTTTGAGGAACTGACTGGGCATGACTTAAGAAGAGATAACTCAGCCAGTTTAAATTTTTGCCACCCCCTACCCCGCCAAATCTCCAAACGATGGACAGAATTCCTTCCTGAAACTCAGACGAAGAAAGCCTTCAGCGATGCTGGGAGCTGTAGTCTCCTATGGGATGAAATCAGATCTAATTGATTGGATAATAGTGAAGCTAGGAGGAGGATGTAATTGGCAGCAGACTCACCATCACATCTCTGAGTCTACAGCTCCCAGCATTTCTTGAAACTTCACAGTTCTTTGATCCCAAAGGAAACATTAGACAGTGTTCCAGCTCTGCTTGCAGCTGTAAAACTCCAAAGTGAGATTCTGCAAATATGACACTCGAAGAATAAATATCTCCTGTTCAGGGCACTGTTACTATACAGAAAATACTGTGGTTGCAAGTGTGCCAGTGCACAAGGCAACATCTCCCTCAAAAAGGTGCAGCATGTGAGAAAACTATCTGATTGGTTTGTCCTTTACATCTACACACACAGAGGGATCCAAAGGGGAAGATGACCACAAGGTTAACTCCTGATGTGTTATCTTTGAACCATCCTCCTGTCTGATGTGTAATTTGGTGGTGCCTTCTCTTAAGCTTCAGATCTTCAATTTCCATAGAAATTGTTGTAACTCTATGCTGATACAAGATCTGTCTTATGAGAGTAGAAGTGACTTCACAACTGCCCCCTAAGAATCTGATACCTATCTCACCAGAAGATGAGACTCTGCACTGTTCCCTACAGTTCCTCGTGCTTTGGGCTGGAAAGAAATACTGTAATTGGAAAAACAGAAACACACAACAGGGAAAAAGGCCTGCCCATGTATTCACAGGTGTTGATAGAGGCAACTTTTAGAAAAAGTAGAACTATGGAACTATTGGACATGATGTGTTTGTGTTACTTTACTTTCCCATACCACCCACATTGTTACACTGACAGGTAAATATTCATGTTTCTTTGGAAGGCTTAAAAAGGAATTGTTCTTTCATTTCAAAGAGTGAAGAAATTTTCAGCTACTACTTCCATAAGCAGTTGCACAAAAATGGATTAAAAAAATCTGGGACATGGGAGTAGCTCCCTGGATTTAACACCATGAAAACAGGCAAGGAAGTACAGATTAATGCATCATTTGTCATATCCAGAGGGTGATTCAGTTAATGATTTCATATATCTAGATGTATGTTCAGTGTCATGGATAATGCTACACTAGGCAATCTGTCCAATTCAACGCTGGAACTACGGATCCGTCTCAAGGAAGTAGGACATAAAAGCTTAGTATATTATTATTATTTACTTAGCCCAGTGTGGCTGAGGAATTTGAAGCTTTTGAGTGATCATTTGTTAAGGAAGTCTTTCACACTTTAATCCTTGCTTCTCCTTCAGGCACAGGAGAAAAGCCAAGAAGCACTCAGTAGCAAGCCTCACTTCACCACCCCGCCTTAGCACCGCTCTCTCAGCCTTCCCATTTCCTTCCCATTTCCCAACTAATGAAGTGCCAGTGTCGCTTGTTCCACCTATGTCTTCTTCTCAGACCCCCCAAACTTCACGTCCTGCTCAGTGTGTGCAGATTTTCAAGACTGTTTCTTGCTTCCACTAAATCATTTAATTGTTTTCTCTGTTATTCACCAGATTGGCTTCTGATACCTGCAGGCACTCTGTCATAAGTAACTAAAAAATGCTTGGGGAGTCTTGATTAAAATATTTTCATATTTTATCATCCAGCACACTCATTTCTTCTTCCAGTGAAGTAGCTGTATTTTAATTATAAATATGCTGTTTGTGCAAAGCCTCAGTATCTTGAGCAAGATCAGCTGCATCGCTGACACTCTTTTATAGCCTTTTAAAGAAACAACATTTTACTATAAAATCTACAGGGTGTTATTCTTTCTGAGGCTGGGGAATTCTGCTGTACATAATCAGACATCAAAGCAGCCGTTGCCCATGCCATCCTTTAGCAAATAAATGGAGCCATGAAAAGGTAACCCTTCGGGGATATGTCGGTCTTGGCAGAAGCAACATTTAGACTACTGGAAGGAAATTACAAATAGTCCTTCTCTTACAAGAAGCCGTTTTAACACCAAAATAAGATGCCCTTAAAACATTTCCATCTACATTGTCTCATTTTTAAGACTTTAGCAACACTTGTGAACTTGTGAAAGAAAGGAAATCTGACCTTCGGGTCCATTTAGTTTAGGTTTATCTCAGTATTTTTGTTTTTCTGGGTTTAATTCACACCTAGTGAATGTGTTTTGTCTGAATTTGGTCCATTACCTGGTTTTATGGTGGACGAAGCATATTTGTAAGGCTCTATTAAATACTTAGCCTATTTTTCATGCCAAAATAGCAAATTTAAATGTGTGCATCCTTAATTCTTGTTCCTGAAGTTGATATTCATTCCACCCATGTTCCCTACAGTGGATTCCCTACAATGGAGAAATGGCAATTTTTTCTTGTTACCAGTATGTATTTTAAAACTGTGGAAATGAAACTGTCACCAATAAGGTCATAAAAGTTCAGACTATAAATGCCACTCTATAATCCATCAGTTATACATCATAGAGAACTCAAACCCTTCCACTAAAAATTATGTTGGTTCTCTGGAAACCAGTTGATTTTTAAAATACTTATTATGTGATAATGAATCAAAATTCAACAAAAAGTAATTTTCTCCTTTTATAACACACAACAGGCAGATCTAAAGTAACAGTAACATGAGTCCAGCTGACTGCTACAGAATGCTAGTCTTTCAGGTTTTTTTACTGTCTTTTTCCTGTCTTTTGTCTTTGGGGACTGCAGTCTTCAGAAGTAACAAGCTTATAGTAACTAGCTTTATTTCCATCTATTGAGACCAATGATGGTCACAGGACTGAAACTAGTAAATCTATATCAAGTGTGGGTTATTCAAACCTATTTCTATGAAACATTACTGAATTATGCACGAGATTCTTTTACACATTAAATGATGTGAAGACATGAGTGAGTGAAACTTTACACCTAGGCAAAAACACTAAAAAAAGTGAACCATTAAAAACCAAAGCTCTGCTCACATGAAGACAAAATCTAACAAAGTTAAGCATTGAGGTGCTGGAGTTTACCAGTAGTATTTAATGACTAGTCTTTCATGCTGACAATATTCAAATATAAATCAGTTTATAATAAATGATCCAGGATTTTTTCTTTTTAAAACTCAAAAGGTGAAAATGAAAAGTAGCTTTTTAAGGAAGGGCTTTGATTTAAATTTTCCCAAGAACTGACCAAAGGATGATGGAATGAAGCCAGAGAGTACAATTCTGAAATCCCACTACAATCAATATGGTTAATTCAAGAATAGATTTAGGAATTTGGGGTTTGGGAAGCAAACTCAGTGAGAAACAGAATTCAATTCCTATACTCATACATTGTTTCCCATAGTTCTACTGGTTCACATTGGGGTTATTTTTGTGTGAAAGTATTGTTTCTTCAAGTACATGAAAATCTGCCTCCATGCAGACAACAGAGCTGTAAACTATTTCATTCAAGACAGGTGCATTTACAATGTTTGTGACATGAACTTTCATGTTTGGCTTGGTAATATTAAGCCGTTATGAGGATTACTTTGTTGCAAGTCAAGTTTACTGAAGTAAACAAATAATACTTTTTTTGTGGTTCTAACCAAATTAAAAAACTCAAAAGCTTTAATATTCTTCAGCATTGTACATGGATATATGTCAACAGCAGTAGTGTGATGTTCCTCAGAATTACCCATGAATACCAGTGAAGACTAGTAAGACAACTGATAGGAATGAATCCCTTATTAACAATATAATATAAATAGCAGCAGTTATCTGTCTGCTATTTTGGTTCTGCAGGGATGTTCTAAAGACACTAAATGCGTTTAAGAGAGAAATTACACAGATAAAAGCCACAGAGATCATTGCTTTACTCCTACACATTCATACTATAATAACAAAAGGCTTGAGGCACAGAGGGAGGAAGAGCAACAACATGATTTGTAATGCATACAGTTAATTTTTCCAAAAGTCCTTCCTGTGACAGCTTATTTGAAGGAGGAGAAGAGGAAAAGAAAAGCTGAAAAAAAAAAAAATCTGATATGTAGTAGCTGTGATACTGCAGGATCAAAAAAAACCATCATGAAAATAACAATCTGTCCCATCCTAATGATAATATTAAGTACATTATGCAATTTTTATAGTGGGAAAGTTTGCAAAGCTTCCAAGGCTATGGAAGGTGATCCTGTGAAAACTTCACCTTCCCTTGCAAGGACCTACTACAGTGGGGGAGAAAGATCTGCAGCTCAGCACTGCTGGTTCTCATTTTCACAAGTGACGGTTATGATTGCAACTCCTGGAAAAAAACGTAGGGGTGGGAGCTGAACATCCTGATATGGCCAAAGTCTTGTGTGTGCACACGCTATTAAATATTCATTGAAGTGAGCTTCCTTACTGATCCTTCTCTGACAGTCAGTCAGTCTCAAATGCTTTTTCTTTATGTGAAGGCTACTCAGAGGGTTCTCTTCAGAGCAGTCATTAGTGAGGCTTTGCCTTTGGGTTTGCCCAGTCTGCATGAAAACCTTATGAAACTGATTTTCTTCTGACAGTGCAAGTGTGGCAATTACAAGGGAATGCTATTTCTTTTCAGCTTGACACACATCTCTGGTTTGGAAACTTCTGACAATTATGCACAAGACTTTAATAACACAAATGCCATGCAGTCTAGTAGTAAGGAGGCAGGGAGAGAAGGAAAGGAGAATAAAAAACAAGAACGGAATGTGTGCAAGTACAGCTATGGAATTACTTCTTGATTTTTTTTCTCTTGCTTAATAACTCTTTCTTGAAAAGGATTTGTTCTGGAAAAAAAAATAGAAAAAAGATAACTTTCTAATAGAAACAAATTATAGCACAGCTAATTTTGGAAAAACAAATCAACTTCAATCCAGAATGATTGCTAAAAATTCTTTAAAATTACAGCAGTTAAGAACAGATCAAATAAAAATAACTTCTGCAAAAAGTAGTTATTACACCACTGGGACTTTTCTCATTTAACCAGTACAATTCAAAAGGCCTTTAGGCTTCACTCTGTAATTGGAAAGAATAGTGTAAATCTAGTATGACACCAGTTGAAAGACAGAAAAACACAGGTTTATTTCAGCACTAAAACCACATCTTAATTATGTATTCAGAGACCTGAACTGGGTCTTCTGTGTTCTTATGCAACTTTCTACATCATCACGACTAGGAGTATTTGTAGCTGATTCGGACATGTGTTTAAGAGTTATAACCTGAAGTATACTAAAGGAAACAAAACCATCTAATAAAAAGTATTAAAACTGAAAATGAAATTCAGCACAGAGAAGAATGCCAACAGCAATGTGTAAAAAAAAAAGAAATTAGGTTCGTGCTAAGAACAGTTATTACAAATAAATGTGGTCAGGAATATAACAGCTTTTTCAGTCAACTTTAAATGAGATAAATTGACACCTTAAGGAAAAAACAAACATGCATTTTCAGGTGCTGAATCACATTGCAGAACCCTGTGAAATTTTTTCCGACGTGACCCACATACTACGGAGTGTGCCGCCTGCCAGGACAGTCCACCTGGTTTGCGGTGCCCTCCCAGCAGCAAGGCACACTGCTGTGTGCAGGCTGCCTGCATTACTCTGACTGCAGCAGTAGGGCCTGTTATTGCACATGACTGCACAGGTTTTCTGCAAATGTACAATGAAGCAATGCTCCTGGAATAGTTAGGAAGCCCTGCTCTTAAAAAAACTGAAAGTCCTCACCAACCAAAAAGGTTACGAACAATTTCATATTATTGTTGATGTACGAAAGCATTGCTGCAAACTTTTGACAAAATCAGATTTGTCCTAACTGATTTGCTTGAGAAGCATTAAAAACTACCCAGTGAAAAAGCAAGCAAGATTACTGAAGGAAGAAGTGGAAGAAGCCTTTTAAGCAAATCTCCTAAGTGTTAACCTCTTTGGCTTTGGACAGCATTTTTAGAAAGCAAGCCAAACCCTCGTTTCCTATAATCAGTTTATGCTGCACTCATGCTTTATTCAGAAGTTAAACATGACAGCACGACTCCTTAGATAGTTTCTGTTACAAAAGGCAAGTTTTCTTACCATATATAAGGCTTCCAGTAAAACTCAAACTGATAAATATGCCTAAATGAGATAAAAGGAAATAAATATTTCACAGTAGAACTTTTCATATTTAGTTGCCATTGTATATGCCATAGAGGCCTTTAGGGAAAAAAAAAAAAAAATTGAAAAAAACAGATTTACAGTTACAGGACAGCAACTGGCTGCATTTTCAAAGAAAAGTCAGAGATTTGAGTACATAAGTCTCTTAGACTTCTTTTACAATTTCATCCATTGGTTCAAGAATAGAACTGGCAATCTTATTTCCTTCTCAAGTTTATCATTCATTGCACAATACTGAACCAGCAATTTAACATCTTGATGCTCGAATGTAAAATGTTAAATCACTTGAGGATATAACAAAGTAGTGCAACCTTTGTCTATCTGCATGCAACAGATTTCAGGTCTCCTGAAAACATTTACAATTTTAATGTAAATTTAACATGATGTAGCCACTATTTGTTTCCAGGTTGACAGAACCTATTGATTCTGGTAAATCCGAAAAGCTCTGTTTTTCTTACATTGGTTAGATACAAGTATTCTGCATGTCATTGGTCTCTACATTAGGTACAATGTGTGTGTGTCTGGGGTATTTTGACCAAAACCAAACCGTGATGTCACTGCAGCACTTTGCAAAATCGAATCATAAATATTGCAATTTAATACTATGTAAATCAATGCAGTCAAGTATACAAAACCCAACTGGAAAAGCTGTTTTACATGTCCAAGGAGAAACTTGCCTAAACTTACACAGTAAATAAATGTTTGTAAAAAGAAAAAAAAAAAAAAAAGACTTTGCAGTGCTGTGCTTTTTTGGCACATTGTTGGAAGAGGGATGCTTCTGCTCACAGACATGTGGCTACTCTCGTGTTCCAGGGAACTGTAACCCTGTACATGAGGCACCACACATGATGTCTGATGCCTGAGGAGTTAATCAAATTCTGTCTCAGTGTTCCCAACCAAGCAGCAGGCTTCGTTGCCTGTAGTGGATAAAGAGAACATTGCTGAGACTGGAGGCTCTACTTACCACGTCTAATTACATTCCTATTCTAAACCATTCCTAATACATTTCAAAATCCAGAAATATTCTGGCCTTTTCAGCCTTTCAGAAACTGTCATGAAAGTAATCGATAGAAGAGAAGAAATGTTTGGGCCTACATATTCATGTTTCATTATGTCTTGTATCATGAAAGCAGAATTTTGTTTCACTGGGAAAACAAAATGCAGTTTTGTGTCTGGAGGTGGACAAGCTCCTTTCAAACAATGTCTGCAGAAGAAAAGATTGATATGGTATGTCTTTTCATGCTTGGTCTCTCTCCAGATCACTATAAGAAATGAGTAAAGTGCTAAAGAGGGCCAGGAGAGGAATAACACAGAGCCACAAAAAGTAGGTTCTACCAAAATTATGAAAATAATTTATGGGTGGTTCTATGCATTATGTATTTTTCTCTACCTCTGTCAGTAATAGGGAATAAAAATCATGAGAAAGAATCCATAAACATAAGTATTATCTTCCTTTTTAGAATGTCTTAAATAAAGGCAAACTGGTGTTAGAACTTTTGGGGGAAGAAAGGCAAATATCTAGGACAGAAGTCAATGCATTGCAGCCCAGAGGCTGAATTCTTCATTTTCAGAGCTCAATACAAGAATGGTGAAGAAGGGATGCAAAAATGATTTTAAATAGCCTTCACACTTTCTTAGCATTTAGTATAGTTTAAAATTGCCCCACCTTATATACAGCCACTCCAGTGCCCATGAGATGAGACCAGCCAGTGACCAACCATGAAGTAGCTACATTCCTTCCTCTTGGCCACAGACACATCTGTCATATCATCCTACCCACTGCTGGCATTATATGAATAGAATTGTGTCTACCTGCCACATCTAGCTACATTCTGTTTTCCAACAGACTTCGTGTTATGCAAAGCAAATTCTTCTACGCTCCATGAAGCTTGGTGAACCCCTTCATTCAAAATACAGGTCATTAGTTATTTGTTTTACTGAATGGAACGCACTTTTCAGTGAATTTATTTGATCCAATTCATACCTGGGGACAGCTAATGTGAACTTAGCCCATGTTCGTTTTTTCCCCTAACCCAAAACTTGTGATAGCATAGAAATGATACTACTTTGATTTTCAGTTGAACTCCTGCAAAAATTCTCATATAGAGTTGGCTTACATCTTGGAAGCCTTTGAACATATTGTCTTAGATGCCAGCTTAGAAAAACAAATGAATAAGCAATCACACATCCAGACAGGATCAACAACAGCACCACCAAAAGCAGCATCCTACTACTTCCCTGGGCAAAATTCTCATGTTGTCTTTGAGCCAATATTCATTACCCTCTTGTCTTTCCTTGACTTTTCATTTCTAGAGAGAGAAATGTAAGGTTCCCATAGCTTCAGGTAACTACACTAACATCTCAGCAAAGTCATGGTTGTAGAAGCAAAGCCTTGTTATAAACTGTTAAATATTACATAGAGATAGTTTTACTGTTAAGCAGAAAACATCTACAAATAGGCAGTTAGTGTATTTTAGCTGTTATCTGGCATGTGATTGCCTGTCCCCAGCATCTTCCATTGGCTTGCTTTCTGTATCTCTAGCCCTAGATTTGAAATACAGTCTCTTTGTGGCTAGAATAAAACTCTGCATTTCACAAAGTAGCTCTTAAAATACGTTCAGATAACAAACATCTATTGAGAAACAGGGTTCCCTATATATTTTTGTATTTTCTGACTGTGACTGCAAGCTCTCACTGAAGATTATTTTTTTTTTAATGTCTTTAGAGCTTTTATAAGGGCTCACTCCTTTGTGGATTCTCCTCTTTCACTTCAGAGGTTTCTTCCCACTCCTAGGTGCCTACTTTCACAAAAGCTGCAGGACATAATTGTCTTTCAGGATTCTACACTTCTCCCATAGCTGTAAGAAGTGGTGCAAGAATTCAAAGCCGTTTTATGGACCCACAAAGACAGAAGGATTGTCAATGAGGAAAAGAGTAAATAACACTGCTTCAGAATTACCCAAGACCTCCTTATTTAGCTGTACCTTCTGCACAGAAATGCTTGTAACTGCAGTATTTTACAAGAAAAAGAAAGCATTACACAACGCTAATGCATGTTCACACGACTCTTTATGCCAGAAGTGGTTACACAGCTACTTTGAAGACAACTTAGGGAGCAGAATGACATTGCATAGCTTTAGGGCCACCTCTCAGCACAGATAACATACACTCAAATAAGTGCACTGAGAAATTGTGGCCCTATTACAGCCACAAGGAATTTTGCCACTGATTTTCAAGAAAACGTGTTTTCATTCATGGTATTTACTCTATAAGCAGCTCACTGGTTTACATGCTTTTGTAAAATAACTGTGGATTTTGAAGAAATACATGCAACTTGCAAGTTTGGCCAATCGTCAATCATCAAAAAACCAAAGCTTCTCTCTCCTCGTGACAGATTTAGGCAGAATGGAGAAACTTGAAGCAAAATGTACCATCATAAGCACATTCCTTTCTGGCCACCTCATCTTAATGACCCTAAACTCCCTGAAGTTTTCCTAGGCATTCCCATGACCTTGCTATCCCAAGCAGCTTAGTAGCCATCTCCTTTCAAAATCAAAATTCAAGGAAATAGGCAGGGGTCCCAACCTGAGTCATTTGACACTGATATTGGCAAAGTCAAGATCAAAATAAAACAGACAGTTGTGGTCACTTTCTTTATGGCATCGTTGGATTCAGATAAGAGTGAGGAGTGGAGTGATCCACCTTTTAGACGGTAAGTTTGTGGTTGTACAACTGCTTCAACTGAGTGGGATTTAAATCTACATTCCCTACTCAGCTAGGTGCATCCCAGCTTCTGCTAGGGTGGTTCCCACCCAGATTCACATCCTAATGAACTTGTGCTGTGGAGCAGAATAAAATTCAAGATTTATTAGTCTAGAAAGACAAAGGAAGAGAAAGCATCTCTTTAGCTTAGTAGTTAAGGTACTCAGCTGGGAGGGAGAAGTCCTGCTTTTGATCCTCACATCGTTTCTATATTTTTTCAGTTATTCATTTCATGCACAGCAGGAACAAAAGCCCAAGTTCTCCCCCCTCCCAGGCACATGCTTTAGGTTGGAAAAAAATTCATATTACAGCATTTTTTTCAGATGAACATCTACAACAGTAACTAAGTTTGTGGGTGCATTACCTTAAAGGAGTAAAAACCTTACAAAAATATTGAAACTGAGAACCTTTTTATAATTAGCTGCCAAGACTGGAGGGAGGGAACACAAAGAATAACACTCAGAATTAAAGCCCTTCTTTTACTATTGTTCATTTGGCAATTTTGCAATTCTAATTCTTTACTCCTTTTATAAACATGACAGTGATATCTTTAAATTCTGTTTTTCTGATTTATATACAGAAGCCAATGCAAAAAGCACTTCTATAGCACCTTTCATCTGAAAACTCAGTATACTCTACAAAGAGCAATTAAACTTCATAACACTTAACTACCTCCTCCAATGTGTTAACAGCTCATTTTACAGCTGGTGAAACCAAGGCAGAGAAAAGTTGAGTCACATACCCAAGGTCACATAATACATCCATCCTGTAACTCCAAAATGTGTCTTTGCACGTTTACAGTCCACAAAATATTTAAAGGGGCTGGTTATAAAGAAAAAATAACTTCCTGAGATTCACAGTTGATTTTTAAAGTAGTTGGCATCAGGATACTATAAATATGCTTTTCTTGATAAAATATTTCTTATAAAACCATGCTCAATATTACTTTTCTGAATCTTTTCTGCTTTGAAAATCAGAAGTAAAAAAACCTGTTTCTGCACTATACTAGCATCAGGTCACTCACACTGGGGCATAGCACACTGGTGTTATAAAACCTATAATCTAGTCAGTATGCAAGAACGAGGACAGCTTCAGGACCTGCCAAAAGCCTTTTTGAACAACTGAACAATTTGGTTTTATCAATGGGTTTTTTTGCTACATATTTGCTACAATGGTTATTTTTCCCCCACCCAATTCCAGTACCTGCACATGCATGCTGAAAGAAAACTGTTTTAAAGAGGTTAAAACATTAGATAAGGAGGCTGGCTTTCACTGTTAGCACTTAACTCCTAGGCATACATAAGACATTCTCAGGCAAAACCCTGCAAACCATTATTTGATCAGGACAAATACAAACAGCAGCTCTCCCACACTGTCCCTGCCAGACAAAACGCATGCAATCAGCTATTCGTCATATGTTTGCCAGCTTTCTTCTTTACTTTGCTGACCAGGATTTACAGATCCAAGCCTGGTTTGTTCTCTTTAAGCTGTTTCCAGAGAACAGTTGAGAAGTCCCTAGAAAGGGACTAAGGACTAAATTAGTTAAAGCAACTTTAATGTAACCAAATTTACAGAATTAATATTTTTACTTACTGTATGATCCTCCATAAGAAACATATAAAAAGTCAAAAATTTTACATATAACATGGCATGAACAAGAGCAAAATCAATCTCACAGATGTGTCATAGGCACAGTCACTGTGAGGCTGATTTCTTCTTTGCTTAGTTTTTACAGTGGGGGTGTTGTTTATATGCAACAGTAATAGAATTTACTCTTTTGTGAGGACATCAGTCTTGACGTGTTTGGAGATCTGAGTAACATATCTAATGTCTGACAAAATTCAGAGACCTAGGACCATTGCTGGCAGTGGGAAAATGTGCGAGCAAGAAAAAACAAAAAGAAACCAAGGAAGTGGCTTGAGCATGTTGTGGCCTTTTTCACTTAGCCATACAAAATAGAAAAATGGCACGAAAAATCAGGCAATACAAATATGTAGATAATGACCAAAATTTTCAGATAACTGCATCACCACTGTTATTTTTCTAAACAGAAGACATTATTTACCTTGTAATTGATCATCAGAGATCTTGGTTATGTAAGACAAATTGCTGAAGCTTAACTAAGACCAAATTAAAAGTACAAACTTACAATTTTACTCTATCCTTCCATAAGATTAGCTTAGTTTTTAATTTTTCTATGCAAATTAAACTAATTTAAATATGAAATAGGCAGACAAATGTATCTATATTAGGACCTGGACTTAATTATGCTGAATTTAAATTACACAAACTCATGTGACTTTTCATATATAGACAAGGTCTAAGTCATAAGATACAGAAGCTCAGTCCCCTAACCAGCTGACTTGCAGTGCTTATGATGTAAAAATTTATATAAATAAACACCTGTTTGGATATTCACAATGCCTTTTCTGCAACTGTTTTTCTCAATTATTAATAACAGATCAATGAGAAATTAGCAATACAGATTGCATTTCCCTCCTGGTTTTATTCAACTTGTATATAATACTGTTTTGTGGCATTCAGTGAATATTAACAAACTAAAAGGACAAGCCACACTTAGAAGCGGAAAAAGCTCTTCCAAGGAGAAATAGATAGAACTTCTTGCTTATTCAGATTACAGATGTCTAAATGATAAATAAATGTCTAACTCACCCCAAAATCAAAGCAGAACTTAGCAGGTTCTCTTTGCAACACATTACATGTCTATAAGTAATTGTAACTGCACATCCTGTACTGAAATTAGAATAGGCCATTATCTACATTCTGTGATTTGTTTAAAACAGAAGACACCTGTATGCTGTAGAAAAACATTCACTCATCGATTAAAAAAAGATACAGGTGGAGATGGGTAAAACATACAAAGCCTAATTTTACAGCACAGACAAGAGCAATTTCAGTTCATCTAAGAGGAAACACCTCTTTAAAGACAAAATTAAGGATTTAAGAGCAATGTCCAGTTGCACAGTCATTATACAAAAAATGTCATGACATGATAAACAGCAACTGCTCTTGGATATATTCCTCCCTGTTGAGGGGCCAGGACAAGGGGGATGCAGAACTGAAGCCTAATCTTGGAAGATGAATGTGGTGCTCATGGGAATTTCACTGCCTCGCATAAAGATCCAGTTCAGATCTAGAGAGAAGGAGAAAACTCAGAATGCAACAAAAGCCTCTGTTGTGGTTTAACCTGCCTAGCAATACTGGGAGGGGGGAGGGAGAAAAAGAGGGAAAATAAACAAAAAACAGTGCAAGGAATTAAAAACCTACTCATCATGAAGGCAAGAGGAGCTGAGCTGTACAGAAAGCTACATGTACAAGACTTCTGCAGAGAAGCCTTACATGGCATAGATTCAAGGAAAATGGATGGATCTAGCCAGGGCACAGGAAAAGTCAAATCCAGGCTGATACAATCATATATTCAAAGCACCAATGCTGATTAACATACTACTGTGTTAGTTGATCTACATATTTGGCACTATCTTAAATCAAAATCTAGATTTTTGAAGGGGGTAAATAAACCCTCTTTACATAAAAGGCAAGATCTTAAAAAATGAAATTTAGTTAAGCTCCCCTTAAAGCCCTGATACTCAGTCTCAAAACTGAAACGAGTTGCTGGACTGCTGCGGAATGCCTTTAGCTTCCTGAGCATGGTTCATACCTTTAAGCAAGGCCAAATAAATGCCAGCAATAACAACAATCAAACTTTAGCAAAAGCATGCACTGGAAGACACTTGTATAGGAAATCACAGAGGACGAAATCCTAATGTGAGAACGGCAATGCAGTATTTGTTGGCAGGGCTATTGGCTGTATTTCTTAGTGGCACTGGCCCCAGAAAATGATGTCAGAACCTGAAATTTAGAATTTTCATTGTCTGTAAAATCACAGGGTAAATACCTAACCTTCAGCAACCCAAAGTATTTTCAGGCCCGTAAAGCATTAGTGAACTTCCAAGCCTTTAGAGGAACAGATCCTACTCTTCACTTTGCCCTAAGGCATTATTCAACAGAAACGGATCCACCTCATACACTGCTGGACCTTACAACTGGCTTGTTTAAATGCCCACAGGACACGTTGCATTTAAAGGGATATGTTCTCATACAACAGTGCATCCCAAGATGCCTCCATATTTCCAAGAAAGTCTGTATACTTCTGAACACTTCCTAAACTTTTTATGCTAAGTGAGATGAGCAGCGGTAAGATTCACAAGACCTGTCCCCATAATGTAAATATCAGCACAACCTCAGTGATTTGGGGCAGGGACAATGTTTTGTTAAAGGGCAGCAGGTTTTTTTCTGCATATATGAAAAACCTAGCATAATGGCATCCAAAAAATATACTACAGAGAGAAAATAAGAGGTGGGAGGTGGCATGGATTTCTCCTACTGATGGACCTATAACTGTATCTGGTCCAGAGATGTAACTGTGCATGAACTACTGTAAACTGTGTAACATTTTTCTTGTGTCCAACTGATTTTTTTGTCCCCTCCCCTTTTAAATCCGAATAGCTGACAAAGTCAACGATGACTTCTACACCAAACGCCGACATCTTGCAGAACTGGCTGCCAAGGGGAGCCTGCCACTCCATCCAGTGCGCCTAGATGAAGAGAGAGCTTACACGATTGACAGTGGCCTAACCAAACAGAACGGGCAGAAATCCAAAATCGCAAAGATCCACACACACCCATTAGGTTACAATTCGCACTACAAGACCTGGGATCCCAACGACCAGTCTCTAAGACGGCAAGCATACACAAACAAGGGGAAGCATGGTATGGGAGACCCAACGTTAAGTGACCCACTGACAACCCGGAGCCAGCATTACTTGGGCCCGCAGCCATACTTCATAACTAACAGCAAGACAGAAGTAACTGTTTGAGTTTGTTTTCCTTTTTTTTTTTTTTTTAAACGAAATCCTTTAAAAACCACACACAAATACACACACAACACAAACGCTCAACTGAAAGGCAAAAAATAAATTTAAAAATATAACACAAACAAAAAAAAAGGAAATGGAGGAAGGAACTTCCACCCGGACACTCTTGGTATCCAGCCAACTGTAGGCCGAAGAGTGAGTTAATAACATTCAGCAATACACACTGAAGGTTGAATTATAAACTCCATTTGTATTTCACAACGGAACACAAACCCTTGTGACTAAATTTTTTACTTGAAACTAAAATCCATGATGAGAAGTAGCACAATTTAGAAAAACTTTATGTCTGCTTAAACATTTACACTATGTTCCTGCCTTGAGACAGAGGAAGAAAGAGAGAACAATATGCTGTAATATATTATTTCAGAGAGGAATTTTGTATAAAACATATTAATAATCACTAGACCTGTGAAAAGCCAAGAGCAAACATCTTGGTACAACCCCTAACATCTATTATTGTACTTTCACACCATCCTATAGAAAGCGCAAAAAATATATAGACAATAAGGGACAAAGACTCATTCACAAGGAATTTATGAAGACTGTTATGATTAAGAGCATATGGGACCTTTCTGGCTGGTAGAGAATTCTGCAGGATGATAACAAACAGCAGAAGATTTTATTTCAGTTTACTTCCTTTGATTTGAAATTTTTAGGAACCTCCAAAATAAGAAGAGACATATCATATGACACAGAAAGCTGCTGGGGGAATAAGGGCATCAGAATATTCCCTCTCAGTCCTCCTGTTTTTGGGCAGATGGTAACAATTCTCACTTTGCAGACTTTTTCTTCACCTAAATGTTTTGCCCATCTTCAACCGCTTCAGACTGAAATTAAACGTGGGTGGTGCCTTTACTGTATTACTATTGTTCAATGACAGTCTTGTTTCTCAAAGTGACCCCTCTGTTCCTTTAAGCTATTTCCTCATGTTTTGCTAAGGATGACAAGGGTTCTGCCCTGCTCAGCCTCCTCTGTTTGTCCCGAAGGGAAACTGGACTACATCTCCATGTGGTGATTGCACAGTCAAGACTATTTAGTTAGCCCCTCCATTTCCCCAATTTAAACTTTTCCCCTCTAGTCTCTCATTTTGTATTTGCTTTTAGCCATGGTAGTTCTTTGTACTTCAACTAAATGTTATATGGTATATTGTCTCTATTGTTTGCCTTTCTATAGTGGTGTTCCCTCTTGGTGGACTATTTGGCGGAAGAGGCTAACAGAATAGCTTCAAACGTCAAAGAGATCTGGGTTTAAACTAAACGAAAAATTGGACTCGTGGTCTTGACTGTGGTTCTGATGAGCTGGATGCCTTGTTCGTATGAGTAAAACCACTCTTGAACTGGGCACTGGTAACAGACTCGCAGTCCTAGGTCTGTAAAGCCTTCGGCACAACCACAAAGAGATAAACAGAGCTGGGATGGGATGGCGGTGCTGCAACAGCCTGATGGCAGGCAACGGACTCAGTCTTTCACTTAAATTCCTGCCCTTCCCCCAAAACAAGTCATTTGGCTAAATCCTGACTAGCTAACTTACTACAGTTGTGTTCTCACCAGCTGTCAGTTCTGGAGATTAGTTTTGGAAGAGCATGGAGGGAGGAGTGAGAACTGTTATGTTGTAAGAAGAATTGAAAGTGGCATTTCTTACTGTACTCAGCTGACTGGCAGTGTTTCTTCACAGTCAAGGATGCAAGGGCTAAGAATTTGAAATGTGGTTAAATGGAGAGACCATTTTTTTAGCTATATTGAGATTGGTTTGCATCCTGAGAGCACCGGCATCTCTCCATAAGTGTGCTGCTAAATTGTATGATCATATGTTTTAAGACTATCAGAAGTGGACAAAGCCCACGGGACAAATACTTTGCACACAACCCAGATTCTCCATTATCTTACTTTTATTCCTTTAATCTTTATTGCCTTCACAACTGGCTGACTTAATTTGACCCTTTATGGAATGTTGCTGTTAATCCATATGCTTTAGATACACATTACAGCTGCACTCTAATTCACACAGGTTTCGTGTAACTTGAGCATATTTTATGTGGAAATATTTTAGTAACTGTATGTTCTGTAAGTAAACCCGTGTTAATACTTGTTAACTACAGAGTTTATGATACCAATAATACTTCCTACAATAAAATGTTTGTTTGTTTTTTAAGAATGTTTATTTGTAAACATATGTATTCACTATATTAATATGAATTTCTTACCTGGCAATAAAACTGATTCTATGTGAATCCAACTTGCTGGCTGATTCCTAAACTTGTATCAATTGGGCCAATTTTTGAGTATTAACTGAGCTTCTGGAGCCTCTCACTGCAGCGAGCGGGGCTCATCTCAGCGCAAATGATTATTTGACTCTGCCATTGGTAGTGCTGTGAACAAGAGCCTCTATAGAAAGCAGCTGCGTGTTGTATGCATTACATACGTGCAATACCTGTTACAGACAATGTAACATAACGCACACGAGGCATGCAAGCCTTGCAAAGCTCCATGTGGCCTGTAAGCCTCCAAGCACCACACACAGCTTGTGTCACTTGGTCAGTAATTACAGTTTTGAGGAAAGAAAAAAAGGTAAGCATGCACAGGGCCAGATCCCAGTATTCATAAATGCAGGGGAGTTCTGCAATAAGTTTCAGCCGCATCCCAGGATTGGAACTACCCAGTAAACTCAGATGAAACACTGGTATATATTGCTTCAGAATGTGTATATGTTCATTACAGAAAAACCTGTACTCAACATCTGTGTACCAAGTCTGCTGGAACAGAAAGGCTTCCACAGGCTTTTAGTATTGCTACTGGCTCATAAACCTGACAATGAACGGAACCTCAGAAAAGGAGAGCTTTTGGGTAGCTTCTTCTCTTTGCTTTGCTGCAATGGTATCAGATGAATTTCAGAAGAAGAAACGAAGAATCAGGATACCTAGCTTCAGAACCAACTTAGTGCATGACTTGGTGCAAATTCTTTAGACACTCTATGATTCCTAGGAAGCCATGACACATTATCAGAGGGAAAACATTCATTCAGAAGTGGCTGGAGTTAGCCATTTTAAACAGCAAAGAGTCTCATTTTCATTACATGCCTTCATGGGTGCCATGAAAGAGTCCGTAAAAGCCCCACTTCTGGTTATAGGAGCATTCCCCTGCCTCAGGCACAACTACAGAAACAACCCCATTCTGCCAGGGGCCTCAGGAGAGACATATGGAGTGCGGCCACAGCACCAGAAAAATTTTGGGCAGCCCTGCGACCCCCACAGAAGCCTGGGGAGCCCAGAGAGTACAAGCCTAACCTATGGTAGACACAACTTACTGCTACAGCTCCACCATCAACCCATCTAATTCACATGTTGTTTCTATCAGCAAATTCCTGACTGAAATTATGGATGGCAAGAAGGACAACAGCTTTGCTAGTACAAGCGCTTCTGCGCAGGATTTTGTTCTTCCAGATACTCGGACAAAACAACCTCCCAACCTGCCCCCTGCATCTAACTTTGTGTCTCTGCATGTTTTTTTCTCTTGCGTTAGCCTAAACCTTTTGTCACCATGAGGAAGAACTGCACTGGGTTCCCATAAACATTTCTTCCATAAGGCTCTTTGATATTATCACAGATGTACTACACTACAAACAAAAAATTGTATTACCAAGAGGTGAAGATGTTCCACATGTGGAATCTAAAAGTCTAAAGGTTATCTGGTTTAGACACCTTTACCCTGGAAACATCTGTTCTCATGACTAAATCTTTTAAGCATGATCCTAAGCTTACACAAACTGAAGACGTGGTGACTTATATGAACATAGGATCAGGTTTCATGACATTCCACAGTGTACCTACAAAACCTACAAAGTGTCTTCAGGACTCAGACTTTAGATTTTACTACATCTGGGAAAAGATCCGTGCTTTGCTCTGTTCTTATAGAATGGTTATTGAATTTTGGGTACTACATAAATAACCACACATCATCCACAAATCCCTTTTGCACACAGTCCTGTACACTTTATTTAATCCTGGTCTCTATACTTAAATACATGAAGGACTTCCAGTGATAAATATAGTCTTTACTATAATTATATCATCTTTCTATTTGGCATGGATAATTTCATTTTGCTAAAACCAGTTATAACAGGAAGCATTATTGTATTAGATTATATCACCTCATATATCACCCAGTGCTGACAATGTGAAAATAGGATGAGTACCACATTACTAAAAAGTGAGCATTGTTATTTTTGTGGGTGGGAAAATCATGTTATTGTGTCTATTGATTATATATGACTTCAGATAGCTTTTGTCATTTATTTCAGCATTAATATAATACATAATTATATTACATACAGATGACAGGCTAGCTTGGGTATGAAAGCTGTTTTTAGCCAAAAATGACTGAATGAAAGTCCTGTTCATTTCAAGTTATACAGCAACTTGCTCTCTGTATTGTTTCTAAAATACCATTACATGGACAGTAAGAAAGAGCTTCCAGGATACATTAAAATCCCAATTAAAAAAAAAAAAAAGAAATTAAAAAAAATCCTATATTAGTTCAACAACAAAGTCCTAAAGGTGTAAAACTATTATTAACACTGTTGGCTGTATTAAACATCAAGAACTACTCAGAAAATTCCTGGTAAGTAATTCTCTAGAAATGAGACTAGTTTGGGAGAACCAAATCTGAGTTTTTCTAATTGTAGATAAAATTATCAATTTACCAGTAGTTTGGCAGAAGATATAGCATATAATGGCATTATTCCAAAAGTCATCTAGAGTCATGACACTGTCCCGGTTTACAAGATGTGCATCACATTTACATTACATTCCTATCAGGTTCTGACCACTCTGTCCAGCTGCCACCCACCTGAAGAGGAGAGATGTGCAATATGATCCTTCATGCCATATTCTGCAGTTCCCACCAGGCCGCCCACAGAAGAGCACAGAAGTCTAACCTAACAGCTTAGGATTCAAACTCAAGCTTATCTCTAGTGTTTGCCCACGACATGAGCGATGTTTTCTCAACAACGGGCTTAATGTCAAGGGGTGACACTAGAAGAGATGAAGAAAGAGACTGTGCAATGTGAGTTTGTCATTGGCGGCTTGGTTTATTACTCACAGAGTGCACCTCTTCTAGCACTCGTGCTCTGCTCTAGCCAAGTGCACAATTAGCCCAGCTGGCTCTCCTGCTATACATTGTGTGGGACCATGTTTAGGAGGGCAATGGCAGATGAGTGTGACTAATGAGGGAAGATAAACTTTAATGTTTTATGCTAAACCACTAAATCAATTCATTTGAAAAATGTGACATGATAGCACATTAATCTCAGCCTACAGATGGGAAAAAAAAAAGAGCCAGCAAATGCTATTACAGCTAAAACCCCAGGGGAAAACTTTCAATGTAAACACCAACATACAGCTCTGACTTAAAAAGTGTCTGTAAAAAAAAAATTCTTGGAATTCATTCTTTAGAGATTTCCAGACTAGAATTTGCTCAGCCTGCAAGTAAGATGTGTCCTTATACATGCGAACTCAATCTGGAACATAAGCATTAAGCCAGGCTTTTTGTCCCCATCCAGCTGCATTAATGAAAGTCAGGACCAAATTAGGATACTGGTTATATCCTGTATCTGCACAAAAGCTGCTGTCAGACAAATGCAGCTGATTGGACCTAGTAAAAACTTCTGCAGAAGATGCACCATGAACAAGCTGACGCACCTAGTTCAGCTGTGCTGGCCCTACCAGGTTAGCAAAACATAAGACAGACGTATTTGTCACCAGTGACAACAAATGACACTTCTTGACACTAGAAGAAAATCAATCCTGACCCTAGTTCTTCCTATGTCAGAATCTGCCAAATAAACAATGCCTGAACAGGGCAGGGCTCCCTGAATAGGCCCTCCTCATCCCAGGACTCCTCTTCTAGCAAGGTAAAGGTGTTGCTTCAAGAGCAAGGTATTCTCTTCAGTTTCATTTAACTTTTCACCTTCAGAGTTTTGGGTCCCTTCCTGGGAAGCAGAAGCTATGGATTCAAGCTTACCTGAGACTGAGATAGGTCTAGTCTAGACCCCAATCTATCACCACTGCTCTGGTTTCACATAAGAGAAAAGAACGATGTGCTACTTGTACCTAGGCGAATGAAGCAATGTTATAGTAAGTCTGGTCCTTCACAGATGCATGAAGAGCCTCTCTGTACCTATCTGTCTCTGCAGGTAACTTGAGGGCAATTTTGCATCCCCAAACAAAATCATTTTGCAAAATGCCTTTTTTTTTTTTTTTTTCCCCAGTAAGGCTAGACTTCATATTTTTGTCTCTCCAGGGCTTTAACAATACACTCAGACTGTCACACACACAGTTGCACCTCATCTGTTTAAGGCAACACTAGCAACTTCACGTGCATTTAAATTGTAAGAGGCACCACTGCTTGTTAATAGGGGTTGATGTTGCACTGGCAGAGTTCATCTGCTGAACCTGCACACCAAGGGTTGTGTGCATCCCTCACAATAAATAAGGCTGGGAGTACAATAGGCTATCAACAGCAATAATTTCAAATCAAGAGCAAATGTCAGGCAGTGCTGCTGCTCAATCTGAGGTTCAGCTACAAATTAGAACTGAAAAATGGGAATAATCACAAGCCCTTTCCGTGGTCATTGGCAGGGTTATTTTGTCAAGGAAACAAGTCCTACCAAGCAGCAGGTGTGTCGGTGGATCCACTAGTACTCCATGAACAGAAACACGTTCCTCTTTTTACCACATGCAGCTGTTGGCCCCATTTTCACTCTCTGGTATTCGGGCTTATACTAACATTTTGATCACAGTAGTTATTATCTGAGAGACTTTTGCCAATGTTACTGCATATAATTCCCCAAAGTAATTGGTCCCCAGGGGAAAAAGCACTTTACCTGCTACTTACTATTTCTTTAAGCAACAGAAACATTGAAAAAATATCATAATTGTGCTCTTTTTCCCTGCTACAGGTGAAGAGAAACTAGGTTTTGCTTTGTCTTTACAGAGGCAAGGAGAGAGCTGAAGGACACCTGTTTTTCTGTCTCTTTTCAAGGCAGTGTCATACTTCAGCAGGGACTTTTCATGCACTGTAGGGGACAGCACTGACTACTGAGCACAGAGACATTCTGTTGACTCCCTCACATAGTAGGAATGAAAAAAAATCATGCAACTGAAAGACAGAAAGATAGACTGGACTACTGTGGCATCAGTACTGGCTTTGCCATATGGCATGGTTTGGTGACTAATTTCCACCACCCATTTGAAGAGGTCAGGAAAACTGCATGATATTTTCAAAACTGATGCTCTCCAGTAAACTCCTGCAGTCTTCCTGAGCATCCCATCAGACCCAGCACCTCACTTGGGCTCTCAGCTTCCATACTGCTGTAGGAGTCTCAGAAAAAAACCTTCTCTTTCTGGGTACATGTGTACACACACACACATTTTACAAGATTTTTCACATCAGTCACTTGACCTTTGGAGCCTGACTCACTAAAAAAATTGTGTTTGCAACACCATCAAAGGGTAACACTGATTTGGAAAATCCATCTAACTGCCTTGCTACATTTTAGGGGGCTTATATCACTTTTGAAGATGGGATCTATATCCCTGATTTACTTTAGTGCTTTTGAAAATGAAATAATAAAGAATGTGACATTCTAAAGGAAAGACAATCTAAACTTCAGGGTTGAAAAGTATCCTTTAAGGCTGTAATGTATTTTACCATTACTGCTTGGGGAATGATAATACTAAGAATGATAGAGAGCAACTTGACAGGATCCATTAAGACAGAGACAGCTTGTGTATGCTATTATGTGCAAGACTCTGCACAAGTCTGCCTATGCAGAGCAAACTGTTCTGGTTTTTACTAACAGCAATTTATGACTTTGGGGTTTTTTTTCTATTCTAAGAGATGCATCTAAAAAGCACAAGGCTGAGAGTGCTCTTAACAAAGGTGCCCTGTTGAACACAGCAAGAGATACAACATTGTACGGCATGACTCTAATAGCAAAGGCCCAGATCCTGCACTGCTGAGTTAGCGGCAGGCTTGTCAGTGTGTGGAAGACCAAAACCCCCATTCACTCTTTGGTACGCAAAATTTTTTAGGCTCCACTACAAGTGATTTTTTTTCAATCAGACACCAACTAAATGGTATGGGAAAGGAAATGCAGCAGATACACGCCAGGATTGCACAGATCTCTTGGACCTAGTTACCGCTGAGACTGCCTTTCAACAAAATAATGGCTACCTTGCAGCAAAATGCAATCAGCCAACCAGGATCTCATCTACCTGGCTGCCTTGTAACTTTGGCACAGCCCATAATGAGTAGGGAAGACTCCAGTCTCAGGCTGTTGCTTGGCTTCAATATACACCTTCGAAGTCCTTGTGAAAGATAGCTACTACAGCCAATAGGATACTGAAACCTGCATAAAGTCAGAGTGGAGGTATAAAACCTACCACTTTTTACAAACAGCATCAAAATATATTGGATTTTGAGGCCCAGTTCCAATTTCCTTGTGATTTGCTGCCTAGCTTCTTAGAAACTCCTGCCTTAGACACTCTTTAGCTTCTTTGACTTTTAGTTAATATTTGGCTGCTTACCTATTAAGATATTTTTCATGTTTCCACACAAAATGAGTGCCACACTACATACTGGTATTCTTCATGCTGTTACTTCACAGTGTACAATTTATTTTATTACTAATTATTTTATTAGGTGAGATATAATTCTCCAAAGACAGCAGTATTAGATGAATATTTAGCAGGAAATGCCTCTCATCACCCCCAAATATACTGATAATCACAGTTCAGATATCTTTGGGGTTGCACTTCCTTGACAGGTTAGTAATAGAAATGTTTACTTTTTCAAAAGCTCTTACACTACAAAATCTAGTCTGCCATTTTAAACATATTTCTTTTTCATAATAGGAAGAGAATACACACATATTTGCAAAAAGATTGTGTCTGTGTGGAGTGTGAGTAAACAGGTGGAAGACAGAGGATGCTACACTTAAGTAAAGAGAGAATACAGAGTCTTTTACCAGCTCGAATCCCATTCCCCCTATCTGTAATAGTACAGCCAGAACCACTGTATAATAATACTTTCTCATACAAAAGTACTACAGAGGTTGAAGTGTAGCCAGATGTGGCAGGTTGACCCTGGCTGGATGCCAGGTGCCCACCAAAGCGGCTCTATCACTCCCCCTCATCAACTGGACAGGGAGAGAAAATATAATGAAAGGTTCATGAGTGGACATAAGGACAGTTTAATAAAGCAAAAGCAAAGGTTGTGCACGAAAGCAAAGGAAAACAAAAAATTTTATTCTCTACTTCCCATCAGCATTTAATCAACTTCAGGGAAAGATGCAGCTGACTTTCTAATAACGAATTTCCAATATGTTCTATTATTTTTGTTCACTCTTCAACCGTGACCTTTTAGGATGGGTCACAGTTTCAGGAAAAGATAAGATACAAAACTGCATAGCTATTCTTTGTAAAATATCACAGTTATCAGTAGCCTTGAAAATTCTTTTCTATTGTCTTACCTGAAAATGGGAGGAACATGTATTGCACCTCATATACGTATGTATGAGAAAAGAAGCAGCAAAAAAAAAGACAAACACAGCCAAGACAGCACAGTGTGCAATACCTTCTGTTAATGCTGTGAGCATTACAGAACACTAGCCAAAGAGCACATTACCAAGCAAGCCTGCATTAATATGTCTAAGCAGACAGAGGGCATTACTTTACAAAGATGTAATGTTGTTTTTTCCTCTCTCATCTGCCTTGGCTTTGGGGTTTGGTTGGTTGTTTCTGTTTGACTGGTTGATTTGGGGTTTGTTAATATCAGAATGGCCATATTCCCATCAACAAACAGAAAACTGAGGAAAGGACAGGTTATCAAAAATGTCCATGAGATCAACAGAAATGTTACAAAAGCAGTGACTAAGGCTGCAGTAAGAAAAAAAAAAATATACAGAATCGATAGTGCCACCTGTTAATTACTACAGAAGTTTTACACCATCTGCTAATTTCTCCTTTGTGAGTTGCACAAGGGAACCACATGAGAGATACTATAATAAACAGAGGTATTTTTTCCCTCTTGGAGATCATAAGTCGCCAGAACCTGTGGCATATATGCTCACTTACACTCAAGCTGTTAATATAAACAAGTGAGAAGAGAACCAGTATTTATCAATGTGGAATAGCAGCTGAGACAGACAACACAACCTCTGCAGAGGGACATATCCATATGTTACATAATAATGAATGCCAGAAAAATAATACAGTGTTGGGGCTTCTCTTGGAGAATGCTATTCAAAACTATTTTAACTAGAGGTCAAGAAAAAACATTGCCCATAAAGACTTTGCAAAAATTGACATAGCATGAGATCTTAGAAAAAAACATTTGCAAAGTATATGCTCTACATTAATCCCCAGACCTGCTTCTATTATCCAGTTAGAACATACACTATCTTCTGCCAAAGCTCTGCTATGCGTATACCATATTTCTTGATCTTTTCTGTTGCCTAGTAAAGGTTTTGAATTTGCTGCCAATTCAACCCCTGAAGCACAGATGGGAATAAAAAGCACCTTATCTCCTAGCATACTATTCCATATCATGTTTTCTACTATTTTCAAGCTGTACAATCTCTCAAGCTCTATGACATGACTGTTTCCCTTGGGAAACTATTTCGCATACACACAGAATCCTAATACCCCTTGTGCATATTCCTGTATGTAAGGCTTGAAGATGTGATAGAGAAAGGAGCCCTCTGCTCTCATCTGTTTTCATCTCATTCTTTTGGCAACAGGCGGAAGAATTGCCAGACAGCTGTTTTATAGGTTTCACATCCAAAACTTCAGACTGACTGAAGTGCTAGCAGGGAAGGCACTTTTGGCACTCTGTTGGTGAGCGTAGAAAGTATCTCCTGGAGCATCCTGATCACAGGTGCAGATTTCTGTCCTGAATTCACCCAGTGATAACTTAAAAGTCAGCTGCTCATTTCTGATTGTAAGGTCTCCAATCGAAAAGATGACAAGTAGCAGTAGATATTATACACTTTATCAAGACTTCTGATTCTGGCTTGTGTCACATTTCATAAGAAATTTGGGAAATGTGGGTTAAATTAGCCTACTGTAAAGTATGACCATAGTGGAACAACATAGTTATCAGTAAGACTCTAATAAACCACAAAGAGGAATCAAGCAACATTCTTCAAAAACGTACTTTAAAATATGAACAAATATTTGTATTTCATTGTCTAAGTCATTAAGGAAAAGTATTACATTTACAGGAAGCTCCTGTCAGCTAAAAAAAGGAAAGCAAAATAAGAATCAAAAAGTGTTCACCATATAGCAAGATCGTATGAAATAAACAGGATGCAGCACTGAGGACTAATGCACAGTATTATATACACACAGTTATTATACACTATACGTAGGATTAATAGCATAGACATACAAGTTGTATAACAACAGCTCAGGTAACAGATCTGCAAAACATGGCATTGGGAATTACAACAGTATACGAACTGACTACAAATCAAGAAAATCAGACAGGCCAAATAGGAAAATCACATAAAGTAATCTTCCCACTCTGCTCAGATGTAATAAAGCCTCAGCTAGAGTACTGTGCCAAGCCATCCAGAGATATAAGGGTCAGATGGAGAGTACCAGGGAAGAGAAAAATCAGTAACATTACTGTAACCAGTTATTACTTAAACAACCAGCATGAATAAGCAGAGGTGTAGAGAAAACAAACTGTGAGGAAAACAATGAAAAAACTACAGTTGTTTATGCTACAGAACAGACAACTGAAGAGAGATATTATGTACAGATTATACAATTTGTAACAAAGAGTCACTGAAAAGAGGATAAAACAGTTCATGGTTAGTGGAAACAGAGCACTGAGAGTTAGGTCTCCTCCCTGAAGAAGGGAAGACTCATGGAGGACGTTGTTGTAGTATTCCAGTACTTAAAGGGTGGCTACAAAAAGAATGGAGGCTCTCTTTTCACAAGGAGCCACATGGAGAAGACAAGGGGCAGTGGCGTACAAGTTGCACCATGAGAGGTTTCATCTGGCTATAAGAAACATATTTTTTACAGTGAGAACAATCAACTAATGGAACACCACCCATCACTGGATGTTTTCAAGACACAAATGGACAGGATGCTAGATAATCTCATTTAGGCTCTCTTTCCCATGAAAGGTTGGACCAGATGGCCTTTCAAGGTCCCTTCCAACCTGGGCTATTCTCCGAGTCTTCAGCTTCTCTGCTTATACCACTGGCAATATAGGTAAGGAGTGACATATATAGACATTGGTGTTGACACTGGTCCATTGATATTTAACAAACAGAGGATTTTTTTTTTTTTTTTTTAAGACGACACCATAAAGTCAGTAACTGACAATAAATTATGTTTTAGATGGCAGCATGAAGCTGCTTGCACTACATATACTTTAGAAATACAGTTCCTTCTCCAAAGCTCTTCTATTTGAAGTAGAATTACCTAGCAGACAAACTAATACTGAATGAGTTTTAAGGATTTGCTCCATTTACACTACAGAAAAGTCAGTAATTGCACCCAGGATTCTAAGTATATTCAGTCAGGCCTCTTCTCTCCAGGACATCACTGTGCTCTAAAATGCTGACATCCTTCTGCCATTTCTTAGAGAATCTGGTTTTGATCATTTATCTCAGTGGACTTTAGCATTATCCTAATAGAAGAAGGCAGAGACTCCAACAGCAATTTTAGAGTTCTGATATTTGGTTCACAGCATTTGTGAGAACAGTGCAAATGTGAAGCCAAGGAGGACCAAGCATTGGTGAAGGAAAGGGGCCTCAGATATAGAGAGGCATCTAATCTTCATATTGTCTTTAGCTCATTTCACAGGGTAAATAAGTGATGCCAGGAAAGCAAAAAAATCACAAACTCACTTCAGAAGTATGAGGGGAAAAGAGAAGGAAAGACTCTGAGTGGGAACAGAAGGGGACTTCATTGTGTAACAGGTGAAGATTCTGCGTGTAACACTACAGCATTTCTGTAGTCCTCCCCAAACTACTTTTTCCATCACAACTTGTCTAGATGGAACTACTGTAAAATGAGTGCCCACTCTGATATTCAAATAATAGCAATCAGGGAAATGCAAATGTTGCATTGAGTAAAATTTTCCAGGAGTTCAGTACCAATGAGTATTTTCAGTCATGATTTAGAGGACAGACTACAGCATACACTTGCAGAAAGGAACAATTTTGGACTGCAAATGCTCTTAAGATGTGACTGCAATTCAAATGGTTTTGATGACCCAAGCTATTACAGACCACTGCAGGTCAGCAATGGCATTTGCAAAGTGCTACTAACATGAGGACATGGAAAACAGACAAGGTAGGAAATGATGGACTAGGAAACTTTTCTGCAAAAAGTATTTTTTAGGTCTAACGTCATATAAACAATATAATCCTTCTACTTATATGGGTAAGGCTTTAACTGAAATAGCATCCAGAAACTTATAAATGAACTCCAGAAATGAGAAACAGCAATGGTCAGATTATTAGAAATTACAAAGATAAAGAGGAAAGCAAAAGTTAATCTAAAATAAAATTTGGTTATTTTAGAGAGTATTTCTTCCTTTTATTCTAGAGAAAAGACAGCTATGGAGAGACATGATTACATCTGTGTAAAGAGTTGCTGGAAAGAGGAAAATAATATACCCCACTGGAGACAGGAAAATAGTCTAGTTGGTATAAGGACAATTTAGTCAAGTATTAGAAGAAAAACCTTTTGAATGGCGTGGAATGACAAGCAGTGAAATGGATTATATACAGAGGCTGTGGAGCTTCCATTGCTAAATGATTTTAAAGAAACATTGAACTGATTGTGTCAAGAATGATTTAGGTATTTTTGAACCCTTCTTGAAGAAGAAAGATGGACTAGATTACCTTTGAAAGTTCATTACAACTCTTCTATTTTTTTTTCTTCAAGGCCCACAGCAAAGATGGGACAGAAAGTCTATTCCCCTTGGAATGAGTTTTTTCTCATATTTCTTTTATCAGTTAGCAGCAGATGAAAGCTGTAATTAGTAGCATAAAGGTATCTGAGGTTTCCCCCAAATTCAATGTTGTTACACTGCATCAAATCAGTGCAAATCAGTGCATAATGTTCCCTAGACAGACTTATACAGTAGCTAAAAGCACATATATTCGGACACACTACAGACTGTCAGGAAACAAAGAATCCTGAGGCACAAACTATTTTAACTGTGTTATTATGTATTACCAATAGCAGCTTCATTCATACATTTGACAGTAGCTCTTTCATTCCATTTTCTTACCTGGCAGTCATCCACAGTCTTTAAAAGGCCGAAATCCTGATCTCAAATATAACATCCCACACAGATGATGTGATCTCAGAGGTAAGGATAGAACCTGATTTTACAAGTCAGCTTACAGCTTCAATCTGAATAAATCATGCCTCTGAATTCCAAGAAAGCATTTGAAAGGGTAGAAGAGTACAGAAGGGAGGAAGAAAGGTTTTGAACCAAGAAGCAAGATTGGGCTTCCAAAAAACATAGGTTTCATTTCCTGGTCTGAAATGGATTTCCTATGTCATTTGGGATGAATCAGTTCATTTTTTTGTGGTAGTAGCTCATTTAAAAAGTGGGGATAAAAATAATCTATCTGTAATTTGTCTGTCAGTTTCCTGAGACAAGTAGTCTAGCCCATACTATTTAAGATAGAAAGGAAAGGAATATATTCCCAATTGCTCCCAGCAGAGTTCATATAAAAACTCTAGTCAGTCCTGTGAAGCATACATAGGGTTAAAGCTCCAAATAGATAAATTCACTGAGAATTTAGGCAATGATGCCACTGTGACCAAAAGTTGGCCTTAAGATAAATAAATGGGCTTTCAGTATTCCCTGCAGTCATTTGCTGTCCCTTGGCACCAAGATGAAATCATAATGCTTTGTAATTACAGATAAAAGGGATTTGACACGAGAGCTCTCCAAACAAACCAAACATCCTGGAAAGTAAAAAGACCCAACAACTTGCTTGCATGCTCATTCTCCAGACTCGAGAATAATCACCAAAACAATTTTCTTATTATTAGCAGCTGTTCAGAAATCAGTACTAGATTCATTAGTTAAATCAGTGGGCTTTCCCAGACAAAAAGAAAATTATGGAAAGAGGAGGATTTAAGAATAAATTAGCCAGACTGTAACAATGTCACAAACACAAACCCCTACAGCTCTGGCATGTAGAAATTACACGAAAACAAATCCCACAAACAAAAGATATATTCCAAGAATAACTAAATAACTTGAAGTGTAACCTCCCATTCTTTTGACAGCACAGAGGATGGACTCATCTACTCAAGCAAAGACTCCTCTGAGAAAGATTACAGGGATGCAACAGAAAAAAATAAGGAAACCTTATGCACTGCTATGTCTGTAATTTAAAAACAGCTCTAAATTATATTTGAGGAATGTTGCCATCACCCTACGAAGGACAGAGTGAGAAAAGGTGGTCTAGAGTCTTTCTCTTCCCATTTTCCTAAGCCCAGATCATAATACATATATGAAAATTTTGAATAATTACCACCGTAACCACCATTACAAAAGTACATGTCAGTAACATTTTTAAAACAACTAGTTTGGAGTTTGTTAGTTGTCCACATGCAATAGCGCAGAGCTTACTGCACTCTGAGGGTGACTCTCTGAGGGTTAATTCTGCAAGTATTTATTTTTGGGGGCTGGTTTTGAGTTCTGGGCTGCTGCCTACATCAGACCCTTGGCTGCAGCAGAGAGATTTGTAAAAACTAACGAGAGGGACAGACATTTCTTTCCTCTTTTGGGAAACTCCAGCGATCCAGGCTATTGCTATTAACCCACTACAGAGAAAAGCACTATAAAATAAACATGAGTTGAATTTATGTCAACATTACAGATGTGCATGCAAAAAGCATAGCCCAAAGTCATACTTATAAAGCATGCCTGTATACATTTTTTATTGATGAAGCAGAAAAACTGTTTAAAAATCTAATTGAAAGCACCTCACATTTACATCAGAAAAAACCCAAGCATGTTAATTCTTTTCACAGTGAGTTCACCATTAGGAAATGAGGACCACATTAGGAAACTCAAATTAGCACTAGCTGTGATTATTTAAATTTTATTCCTTAAAACCTTTCCTAAAAAATACTGACTGTTTTCTAGGACGAACTATTTCTTCCCGGGCATTTTATCTTTTAAATGTGAAATACTTTGGCTTAAATAATACAAACTACAGATGTGATTGCAAACGTGTATCTGAAAAAAAGTAATCATTCCCTCATCTAAAACTTCACATAAGTTTTGGCCATTAATTTTCTATCTGCTGTCAATGGTTTCTTTTATGTTGTTTTGCCTTGCTGTTGCTTTTTGTATGAGAATCATCTTCAGTTTTGTAAACCAATGTCAGGGTCTCTACTAGTAGAGCATTATCAGGTGTGTTGGAAGAGGATCATTAAACAGGACTCTTATTCTCATTTATACTGGTGACAATCCATCTCCCTTGACAGACTGTGGGAGAAACTCCTATATATGCCAAAGAAATGCCATGTTTCTTTTTATTTGATATTATTACTGCCATCCATAGACATCCATGCTCCATAAACACTCTAGACCTGTTTGAATACAATTATGTATAAAATGTAAAAAGCAGCCCTATAAGTTACACTGCAACTTAGAGATAGCTTGTTGATCTCATTATGCTACAGAATTGGTCACTTAATATTTTACATGTAAATGTAAAACAATTATTCAGCTATTTTGCAGGGAGCGTGGTTATATTTGCTGAATAATGCTGGCAATCATAATTTAAAGAGTTTATATGCATAAGCTTGACTCTCGAAGAGAAACAGATTGCTAAAAGAAGTATAAATTGGATTAGTATTTTTAAAATCATTGTAAATTCTAGATAAACCTAGTAAAATGCTTCACCGCTGATACCAGCAGGATCACTTCAGAGGTATTTATTTCAAGAAGAGCCAGTATGATGCCCAAATGTAATCCTTATAGATACTTTCCTACTGACCTCCGTAAGGATTATCTCACACCTCATGACTCTTACTCAGCAAGGTATTTAAGCACATACCTTATATCTGACAGCTATCTGATAGTTAAGGGCAGAGGCTCTAGACTTAAAGCTAAACATGTTCTTAAGCATCTTATGGCACTGGGGTCTAGCTGAGAAAATACCTTTTTGAAACATGCAGAGTTATTTACATCAAAAGGATACCATCTGAATTACTGCATTACTTAACCTGATATAACAAACTGCTGTCTGCATGCTGAGCTCGGCTTCTGGTGGAGTTGTTTTGCCCAATATTGACTTCTGGGGCAAGTTGCTTGTGTTGGAATAACTGTTCTAACCTGAACAAAAAGAAGAATTACCTAAAATCTTCTTTCTGTGGTCTACTATACTATCTGATGTTGCATTAATTTTATTCATTATTTAATCATTATTTAGTAGGCAATCCAAGCCTGTATATTAAGGTATTTCCATTTCTACATGTATCATTTGCCTTTTCCAACGGACACTGTCTTCTAAGCAAATGAAACTACAAAGTTGTGAGACAATTGCAGACTTATCAATATTACTAAATATCCTTTTAATCTCGTCCCCCCCCCCCTTTTTTAATAAAATGCCATTCAATAAACATTCTGAAAAGGAAAAAAGGAAGGAAAAGGGAGAGCAAGCATGTGACTGCAAAAAGGGAGGGTAAAGTGAGGAGCTTTTTTTCAAGTTATATCAATAGCTAATCCTAGTTTTCTGGACAAAAGTGGTCACTAGTAACAAGTGGTGGGTTCTGAAAGGCCTGAGCAACTTAAGGTGATCTGGGATCACTTAGTATATCTTAATAAATTTTCATAGTTTGTTGACATATTATTCCTATTTCTGTATAATTTTCAATTTGTATGATTTTTTCTTTTCAGTGGTAGCTTCCTAATCCAAACAAACCTATTCTCAGATTGGAAGTACACACCTTTACTTCTTTATTGGGGAAAATTATTACTATAGCATTAATCAGAAGAAGGAACTGCACCATACATAAATACATTCAAAATTATCAGTCTCTTCATACTCTGTAAAACTGATGCATGGTAAGGTGTATATTGCTAAAAATAGTGTAAGGAAGAGACTTTCATTTTAGCATGAGATTTTTCTTAAACTTTTTTTATGGCTATTGAACTGAAAAAAAAGATGCATTCTGATCCTGGAGGGAGCTTTCTCAATGGAAATTCATTAAATCATGTTCACTCATGTCATAAAAGAGAAAAAAGAATTTCTTTTTTCTTTTTGTTCATCCTCTGTAACTAATAATAAAGGTAAGCAGCCTATTGTAACAGTCCCCTAGGAACAACTAATAGCCGCCTAACTAGTCTGTGAGCTTTTATACTTGAGATTCCTCTTGATTTCAGTATTAGTTCTGTGGTTTTAGAGGATGAAAAGTTGCCTTTAATAAAATGTTTTCACTTCCGCACATTATCCATAGATGAGCTCTTTGATATTTTCTCTCACCATACTTTATCTTTATGTAAGTGACTTTATGCAGCTTGCATGCACTCTCCAGCTTTGTAAGCACTAGCAGAATATACATCATTGGATAAAACATCATCTCCAGTTTTAATGGAAGGTTGCAGTGAAGACAGATATTTCATAAATGTCTAGAAAGATGGATAGCAAGTCAGACAGAATTTAAAAAAATAGACAGTATCAATCTACATAATATCATTGCCTGTCAAGAAATGGGCTATCTTAAGTGTGTATAAGCAGCAATATTATTCATGGTTACACCACAGTGTAATTGCTTGCTGGATTTGAATGAGGTTCCCCTGAATATAAATGAAGGGACAAAGTGAAGATAAAAGCAGCTGAAACTAGAAGCCAGAAAGCTTACAATGAAAATTATCAAGTCAGATACACCTCCTTTTATTGTGTGTGTGAATAGGAATTATTATTAAACAAATAGATTTATAACATTAGCCAGACTGAAGTACAATGCACAAAGGAAACTGTTTCCTAATTATGTTCTGCCAATGTGCCTCGGTCTTGACTCCCGGCATTATTGCCAGTGGAACCCTAAGCCTCTTTTAAATACAGTCTTAAAATTGCTTCAAAGTGTATCAGAACTGGTGATTTTTAGGAAGATGGGTGACTGCAGAACCTTCACAAATCCGTATCCCTTTGTGCCAAGGAAAATCTAATTCCTAGGTCACTCGTGGTACAAGGCATCAACCAGGCCTGCCACATCTTCAGCATCTTGATTATTAACCGAAAATTGTAACAAGGAACAAAAAGGAATTTAATCTGCTGTTGTCAGTGTATTGCCATGATTTGGGGCAAACCCAAGTGACTAGCAATGTTCAACATCCAATTCCCTTGTTCTGAAACGAGAGCAATAGGATTATGCCTAAACCTTTTCAAAAATTAGCTGCTGAAAGTGCAAAAAAACCAATATGTGAGGTGATCCACCTGAACTGCATTCCCATATCATACTGGGACCTGATCCACTACCCTCTCAAGACAGGCAGAAACCAGCACAGAAACTGTCAGGAGACCCAGACAATAAAAAATCTGGCCTGAGGCAGCTTGAAATGAGAAGGCAACCTCCTCTCTGGTACAGAGATGATGGGAGACTCAACATCGTAAAAACAAAGGAGCAGCCCAGAAAAGATGTAGCAAACTACTATCAATGAAAACAAACAGGAAAAAGATATTGTTTGTCTTCTTCCAAAATGAGCATCTCTGTATGGAGCAGACAGCTGGTGTTTGGATTCCTCTAGACAAATCAAGGTTATCTTCCTCCAATATGGACATTAGGACAACATTAATAATGAAAGACAGCAGCAAAGTCTAAGCTGAAGGAGCAAGAAAAGTTTTAGTCCATCCCAAGAAAACCACATTGGAGATTACAGTGGCAGACACAGAAGAGTAGATATATTGGCTGTCTTGTCCGTCCACACCACAGCTAAATTTCTACACAGACTAGCTGAGCGGGACACAGTTTTTCCAATACTCTCCTACCTCCTCCACTAGAGAAAGAGCTGAATTCAGATTAAAAAAAGACAGACTCAGATATCTGCTTTATAAAATGTGATTACTTTTGATTCAGCATGTTAGAAAACTTATTTAATAATTTTGAAATATTTCTACTGCAGGCATTTAAACTTTAAAAAGCATTTTTATTTTAATTTTCTAAATTTAAAAATGAAAATTTATTATGGAAAATTTGGATGTTCATTTCTCTGTTTAATCAAGACTGATGAATCTGAAACTTTCTAAAAACCTGAGTCGAAAAATGGTTCTTAAATGGCATTGCCTCATTAATGTTTTGTTTTGACATCTAGGCAACATCTGGCTATAGCTTCTTTTTTTTCTTGAAATGAACAATTTGACTCTAGCTCCAGAAATAACAGTACTAATATCTGAAACTGTCTCCATGTGCACGCTTTGTACCTAAATGGTACTCATTTCATAAAAGAGTAAAGCAGTTCATATACATCTAGCCTTCTTTCAACCTTTTTGAAATACAAGCAAACTTTTGAAAAGAATCAAAGGATTTTAAAAGCTTTCATTTACAGTAGAATATATATTGGGCTCAACTTAAAATTTTATTTTTCTACTTTTTTAACTCCAGCTGTACTTGTTTCCTTGTTTATTTGTATGGCAAACTGTGGATTCATTCACTGTACACTGTTAGCTGTCAGATGAAGTTATATTTTGCATTATTCAAACCTAGACATGGCCTTCTTCTGTAATGACAATACACACTTATTTAGAAGTTTCTGAGATCCTGTTTCACAACTTGTTAAAATATAGTGGGGAAAAAGGTAGCCAAAACCACTTCATTATCAGTACTTGCAGGAATTATTCAGTGTACTTCAGAGTCTACATGTGACAATTTTCATCACAGCAGATTATTTACATAGTGTCATCTTCCAAAAATATAAAAGCTACTTATAAATACAACTACAATTGGACCTTAAAAATGTCTAAGATCATTCAAAGAAAAAAAAAAGGAACTGAGGCCAATCTTACTGAGCAAAGTCATAATTTGGGGATTTCAATGCTTTCACAACTTGCTGTGCTTAAAACAAGAAATTTTATGGCAGATGGGATTCCCAAACTTAGTTTTCAAATGTGGAGGTTCATTTTAATTTTATTCACTCAAATGTTAAATCTTGGACAAACATTGTTAAAAGATGAAATCAAATCAGGCATAAAAATTTCAACAGAAACACCTGTGCCATCTACAGAGTAATAACGTTTGAATTAATACATCTAGAATAATATCTATTATTAAAACATTATAGATAGCAAATGTTTAACCAAGGAGATAATCCAGAAGCAGTCCAACACAAAGACAGGATTAAGGGGAAAAAGCACTTAAACAGTAAAATAAGAATTGTACAGGATCACCCTGAATCTTATCTCTCAAAGGGCAGAGAAGCTCAGAAGTAGAAGCAGTTTTGAGAATAGTATAAGAATAGGTGAAACATATTTATCTGGTATTCCCCTGGCTTCCAGCAGTTTGCAGTTCAGGATCTCCTGAGCCAAGTATGACATCTTTCTCTTTAATAATTCCCAGTGGCTTCTTTTTCTTTCATTATGTTTCCCTGTCACTTTTTACACATGTAAATTTTTTGGACCCTCAACAACCTGCAGAAAGGCATTCTGTAATAGTCTGTGTTGTATGAAGAATAAGCCCTTTTTGCTTGTTTTGCATCTATCTCCTGCCAATTTCATTTGATGCCCTCTGAGCATTTTGAAAGGTCAGTTGGATTTAGGCTGAGATGAAGTTGTGAACATAAGATTAACTATTCTTTATGGAACTTTACATCAAGTTACCCCCTGTGTTTTCCTTGTATTTGATGCTCAGTATATGAAAATTTGTGTATTTTAAAAGGTAATTTAATTAAAGCTTAAGGTTACAAAAAAGGGAGAAGTGCAGAAATGCTAGTATAGAAATACTGAAGAAAGCTATACAGAAATGGAAACAGACAGGGACATACTGTCTCCTAAGCCAATCCTACTAGTCCCATAGAATCCTAGTCTAGAGCTTTTCCACTCATGATCCGCAGACATCTAAGGGCCTATGGGCTGCTTCTACAATCTCAGGAAGAATTAATTAAGAGAAGCAAGTCTCTGATGAATAGTTTTAAATCTGTTGTGCGGAGGTCCACTTATCTAACCTGTGGTTTGAAAAAGACTGAAAAACCCATTCCAGTCAAAGCAGAGCAGACAACTGTGTGGAGGAAATAGTCATTAAGCTTGCTGGGAGGCTAATAAGAACTATTGTACATCACTGTTTTAATATAAACAGGGAGGCTAATAAGAACTATTGTACATCACTGTTTTAATATAATGTGTAACAGCTAAAGGATTTTTTATTTGGAAGCAGACATGATGTTTCCCTTTCAACAGGTCAGGCTGTACAATGGATCTTCCCCAAGGTCAGGAAGCTCGCAGAGATGGCGATGCTTTCCTCTTGATTTTGCTGCAAGTCTCCTTTTACTCTGACTTATGGTCATCCCCTGGACAGGGAGTTACTTGAGAACAGATGTGAGTTTAAACTTCAAAGTAAGATGGCCAGAGCAAGAGAAACAAGTTTAAGGCTAGAGATATTACCACATCAATTTGTTACCTTCCTCAACATCACCACTAAAAGCACAATCAAGTGGGTCTTAAAAGTTTCTTTTCCGATACAATGCTGACATGAATGAAAGGAGAAATTACAATATCCAAGTCAATGAGATATAAGTTAATTAGCTTCTAAAGAGCTTCGGGATGTCAGACTTTAAACTATTAAGAAAAATTTTATCCCTTTTCATACAAAAAATAAAAATCTTTAATGTCCTTGTTTCCAAGGATCTCTGATGGGAATGGGAGTTTGGCAGTAGTTCTATAGCTGTCAGCCAAGTCATCAGGCATAGAATGTTACTTTAATAATGGGTAAATGGCAACAGATTTAAAGTCAGCAGGTATGTAACCTAGGGACATAGAAGCATTAATTAAATCAGTAAAGGCAGGCAAAAGCTCAAGAGGAAAAACCTGAACAAGAATTTGGTAAGCACTGATAAGGCTTGATTTTCTCTCTGCACAGCTTGTGCCTCCAGCAATTCAGCCCCTAAGATGCAAGAAAGCTGTGAAATGAGCTATCAGAACACTTGTCAATCACTGGACAAGCTGTATCATGGTCAAAAGGTACTTCTAGGGCCTGCAGGAAAATAATGGAATGAATATATGAGGTAGGATTATCAGTGACTAAGCAACTGCAGTTTTGATTATTGCAGCAAAGAGGCTTAAACAGAAGGGGGAGAGTGATAATGGATAAGTTAAGGATTATAATTCTTACTCTCTTTTCATTTCAAAGACTTTGTTTCAATTCCATTTGCTAATTTCCGTGTTACAGGAGACTCTCAGTATTATGGGGAGAAGGAAGACCATTCTGCAAATTGTTAACTGAAGATAGATCAGGTGGTGCTCTTTTTAACTCCAAATCCAGGGTTTTGAAAGTTATATAGGCAGAGGTACACATTTATCACTGGAGATGCCTGTTTGTCTTTGAGGAAGAAGCAATACAGCATGAGAGAAGAATAACCTAGATTCAGAGGAAACCTGGTAGTTGTTTCAGTTGTTAATTTATCAGTAAAAACAACTCTGAGAAAAGTCTTAAGAATATATGAAGTGTGTGTATACATACTGTGTCTATATTTTTTATATATATATATATATAAAGTGTGTATGCACTTCGTACAGAAACTAGTTGTTTTACATATGGAAATAAAATTAAAAATACACCAAACTCTCAATTGTCTAGAGCCTTTGTTAATGGTCTGAGCAAGAATGACTAGCAAATGAGAATTAACTTCCAACTTTGGTCTAAATAATCTGTACCTTATCAGTTCAATTTACAAGCAGATTAAACACATTGGTACTTGCTCTCTGGATATAAATCTGTCACCTTACTATCATGGAAAGAAGTGTTTTCCATCTGGTTAATCAATATGGAAGATTAATGCTGTCAGCTCCTTAGGTCAAGTGAAATGAAATTAAGATGATGGTTAAATGGAAGATACATTGTTCATGTTCAAATGTGTTCTACAGAGCCAAAAATACTAGCCTGGAGAATGAGTTTGTGTTTCTATCTCTACATATTTTTATTATATGAATGTAGCACTTCTGAAAGGACCTGGCTTCATATCAAACTTCAGCAGAGAAAGAGCAACACAAAGAAGATTGTTCCACTCTTTGGAAATGAGGTGGAAAAAAGAGTATAGGGAATGGAGTACTCTAGTAGTTAGAGAAATATTTGTCTTATAAAAAGAGAACATTTTTGAGATTTCACATATTCAGAACCTGACTGATCATTACAATTTCTTGAAAATCCTTGCATTATATTCACTATCTCTTCTGTTCTTAATTTACACATGCATATAAGCAAGACGGAAATGAAACATTAAAAAAAGAAGTAAATAGAGCATTATAAGATAGCAGCTGAAAATGCAATTGGGTTTTTAAAGCATTATTTCAGATTTGTTTTGTTACTAGTAATATATAAAATATGTATCCAGTTTTCAAAAGAATGGGTCTGTCATTACTAGTATGTGGATCACATCTTAATCTGCATTCTTAGTGAAATTGAAGCTAATCTGGAAAGGGGTCCTGTTTTCTAGGTTTTTGAAGAGGTGGAATAGGGCATAATGGGCAGGCCAGAGATGGAAAGAGCTACCTCAGAGTGACTAACGCAACCACCTCAAAATACCAGAGACAGATGACAAATTTCCACAAGAAACCTCTCTTCTTAAACGCTTGCAGCAGTTCAAATGACAGATATTTTCCATTCTCTTCTCCATATCTTAATGTGCAGCCAGAAGAGGATTTTTTTCAGTGTGTTACTTTTCTGTAAAGCCCTTAACTGAGGCAGAAGTTCTATACTTCAGTTATTTAATTTATTCATTAATTATTTTGCATTTCATGCTACTCCTCCCAAATAACCCCAAGCAAAATTAGCATTAAAAGTGGTGTTTGAGAAAGGTATTTCAAATTATTTGCACTGCACTGAAAACCTAGCTAAGTCATGAAATTCTCTTAGGCTTTGATGCCAAGACTCTAAAAGAGAAGTTTTCTCACCAGTAGAAATCCTCTATTAGTGAAGAGTTTACCTAGAGAAAACTAGATCAAAACAATTCCAAGTGCTAATTATGTTCTGCATATGAAGTTGCTCCACCTTCGTAAGCACAAATAATGAACGGAGATTTTTTTTTAATAAATAACTTCTCTAACA